>JACXIT010000185.1:545256-855523 GCA_014737525.1 Bombus difficillimus | reverse complement strand
GATTAAGTATGTTCTAAATGCTTCATAGATTAATAGAGGAAGTAGGTATTTTTTAGAAACACAGCAAGTTTTATAACGATTAGGTGTTTTTTAGATGCCTTATAGATTAATAGAGCAAGCGGAGATTTTTTAGAAACACACCAAGTTTTAAAACGATTAGGTGTTTTTTAGATGCCTTATAGATTAATAGAGCAAGCGGGGATTTTTTAGAAACACAGCAAGTTTTATAACGATTAAGTATGTTCTAAATGCTTCATAGATTAATAGAGGAAGCAGTGATTATTTAGAAAGCCGCTAAGTTTTATAATGATTAGGTGTTTTTTAGATGCCTTATAGATTAATAGAGCAAGCGGAGATTTTTTAGAAACGCAGCAAGTTTTATAACGATTAAGTATGTTCTAAATGCTTCATAGATTAATAGAGGAAGCAGAGATTATTTAGAAACACACCAAGTTTTATAAATATTAAGTATGTTCTAGATGATTTATACTTCAATATTTTGGACGTTGCGAGCTCTTTTACGTCTCCGTCATGTTCGTTTTACTTTAAGATTTTCATAAATGCATAAAACGCGCATTGATCCGTTAGTGCCACTAAAAATTCTTCTTCTTTTCTTTTTCGTTCTCCATTAAAATTGAACTTGATCCAGAGTCCAGATTATAAATTTTATTACTTGTAGGTAAACACCTAACACTTTTTCACCGAACCACTCACCTACCTATCTCAATTATGCATCAAGAAAGCAATAGAATAATCGTTTATAGCAATTTTAAAATTGCCATAATTCCAACAAAATACGAAATACATGTACGTTCGAAGCTTACAACCTGTGCGCTAAACTCTTACTACGTCAAGTAACTCCAATTATCGAAAAACTACAATATTTCCGAGTAAAAGTACGAAGAACGACGGAAAATGTAACGAATTTTCACCTAAATTTTCCCAACCTACATTTTTCAAAGAAACGATACAAACTTGACTTCGGACACGTGGCTTGTTCATTAGAACACGATGGCGCCAAGCCCTACGATTCAAATATAATACAAAGCTAACACGCGATGGACCAAATCAAACTTTTTGCACTCTCGTGGTCGTGAGACCATTTTCTCGTTGGCCCAGTGAAATACGTTAGACGCTCGCTTTTTAGGAGTCGACGAGCGTGTTCACAGTTTGTTAATCTGCGTGCGTGTATACGCCGTATTAACGTTAACAGAGTTTGAACGGGTGCGTGCCGATGCCGGCGTCCATGTGACCGTTTTACACATGTAACTCCATACAATAGCCATAAATGGTATCAACAAGTGGATGCTTAAGTGCCATTATGAAACGTTGATTATGAGCGCAAACTGTATTACGTATTATTTGCGGCCGCATTAAGATACCGAGCGTGTCTTCGCGCGATTATCGTCCCGCCGTTTGTTTTATAATCAAATAAAAAAGAAGAAAGAGGAAGACAGAGGTGGAAGTAAGAAGAGAGACAAGAAACACGATGGTATCGCAAAGACGAGAAAAGATTCTAAACAGAGGGAGGCCATCGTAACGAAACTGTTGAACTTCTCGGACTGATGCGTCCTGACTATGTACATACGCTCGCTCCGTAATTGTTGTTCCGAATCGTTTGGAAAATGAAGCCGCGTTAAATGACCGTTTTCATTATAGAACACAGGGTGCACCGTCCGTGATTCCGTTATCTAAACATCTGCTTTACAACGAGTCATTTTTCTTCTCGCTATTATCGCTCGTCCAATGTTCGCGCTTTAAATATCGAAAGGGTAATAATTGTTACTCTGCTTATGTTATAACGGTATACGGAGAACGTAAACAAAGGGAAATAAAGATATAACGTTTGAATTATATGAAAATAAATTGACGTAGGCAAGCTGGCGTCGAAAGCGGAAAAATACGTAGGAAAGTATAAGAAGCATAGTATATATACAGAAAAGACACGACACGTTAATTAGCGAACGATTGGCTCGATTAGGCTTCTCTGGAATCATATTAAACACAAGTATATTCTATCCAGTCAAGGTTCTTTGACAAATATCCTAAGAGCGTCGTCGATCAATGAAGAAATCACTTTGATCGCTTATCAACGTCGGGTGATTAAATCAAACCGATGAACGTCGATGAAATTAGAAACGAATATTCGCGCTGGACGTCGAATCGTTCATATCTCACTCGTACATTTCCTAATAATAATTATCCACTGACAAGTAGAAATTCTCGTGAGACGAGTAGCCGAGCTCCGTTATGTATCTTGATAATCGAAACATCTTTTAATATCTATATATATATGTATGTATGTACCCTTACAGCTTGGAAATAATCGCGTCTGGTTAACCGGCTTCATTCACGATCGCTAATAAGCCACGAATCGATCTTCGATCGCGACAGCTAAATATTTACGATTCGTGAAAGGACAGCGGTCGATGGCTCGGCTTGTGTTCGATCGACCAATAGATTATCATCGCGTTACACCATTGACCTACGCGGATGAGTTCCACTCTCGCGGGATACCCATAATAATCGTGCAAACCTCCTTCCCTCGTCCCGTTCGATTTCGTAACGCGAAAATGGTTCCGTTAATTGAACGGTCGTGGTTAATTACGGTTGGCTGGCGATTTTTCCGTCGCGAACGAGCCGCTGACTTTCTAGTTTTGGCTACCCGGCCTGTTCACGCATGAATAATACAAAAGTTACGCTCACGGAACTAACGATCCGCCGCGGTTCAGTTTGAAGATGAAATTAATAAAAATCGACGTTCTAAAAATTCGCAAAGAGTCGGACCGTGCGTATTTATACGCTAATCGCTGTAGCAAATATGTACATATCATGTACGATTCTTGATACAGAACAGATTAATAGCACGAGATACGATTCCGTTACTAATACGTGTTTACATAATTATCTTATCCGTGATGTAATTGGAAAAATATGTAAAACTAAACATCTGTCACTATTCGTGACTCCTCTATCTTTTACAGCCATTTCGCCAACAATTTCGCCATTCCCTCGCCAAGCTGTTCCTTTACTACCAACTAACAACATTACACTGTGTAGCCTGCAATTCAGAGGTACCTCGCAACGCAATACGAGTGCATAAGTCGTGGTTTGCAAGTACGTACCGTTTATTTCTCTAGGCCAAACGACACTGTTCAAATAACCAACGCTCGACCATATCATCAACGATCGTCGCGTTACAAAGTTTCAACCGTCATTGGACCACCTCGTGCGAAACGCGTGTGCAACGATACCAATGTATTTCTCTTTGACAAACGGCGCACGAAGGAATAAAAAAAAAAAAAAAAAGAAAAAGAAAAATGGTACGGTAAGAGAAAGCGGAAATGTTACGTGTCAACGGTTCGCAATCGTTTTTGTGGACACGTTGCCCCGTAATTCGGGACACGTTCCACGTAATCTGGCCCCGTGCAATTTACTCGACTCGGCCAATTACACGGCGAAGAATTTCTGACAGAGGGACACCTCGACTTTGTGACACGCGTGTGCTCCACGATATAGTTTCGTTACAGCCAATCTAGCACTTCTATCTGTCCTGTCCCGTATATGGCAGGCCTAACGTTCTCGTGAAAAAATTACTCCAAGGACAGGAGAAAATAACGAACGTTTGCGTAAAACGACCGCGATGAAGAGGGCAATCTCTTTCTTTCGTTCGATACTTTTATATCTCTGACGTTCTCGCGGGTTCGTCTGGCAAACGTCAAACGAGACGAAAAGCGTCGTCGCGAAGGGTTTTGCCGGACCAATGTCTGCACAGTGTTCGGGAAGGACCTTCGTGGATGGTCCTCGAGAAGTCCTACAACCCGAGAATTCGAGCACGCACTTCAACAAATCGTGATTTACTGCCAGGCCCTGTTCCGAACATGGCGCAGACAATGCCGAGGTACGCGTATTCGTTCGAAGAACCGGGAGGCGGTGCAGCGGTGGTCCTTGGGAAAGCTCGGAGGCCGTGACCCGTAGTTTGAGACTCGAGTCGTCTTTGGTCCGTATGGCGGAGCTGGTGAAACGACGAAGAGTTTGAAGTTCTGTTTCAGGATAATGATACAGGGAAACAGAATATACAAGAAAGTGGGAAAGATACCCTTCGTTGTACTATGAACGGCAGTTCCGTATGAGGAACGTCGCGATAAGTTAATTTACCACCGTTTCGTGGTTCGAGATAGACACAGCTCGTAGTAATATAAAAATGGAGAGAAATATTAGAGGAATATGCAATTTATCGAGATAATAATTAAGGGATGAAATATTTGATTTACCTTGAGAAGTAAGCGTGTACGTATATAAGTAAAACTAATTGGGAAGAGTCGGCTAACGTGAATGCGATGATCGATCTTGAGACATTTATATCGAAGACACGTATTGATTCCTCGGGAAGAAGTTTCGACGGCAACCATATTCCTTCTATGATCTTCGTATTACCTCACAAGAAAAAACATCGCGTAATATTTCACTCATAATTTAAATTACAGCTGGCGATCTCTCAGATCGCTGCTGCAATCACGTTGCACTTTCACACGTATCTCACGATCACTGTTCCTTATGGGAATCTTTATTTAAACAATGCAACACACAATTATGCAGCAAGTATTCCACAGAGAATACACGGCGCACTCGCGAAACGGAGAACGTCGTGCCAAGTCGTTTAGAAAACACGAACTGCTTAAAAGTCTTGAAACGATTAACCCGGGGCTGACAAGACGAGGAGAAACTTCTCACAATCAAGATAGCTCGTTGACGGAAGGGAAAGGTTTCCGTCATTGGCCAAAAAATATTCCCTTGCGAAGCCTGGATACCCGGCAGCCGCGCAGGAAAAGGAAAGTCAGCCGAGATCAAAGGGCTTTCTTTAACCCTGTCTTTTTAAAAATGTGAAATTTTTATGGCCACACTTTCGCACCGCACTTCCAGTTGCCATCGACTTTCTCGAGCCTCGGATACTGCCGTAGGGGACGAGTCGAATTGTTTCGAGGGCTGCTCCGCACACTTTCTTTCATGATTTCTTTTCACAAATATTTTTTCATTTTTTTTCTTCTTTCTTTTTTTTTTTTATCTTTACCTTCTTCCTAAAAGTTGGGAAAGAAAGGAAATATACGACGCGTGATTATTTCGTAGTAAAAGAATCACGAGTCTTGAAGTTATGCCCGAACGAGATACACGTGTTCAAGCTGAACAACTGCTATTAATAAATACACATGTTTTATATTTAGTATTTTTTAATATTCTTCGCGTATTCTTGAAACAAACCGAAAAGAAATAGCGGATAGTATTGTAGTGGATAGTACACTACAAACGTTTGCGCGAATGTATATTTCTATAAATACAAGTAAGAAATGGAACCTAAGCGGAAATTTATTTCAATAATTTGAATTTTATAACGAGTGCTATATCTAATTTTGCATATTATGTATATTTCGTACATTTTTACATCTTTATGAATAAATATCCAAAGTCTACGCGCGAGCCGTTCAGAAGCCGCGTTGATTAACTCCATAAATTAAAGGGCACCGAAACACGATGATGTTAGAAACACGGAGTTTCTTAAATTTACCTTGGAATTTAGTAGTATTTATGTCATCTTCTTAAGATAAACGAACTTGGTAATATAAAAGATGTGTAATAATAAAAGATGGATCTCGCAGAAGTCAAATCGATCCAACTCCACTTTTTATCAATTTCTTAATCTCTTCCATATGTATATTGGTTTCTTTTCAGTTTGGTGCAAGGATGTGTAGAAATATTCAGGAATATTATACAACCTATATTAACATAGTAATCGAGCCTGGCAAGTTTCTTTACCTTTCCCCTGACATCAAACGACATCTAATCCAAACAATGGTAAACGTCGTTACGTTAAAAACAAGATACGAGGAATCAGAACCTACGCTCGACCAAAAATTCATCGATAATCGTCGATACCGTAAGATTTGTGGATACGAGTGGCACAGATAAAGAGAGAACGAACGCGAGGCCGGCGTAAAGCGACTTAACTGGCTGCGGAAAGCGGCGGTCTACGTTAAGTAAATAACGTAGGAGCGCGATAAATTCCGTTTACACGGCCAATATGTATCGATGATCGTTCCGCGGCATTCGGCGTTAAATTGAAATCCGTATTTAGGTGACTATTATAGCCATTAAGTCGGAACGTTAACGCGGCTATTTACGCGACGATCAGGAATCGTTAAGGGACGGTCGTCGCGCTTCTTCCTTCGATCTTTGCGATCGAACAAACGGAGCACGCGGCTCCGCGTTTCTTTTCGCGAGCGACCCCCTGAATCGCGCGATTTGCATCGCCGCCGGCTCGAACCGTCCATAAACACCAAAAAGATACGATCTCAATTAGTCCCGGACCGAAAACGCTGCGGAGAAACACGGCGAATACGGACCCGCGATAACAACTCTGGGAGACGCGACGCGAGTTCCACGTACCCCGCGATTTCTCCACTCCCTTGAATTATACTCGGTCCCCGAACTGTGAGTAATTCTCCGAAACTGCGGGTAGAATGCCTCTCTCGGGCCCCCGACTTCTTTCTCCTGGAATTAACGACTGAACGGGGCTTTTAGGCGCGGCCTTAACGTTAGCTCTGTAGATCTGTTAACGGGTGTAACTAAAGTAGAGTAACTAGACGAGGGAGCGATACACGCGTTGAAAGTAAACGATACAATTCTGCTTATGTTCCCGTGCGAATTCATATTTCTATACATACAACGAAAGGAATAGCGCTCGGACAGAAGAGATTCGCGTTGCCTGGCAAACATTATAACGAGTACCTTGTATTGTTCTACCGTATCGTATTTATATGTGCAAAGTGTGTATCGTGCGTGTATGTGTGTTGTATATGATATGTATATTTCATACATTCATTTGCCTCTTTGTATTTTGCATAAATGCACAGTCTACTTATGAGTAATTTGGGTATTTTGATTGATTTGCATTGATTTCTATATGGATATTACTAAAGCGTACGAGAGGATTAAGAAAAGTACATTTTTCTGGATATCAATTTGAAATAGAAAGTTTCAGGGGTGATTCGACGATTCAATGATTCACCAACGATCGATGATCGAAATCCTAATCCTTAACGTTGATACGTTATCCTCTTACACGCCACGACGACATTTTTCGACACAGGATTTAATATAGCAGATTTTCCAACGAATTTTCTGAAAATCTTCGAAAGCTACGATGAACTGGAAGACGGTGAAACAACGCAATTATCAAAAGAATTCTAACGCGTCTTCTCACGTATCGTTTGAGATTCTCCGCGCGCAGCAGTTCGAGGATCTTAGATCACAGACTCGACAGTGTCCAAAACAGGGAATTCAGGTACAACGTCAAGATCGTGGATGAAACGAGAGTGCAAAAGGTCGTGAACGCGGCTGCAGCTCGAACGCGATAAACAACCGCGATTCGTAGAAACTGCAGCGCGTGCAGAGCGCTCGCACGCAGCATGGAACAGAGCGTTTCGATGCGCTAACAGAGCCGAGGTCAGCGTACGTCTTCGTACGAAGTGCGTGAAGACGATAACGAAGACTGCGGTGTTTCGAGTGCGTGTTTGAGATAAGCGAGAGGAACGGTCCGCGATAATAAACCTGTCCACGTGAAACAACCGTGAGGATGAAGCTGTGCTTCGTTTCTTTTTTTCTTTTTCTAACCCTCGATCCTTGAATGAGTAATCTTCGCGAACAGACGTGACACAACGTGAAACATAGATTAGAGCGTTTTACCGTTTGCCTTTTATTTTAACGAATAGGTTGGTCTAAGACGAGTGCGTGGTTTTGTCGTCTGAAGAATTTTCTATAAATTTTTTGTTCGGATTAGCCAATAATGTGAAATTTGAAAAAAATCCCTTTAAAATTAGAACTTGGCTAATCTACTTAAACGAGATTTAAGTGTCAGACACGGAGGCAATAAATGAAAATCGCTGGAGAAATACGTTTCTCCAATATGTTGTACAAGCTTCTCACACTAATAGGAAATCCGTGCGTGTAAACGCCGTGGTTAACCAAGATCGTCTATGTGTATAGACCTACGTATCTAAAATAAAAGAATTCCCATCTTACAGATCGAACTTTGATTACTCTATCGAACGATGGAGCAACAATACCGGCTAACTCAGTCGTAGAAACGCTAAGTAGCTACCAGTTTCTTGATTTACTGCCTTCGATAATAATCGGAACATCAAGCAACGCGTGTAATAACATCGTAGCAGCCTCTGAACAAATGCGCCAACTCTCTCTCTCTCTCTGATTTCGTCCTCTGAATCATTACTATATAATACGCTTATACACTGTGTTCGCTATTATGCGTAATAAGCAGCGAACGTTAGTCACTGATTTCACGTACAATGCAAGAATCAGCACCGTTTACGGTAATCCTGCCACGCCCTGCATGTAACACGGTTAGCAGCATTCCGATCCGTAAAAGGAGTGCCGCGAATCGTTTCCCATCCTGAAACGTCCATGGGAGGCTGACCGAGAAGTCGAAAAATCGCGAGGCGTATCCCGAGCGGACGCGTAATTCGGAGGCGCATGGAACGAACAGCTCGAGGTGTCATCCAGTCGCTCTCATCCTTCTCTAAGTTTTGATAAAAATTCCTCGAAGGATCTCGCATCGTTCACCGTGCTTCTTCCTGGTAGTGTTTCGAACCCGGAGCACCCCTGAACTCCTCGCTCGACTGGTCTACCGCTTTTCTTCCTCTCGCAGCTATCCGGTCGACGAAACCAATAACTAAGGGAAGGAAAAACGGGATGGAAGTCTCGCACGCCCGGAGCATATATATTTTCGCAGCGACGTGGATATACGAGCAGTCACGAGCGCGGCAACGTGTGCGTAACGCTAGGTACACGCACGTACCAGAAGCCCTAACCCCACGAATTAATATTCCATCCGCGTGGCTTACACCAGTCTCGCAGATTGCCAATGCCGTTGCTCCCCGAGAGAACAGGCACGACCCTCTCAGGAAACACCGGGATAGGGACAAAGAGCCCGCGGATAGCGCAGGATCCGTTTCATTCGGCTACGGGAACAATGCCGGTCCGGCCCGTTCTCCACCATGGAAAATAAGATTCCAGGACGCGCAATACTCGCGACTGATCCGATGAGTTACCGCTCTCGGCGTTCCACGATATTCCTCGGGCTAAACGAGATTTCGTTTGCTCGTTGTCGTGGTCGTCGGTTATCGAAAGGGGACGTTGACATACGTTTTTGAACGCGTCTTCAACGAGTTGGGAGATTTCTTGGCATTTACAAACTGGTATTCAAGGATAGATTGCGAGAGCCTGATGTCGATGGAAACTCGCTATTCCGTGTCGTTTGATTTTTCTTATTTTTCACGTACTTAAACTTGTTTGTTTTCTGTTTTTGCGTTATAATTCATTCAGTAGAAACCTGGCAATGTAGAAATGTTATTTGTTAAGAGAAGTCGAGTATATAGAATGGGAAGAACTTCCATTCTCTGAAATAATTCCATAAAAATAATCGACCACTATCTAAATTTTAGATCAAATGAAATCCAAAAGTCGATCGATCACGTGGAAGAATGGCGTTATTAAATCTGAGTAAAATATACATGTAAATACACATATTTTGTTAGATCGTAATAGGGCGTCCTTCATCTTGTTCTTTATAGGATTGCATATGTAAGAGCTTTATGCTACCCCTCCAGAAAAACTCGAAGGGATTTAAATCGCGCGAATGCGAGGGTCTTTTCTATGACTTTCTTTTTATCCGTCCATTGATGCTGCTAAACATTCTATTATTCGACATATTTCATACACGAATCCCCATACATCAATCTATAGCACACAATTTGTGTCACTGGCAACAATTTTTCCTCGCTATCGAAATCTTCGATCTAGCGAAACTAAACGTCTTGATAATTACCAGTAAGCAATTTAACATTCGCTCAACTGTGATTAATTTCCACAGCCTATTAATCCTTACAATTTTTGCAACTTTTGCGTTGCTTCCGCGAACCAAGAGATTAACAAACTTCCCCGCCAAATTCGACAAAACTGTAAATTGTGGGTTTCATTTTTATCGATTTAGCCTTCTCGTCGGTCGCGATAGCGTTCGTTGTTCCTTCTGTTAAGCGACATGTTTCATATACGATTGCCAACACATCAATCTATAACGTTTACAATAAACATGTCACCCGAAGAAATTTCAATTCACGATCAAACTCTCAATACGGCAAGATCAACTAATAATACTCACGAATAGATAATTAACATAAATAGTTTTTAAGTCTCGCAACTTCTATTCGTCCGTACAATCTTTGCAACTTGCACGTTGCCTCCGCGAGCCAAGAGATTAACAAACTTCCCCGCCAAATTCGACAAAACTGTAAATTGTGGGTTTCATTTTTATCGATTTAGCCTTCTCGTCGGTCGCGATAGCGTTCGTTGTTCCTTCTGTTAAGCGACATATTTCATACACGAATCCCCATACATCAATCTACAACGTTTACAATATACATATCACCCGAAGAAATTTCAATTCACGATCAAAATCTCAATACGGCAAGATCAACTAATAATACTCACGGATAGATAATTAACATAAATAGTTTTTAAGTCTCGCAACTTCTATTCGTCCGTACAATCTTTGCAACTTGCACGTTGCCTCCGCGAGCCAAGAGATTAACAAGGTTTTCCCTCATGTTCAGCGAGAACCGGCAAGTAAATTTTCCAAACGTCTTCCGTAAATTGCGCGTTTTATTAATTCAGCTTCCTCGTCGGTCGCGACACTCTTAATTGCTCCTTACGTTAAACAGGCTTTTTCATCTGTCCGGCTAGGCAAGAATTTATACGCGGGGCCCAGTCACGTCCGTAAATCCTCGTAATCGTCCGGTGCTCGATATATCCACGCGATAAGGGTGGGTGTCAACGCATGTTCAGCCATTCGTTTCAGCCGGTGCGTACGAACTCGCCCGTTAAACGTAGGATACACTGTTGACGAGATACAGATAATTGGAAATGGGGAATTATATCCAGCGATAGGTGAACGCGAGCCTAGCTACGCCGGCACAAGGATAATGAGCGTTTCGCGCATTCCATAGAACCTGTTCGCGGAAAATTATAATTCGATATAATTAGTAATGATTTTCGTTTTCCACGTAGTTGCCAGTATTTTTATTAGATTCGTTTCTGTCGGCTGAATCGGTTCTCCGTTAGACAATTTTCCAAGGATCCCGTTTCAACCGAGTAATCGATATTTTACTCGTGCCGTGGATGCTCGGCCAGAAAGTAAAGTTACCGTGAATAATTCTTTTTTGCGATCATTCGTTCGAATGCGATTGCACGGGAAACGCTCGATCGATTCTTTCTTTCCGATCGGTTAAATTCGCGTTTTAACGATTGAGCTGTAAGGGGTAAAGTACCGAGTAGTTTGATGTCTGATATTTTCAGTGAAATTTATGTAATTTATAGTCTTTTTATATCTTTACAGGTATGATTTCTGTCTTAATTTTTCGTAGAACCATTCCTCTCTGCGGTAGAAGTTCGTTCGTATAAATATGAATTTTTGTTTACAAGAAAAGACGAAGATTTAAAAAAAAAAAAACCTAATAGGAGTAGACGTCGAGATAAGTAGATTGAAGCGGCAACGATTCATTAAAATAAACGGTGTGCTACTCTGCTTTGAGCTTTCGTTTCTACCAGTGAAAAGTCGTTTCGTATAATCGCTCGAAAATCACAGTCTCGCGTTACACAAATTCAAAGATTTACCAGGAACGTTGCTTCACTGTAATCGACCTTCCGTTCTCCAGGTTGCTGGTGAACCGTAGCGCGACGACAAAAACGTTTACACGCAATTATATGGCGTTTACGAGTTCTTCATCGACGATACTCGAAGGCCGTAAATTTTTCCAACCACCGCTCCACGTTACACGTCGAGTTGTACACGGTAATTTTACGGTTGTTTTCGTACTGTTCTCGTCCATCCGCCGTTTTTAACGACACCTGAACAACCTTTCGTTCAAGATAGCCAGACTTCCGCTTATCCTGGATCCGAAACTTGCACATCTCACAATGCAAAAAGGAACAACCCGGAAAGTTGCGCGATGTTGCATGGCTATTGTTTCGACAGTGGCTGGAAACGAAATTGCATCGTATCTGCTGTGTATCGCAACCTATCGTTTTCGGCGCTCTGTTTCAAATCGCTTTGTATTACGTCGTTTTATAGAAAGCTTTTAACGTGATCAGAAAATAAGCTTCGAAGAAATAGAAGTATAAAACTGTTAGTAATCCTCGTGGGTTGCGCTGCAGGATAGTGTGAAAACATGCAAATCGATAAGCTTCGTTTGACCTCCGTTTACGGCTACTTTTTATTATAATTAAAGCGCGCTTTCTGTATATTAAATACAAATTCTACACGACTACGAATCAACGGACGAATATATTGGACTATACATGTAAAATCTTTCGTTGTATATTAGTTTGTCGAACGCGATTTAATAAAAAAATAATAAAAGAAGTGATAACGTCACACAATCAACGTTAGGATTTCCTTCATTGGCAACTGAGCCATTCAAATTTTCCACCCTTGACGCGATCAACTCTTTAATTAATTGACCGACGTCGTTATTATTATGTCCGAATCATGGAGAAAAGAAGGAGATAAAAGTTCTCAGAAGTTGAACCGTGCAGATCGAACAATAGTACATAGGAGTTAAGGACGGTGAATGGACACGAGGATTGCGAGGTAAATGGGTGACTGTCGCATCGGAGGAGAACCTGGGGAACCATGGCGTATAAACCGATACTGTTATTTCGGAATATCTGCAGCCATACGCGACCACTCGATGCTTCCATTTCAATGTTCCGCCCCTCTGAGCGTAAAAGTGGCGAAAATGCGTCGAGATAGGGTGAGTTCTGCGAGGGCTCCGACTGGAGAGCTCCGCTATAATACCCCAGTGGCTGGAAACGAGCAATCGAGACGTAAACTTCGATACTCTCGGAATTAGCCTCAGAGAATCGACAGAAATCGCGGGCCGTTTGACGTTTCGCCACCTTTTCGCTCGAAATACCAAAAAACAAAAAAAGGAAAAAAACACTCGCAATGCGTATTTGAATTTTTTAAACGAGTTCGGTCGAACGCGATATTTGCATCTAATTTTCTCTTTCTTGCGAAATTTTCGATTCTCGTTAAATTCAAATAGGATCATCCATAAACAGATAGATACAGATCTCTGTTTCTCGTTATCAAAGGATATATCTTTGGATATTACGAAATTTGTTTCGAATAGGAGACGCTTTTGGAAGTGCAAAGGGCTCGTAGAGATTGATGATGCACCCTATAATTTACTATACGCTTTTATTTCGTTTGTATATCATAGATATAGCTTATGAGTATAATTCTACATCAAGTTTCGAAAATGGATACATTTACATTCATTGTCAATGGATTAACTTTTCGCCTGTCAATGTCATCGTCAATCGCCACCCTCGTCGTCGTCACCTTTTTCATCGTACGGTATAATACTAATTCTTGAAATAGTCAGTAGACACGAGACTCCATTATTCCGTTACTTTTATTACTCTTAACGTGGTAGGTAGGTATTGAAGGACAGCTACGCTCTCTTATCGTTCTAGCATTACATTAATTAGGTATCATCCAGCGGCACGCGAGGAACCGCGGCCCTCTCGACGACCAACCAATCAATCGAGCGATCAACAAAGTCGCCTCCCGATTAATTATACTCGATCGATCGATCGCCGCGGTCCCTCGCTCACTGAGCAACGTTAACGTTACGTAGTGTTAATATTTACATCGAAGAAACTCTTGAAGTAATACACGGCTTTCCATTCATTTAACGTAGGTACAGCAAGACGATAATTATAAGACCTAAATATTCTCGGTTTTCTGATATTTTTTTTCGTATGTTGCCTTTTTTTCTTTTTTTTTTCTTTTCTTTTTACGTTCGAATGGTACACGCGTGAGTACGTGTGTACGTTACGTATGTGAATTTGCACGGTGAGGATGTGTAAACACGTGTATATCGTATGTATATATGTGTTCGTGTGTGTGTGTGTGTGTGTGTATATGTCTGTGGAGAGATTTGAAAACGCGTGTGCACGGTTCTTCCGACGAATGGTTCACGAGTTGAACTACACAACAGTACCGTGAGAAGAAATTCGATGTTGAACTGTTCTACACAAAGAAAAAAGAAAAAAAAAAAGAAAGAAAAGAAAAAAAAAACGAGGAACAATGACTTCTGTTTTTGCGCAGAGAAAACAATAACGATCACAGTACATCGCGTCGAAGCATCGAACACTCGAAAGAGAAACATTCGATATCAAAATCCCACTGTCATTGGCGACTCGAGAGTTAAAGAATGCGACATGTGCACAAACCCGGCTACGTGGCTCTTACTTTTCTAGTTACGTTTTTTTTTTCCTCCGTTTTTCCGCTCGTCTTCGACTTACTTTCTAAGAATAACCATCACTCGCGTATATTATACTTAATTCTCGAAACAATAAACAATATTTAAGTAACCGTGTAACGGCGCAGGACAATATATAGCCGACGAAAATTATTTATAAGGACGAAGAACTTAACAAAACGGAAGTTCGAGAATCGCACGATCGTTTCACTGGGGAAGAGAAAAGGGGGAGAGCGGAACGCGAAAACGCGCGAATAGTCGGCGAGACAGCTACCCCTTCCTCTCTGTTCGAACGTGAAATTCTCGAGGCATCATCGACCCGCTAAGAAACTAACCGGCAGGATACACACGATGTTGTACACTCGCGAGCATAGAACTACCATAAAAAAATCCTCGTTAAAAGTAACAGTATTCAACGCACGCGCGAAAAATGGGACAGCTGCCAATAATAGAAACAACACTTAGAGTGTAGACCACCGACACGTTCGTTCAGCCTGTCGACTTCCGGAACTAGTTGTAAGCAATGGAAGCCAAGGAATTATTATGTTTGCGTGCACAACTACGATGTTTTACATTTTAATGAAAATTTTACTCGAGTCTCCGGAAAAAAGTGCTTACATCTAATTCCGAGTCTATGTGCGTAGCGGTGTTGCGTAAGACACGCAAATCGATCGTAAGATTCTCTAACGAACACGGTAAAAAGAGAAACTTATATAGAGATAATATATATTACAATTTGATGGATTTTTTCGTTCAAGTCGTTCTTGCATCTTCTTTTCCTTTTGTTTTCGAAAGACGATCGAATCGTTTCGTATCATGGTCGCGCATTCTTATGGCACGGAGATCATCTCACTCTGATGGTCTATCGCGAAAATGCTCTCTCTGGTGTTTACGAGACGAAATCGACGTCTTTCGAAGTCGCAACGTTTTTTATAAATATCTGTACATAATCTCGGGAACGTACAAAAAACGATAATAGCATTAATTGTATGATTAAAAAAAGAAGAAGAAAATAAAACTCGGCAGTAGTCTCGATCACTCTTACATTTTCGCTTCGCATTTAACAAAAACAAAACTACAAAAAACATGTAAAATAAACAGCTCATAAATAAACAATCAGATTTAGTACGCAATAAAGAAAATATAACAAATTCTTCCATCGTTTTATTCTCATCTTTTCATATTTTTAACTCTATCTGCGTCCTGTCAAACGGATTCCGATGTCGTATCCTTTTCAATAATTCCATCCTCTTTCTTCATCATTTTTTCATTACCAATCAGTACGCATATATTCGATAATAGTTCAAAATTTAGATTTCTGTCAAATATGCCACGTTGCCCAACGCATGCACGTACATAGTACAATTCACGCGAATATTCCCTTTCATTCTGTCTCTTTCATTCACACGCTTCCGATTAATTATTCTCTTTTTCTCATTTACGCAGACGTAAGGTCGTCCTCCGTTCGAAGGACACTCGCATCCCCTTTTTCTCTTCCATTCTCTCTTCTGCGCTTCAGAACGCTGCGACACCGTTTCGACCAACGCTCGAGCCACGCTCCGCAGTGTTTCCGTTTCACACAATTTCCTTAATTCGGATTAGAGAAGTGTTCACATACGCGCGTGCACGCATCAAATTTTCTTTTTTTCTTTTTTTTGTTTTCTTTGATCTTTCAACACTCTCGAGAGCACCGCGCGACACGCACGTATTCCATTTCGTCATTTATCGAATCGTCAAATCATATCGATTCCAGAAGAGCGACGATGGATCGTGGTTGGTTCGTCATCTTTATAATTCCTGTTCCTTTTTACGCGAGTTTGGCAAGTCGGGCAAAAGTTGTACTACTAAATAGCGATGCTTTTGTTGTCAACGTTGTTGTTCGTGTTATTTCCTTATTTTTGTTACTTGTGTTTTTGTGAATCTACACGTATATATATATATATATATACGTATATATACACATATATAATACATATATAGTAATATATATAATGTGTGTATGTATATACATATATATATATACATGCGTATGTATAGACCTAATCGATACAGTTTTAATTCAATATAATACATCTATAATAATGGTAAGAATAGAGCGAGTAATTCGATTAGATGTTAGGAGAGGAAGGGGTAAATGATTAAGGAAGTAGGTTAGCGAGGGATGGATAAAAGGATGGAGGTAAGATTAGGGGAGGGTGCGAAAGAGAATAAGGAAGCGTTAGGAAAGTTATATGATATGATTACGCGTCAATTATTTGGAATAATATTCTATAACAATGTAGATGCCATTAGGTAGCTTAAAGATAAGCCGAGAGAAAGCTTCGTATGTGGACGGCGCCCGCACAGTTTTTCTTCTGTTACTCTAAAAATTCGCGTCTGACGCGCTGATCCTCTTCGATTTTTGCCCGAATGATTTGGGAACGCGGGGCACGTTCTTCTCCGACGCGCTACGTTTTATTAATCTCATAAAATTAACGTCAATTTCCGTAACAAATTGGCGACACTGAGTATATCACCGGGAACATAAAATACTCGTAACGAAACTTAAAACAGAAGAGGGGAAAAATAGACAATAACGTGGACGATCAACACGAACGCTTATAAAAGAGAAAACAATGGAAACGATGCAACGAAACGATGTAACGTAAACAACTGGCAACACGCAACGAACGATCGGTTGTTCGAAACTGTTCGTCAAATGGGATTACAATTAGAAACAACGAGAGGACGGCACGCAGTCGAGGCACGTCTCGGCGCGACTTATCCTTCGAGGATGAACGAGCAACACGGTTCAAGGAAAAACGTAAAATGAAGAACGGAATTCGGTTACTAGGGTCCCGAATGGAGCGAGCCGAGCAGAGGAGTGGAAAGCGGAAACGCCTAGGTTCCCAAATCGTTCGTTCGTTTAGTCGAAACACTCGACACTGCTTTCTCGGCGAGAGGCTCGTGTGAATGCGCGTCACACACACACACACAGCTACATTTAATTTTTTTCTTCTTTTTCTTTCTTTCGTTTCGAACCGCATTCGCTAACGATTAAAGACTTAATACATACGTACGTATATAACATGATCGCTACGAATCTCATCGTTGCGATTACTGTACAAACTTCTCAGCTAATTAATAATGATAATTAATTATACTTAGTACGCGTTACGTATATCCCTAATTTGTCGGACGTATCGGCGCCGCCACTTCCGCTAACCACGTTTCCTGGCCAGCCGCGTCACTTAAGTCGTTTTAAAAAACAGACTCTGTACACGCAAACGGTATTAACATTCAAAACAAAACGTAACTTGCTATGCTATGTAGTAATAAAAATAATAAAAATAGTGTCGTCGATGATATTATCAATAATAATAATATTAATATTAATAATTCGTAAATAGAGTCACGTGTAAAGCTTTTCTACAAATAGTTACACCGATTCTCGGGACTCGATCGCGTCACGTGCATCTTTTCCCTTCTTTAATGTTCTTTTTTTTTTCCTTTTTCCCCCGTAAAAAATTTCTCTCCCTTTTCCGTTAAAGTTCCTCAGTTTCCTTTTCCATTCGTCCTTTTCTCTTTCACATTCGTATTTCTTTTTACGTATACATTGAGCCGAAGAAGATTGAGGCGCGATCGCACACCTTCCTTTTATTACTTTCCGTCCGAAAACTGTCGATATAGAACAGAAATAACCTTAAACCGGTAGCACGAAATGCATCACGAACAACGTATCACGCCGATCAAGGTCGCGCGTTTATATTGCTACCCCATTAAATTCCGTAATTGAGATTACGTGGACCGGAACCGATATATACGACTTGCGTGCGTGGACAATTTTTCTCACAGTTCTCTCCGCTTCTACATCGCTACGGCCACGTGCGTCGATTCTCCTCGATCCTGCTCCGAAGAAGGTATAGTTGTGTCGCCAGAAGTCGCAATAATACAACGTTACGCACGCAGGCGAAATCGTAAGAAGTAAACCGCGACATGTCTAACATGATCGCGCTAACGTCGGACGCGAACAGAAACGAGAATCGTGAGTAAACGGACTTTCCAAGTAACCAAGTACGATTCTTCGTTCAAATTCCTTCGAGCGAGCGCCATGAGCTTCATCTTTCAGAAAATTCGTCGAAAGTGTTCGACTTACTGTTTGTCGTTGGAAAAAAACAAAAAGGAAGAAAAAAAAAAAACAAAAATTATAGAAATAACATATAGGAAAGCGAAATAAGCAACAAACAAGTTAACGATTCACTACGAGCAAACTATTCGGTTCCATTCTAACATGATCGAACGCGCGTCTCGTCGATTCTCTTAACTATCAACGTCGTCGTCGTCGTCGTCGTCGTCGTCGTCGTTGTCGTCGTCGTCGTCGTTGTCGTTGGCTGTGTTCATCGGACTGCGTCAGTATTAATTGGGACCCAGCGGCAACTATATATTTTTCCGAGTATCCCGTTCCCTCGGAACGTTCCATTCCTATCAACTGAACCGTATATCCTACCGTATCTTATTATATTTTATATTCTATGTCGTTCGCGCAAACGTAACATTCTTTTTTCTTCGCTTTCGTTTATCTTGCTCGTTACACGTTTAAGACATCGTTACAATTACGGGTATGCAGAGGTATATTCTCTATGTGGAGGTCTGAGAAAGGTGGCGTGGAGGTTGAAGGAGCAAGAAGGGGACGAGTGGGGATGAAGGTGGATGGAGATAGTTTACATGAGTACATCTCGGGCGTAAACTCGCATGCTCAGCTTAATCGTTACTTTACGTACGGCGATATTTATGTATAATAGTACTTTAGGTAATTAGCGGTATAGTATTAATATGAATACGGTTTTTATCCATTCACTCACTCTCTCTCTCTCTCTCTCTCTCCCTCTCTCTTTCGGTCTCTCGCTCGCTCAATATTACTTTTCCTTAGATTTTTTCCCCCTAAAAACGATGCGATTTCACCTTGATTACGGACGTCTATTTATTCTTTACTTTTTCACTATATAATAATAGCTGCTCTAGCTGATCTAAAAATTGTTCCTTTCCTCTCTTCGATTTAACAAAATCTTATTTTTTCCTGCTTCTTATTCTTTTGTTGCGTAGATTTTCTTTTTTTTTCATTTCTTCTTTTTCTATTAATCTTTTGCATTGTATGTATTTTTACGTACGTCATACGTATTCTAAATTTCATTTTCATTACGATACTACTATCAAAATCTTTCTTTTTCTATTTACTTGTTTGTCTTCCAAGCACGGCAGAACAAATTTTCTTCGCCCTTTTGTTCATATACATATATATTTATGTATATATATATATATATATATATAACGTACTCGTTATTTTTAACAATATATAATACGGTATTGTGTACACTATGATTTTACATCGTAAATAGATAGTCATTGAACGATTCGTACAACAGATCCTCCGCCTTACTGGAAAACAAATCTTATGGTTTTTCTTAGTTCGAGTTACGTATATGCGTTTATTTGCAGCGTTTCAACGATTCGTCCTACCTCTTTGTCAAACGGATCAATAAGCAATTCGTCAATTTCTTTCAAAACTTTCAAAATCAAACGAATTAAACGAAAGTCTCAAGAATCTCAATATGAATATTAACTTACGGAAGACCGAATGACATCGACGATACATTCAATAATGTTTCGTGATAAATAATATTAAAAACCGGTCGGCATCCGAATCGATAATCGTCGAATATGGCGGAGGAATATTTTGTACGGATCGATATTAACGGGGAGGAGAAAAAAATAATTAGGTAATAATTTATATAATCTGAAAGATCGGCATTTCTTTCTCGGTTTCCCTTACTAGTCCTCTTCGTCGTTACGAATTCTACGTAAGTAAATAGCAACAACGGCTTCTATATCTATGGAAAAAGGTCTACCCTGACACCAAATTACGTATTTAATGTACTAAGAGTGAGATACTCGTCCGGTGATGCGTCTTTGTTTGCGTAAAAATCTCTTGCGTGTATTTAGAAGTTTTGTTCTCTCTCTAGTGTACTCCCGGTTTTTCTCGTCACGTTTTCTTCTCTTTTTCCCGATTTTCTCGCCCCTTTTCCCGTTTACTACGGCCACTCGTACGTTCGATTATCGTCCGCGAAAGCACGTTGCTGTCCCGTGATGCTGGACGCGAGAAAGTGTAACACAGAGATACTCGGACACGGAAATAACAAATCGATGTACGATACGCAAAAGAATTGATCAAGAAAAGAAAAAAAAAAGAAGGAAAAAGATGGAAGGAACAGAACGAAATAATCATCTGTTCGTTTTTAACGATTTCGATACTCGAATTAACACGGCTATATATATAATATGCTCGATATAACTATGATAACACTACGTAAAATTAACAGACAAAAATTAACATGTGTCAACGCGAAATGAGCGAATAACGTTATTAAGAAGGAAGAAGTACGAAAAGAAGAAAGAAAAAAACAATCGTAGTTGGAAAATAAATTTCTCTTAGAAGAACGTCGCGTTCCAAATGGTCGCGGGATCGGTCATGGAGATCGTGACCGCGACCCAATTAAACAATGATCCTCGCCAATAGCGTAACGATAAATTATCTTAGACAATATGGAAAACGTGCTGCTTTCGTACAAGTTATCTTGTATTAGCGAAAGCCTTAGCGATACCTTGCGCGATATCATCTGAGATCTAACTGAAGCGATAAATGAATGTGAATGCTCATCGACGAGTCAGCCCCTCCCGAAATCGACTACTACCTGAAACGTTTCAATTTTTTATTCGAAACACAGTCGTACTGGTCGGGTTTATCGGAATGAACGGCGTTCTCGAACGTTTGAAACGTTCGTTCATCGAGATAGTTTAAAACATCGTTATATCGAGAGATCGAGAAAATACGCGGAGAAGAATAATCTCGTTTTCTGTCTGATTGATGATCTTTCCCCATATAGTTTCGTCAGATTTCCTAACATCTTCGTGCAACGCTTCATCGCTCATCGTGGTTTCGTCAAATTTCCTCGTAAAAAAATAAATTTCCGCGCCTCGGAGTTCCTCTGGATTAATACCTGGTGGTACTAATCCAGAGGAACCGACAGACATTCAGTTTTAGAAAAGAGAGAATTTATTGTTGAAGGAATACCAATCGAAGCAACGACGCGTTCCAACGCCGATCTTTTTCAACGTTTCGCGAGAGAACATGGCCGATCCGGGTCAGAGAAACGTATGAAAAGAATGTATAGAAAGAAAAAAAAAAAGAGAAACGAAAAACTGAAGGAAACACCGATCCGCAACGGGTTCGGTTAGAACGGTTAAAGGATATTTGCGTCAGCGAGAGCGGATCTGGCGTAGTCGGCACGGACGTCAGAAATGGCAGAAATATTATCGGGAGCGACGTTAATTTACCTAATTACAACGCGAAGTCTCGAAGAGGCAATCACGAGCGTAAACCACGGTTAATTAACTCTGGAAAAGGAGCTCGGCAAATGGCATCGATTTGTACCACTAAATTCCTCTCTCGTGGAAAGAAGTCGGCCAGCGGCACGAAATTGCTCGTGCGCATACAGTCGAATGCATGCGCCACTAGTTTCGTTATAATCGGTAAGAAGCGCGGTATCCGAAGAAGGTATCCGAGGTATTCGCACCGATAGGTATGTTATGTTTTAACGAGGGCGTCGAGAGTTCTCTGGTACGATCCGTTTGCCATCCTTTCCGCCGCTCATTCACTCGCGCCAGACTAATCGTAACGCGAGTTACCCCGCGTTATCGGTTCATCCCCGAAGAACAAGAAGCTATATCGAACCTACGTGTACACCGTGAGATTCGATTTTCACTCATCCTCTCGCCATATCCTTCTATCGGCAATAGAGAAACTCTCTTCGACCAACTACTAAACTTTGATCAGGATATTTCGGAGAAAGCTGGCAGATATACGTAGACGCGAAGAAAAGATATCGCGATGATCGATGTTGGTAACTGTCGTCGTATGGCGAATGAGAGATAATTAGAATAATCGATCGAAGTTGAAATAGAGAAATTTGAAAGGTCAGGCCCGCGATCGTCCATGTTCCTTGGCATGGCGGAGAGCAACGAGTTTCGTGTCCCCCTTTTTTTCTCTCTCGGTTTTCATCGTTCAGCGGAATTAGACGAATTCTTCGACAGCCTCGTTTAATTACTCCCTACCACTCCTCCGTCGGTATTAATTGATCGTCTCGTCGGCGCTGCCGTGCACGGGATCTTCTGTTAAACGGCAGGGCGGCGTTAATCCTTCGGCCTCTCCTCGTTCAAGCTAATTCTAGTTCGTCGGTTTCCGACGCGCGATCGTTGGCTCCTCGTGTATGTCTGTGTGGCAGTTATCGCGCCAACCGATCATCCCCGCTGTTCATCACCCGGCAATCGCGATGACTCGTCGCGCCCGATTAACAATTATTACATTATACGCTCTAGGAATCAGTCGCAGGCTAGGTCCTTCCTTTTGGCCCAGCCAAATAAGTACGTAGTGTATTTTTTTTTTTTTTTTTTAAATATCTTTTTCCGTTTTTTCTTTTTTTTGAGGGTGTGCATCTCGCTTCTTTTATACGCTTCGCTTTTCTACTACGCTCCTCTCTCTCTCTCTTTCTCTCTCACTCTCTCACTCTCTCTCTCTCTCTCTCTCTCTCTCTCTCTCTTCCTCTCTCTCTGTTTTCTAACGACTACGATTACTTCTTCCGCATCCTATTTCTCCTTCGTTCCTTTCTTCTTCCGTAAAAAACAAAAGAGACAGACAACTTCAAACATCGTCGCGCGCTTTTCTCTCTCGGTTCCCTCGTTTCCTCCACAACCTATTTGCGATCCCCGCGTCTCTGCCTCTTATCGACACCGAGTCTCATCGGAGAGGGGCAATGGCACAACACGGTGCACTATTGTCGTTACTCCGAGTCGTAATCGTTCGCCTTCGTAAAACCGTCCTCTACTGCTACCTTTCCTCTCCGTTTCCCTTTCTTCTCTTTAAACTCGATACGAAAACAAGAGAACAGAGATCACTTGATAAAGTCTTCGTAGTACGCGTACTACGTAAAGTACGCGAGAACACCTTCTTCTCAGTCAAGAGAGCGGGAGGAAAAAGAAGTCCCGAAGAGACAGGCCTTCGTGTCCTAGTCGGTTCACGCCGGAAGAGCAAGAAGAGGCGCATTTTTCGTGCTTGCCCGCGTTAGTTCGATTCTTTTTTTTTTCCTCTCTCTCTACACGTTTGGCCAACCTCTTATCAGCTACTTCGCTTCGATGTATGCGTCTAGGCTGCGTCCAGTCTCTTGTTTCTTCTTTAAAAGAAAGACAACCGGCTTAGCAAAGTCTCCTATGTGGGCACCTTACTGACCGCCTTCAGAAGATCGCTCTGCGTCTTGTCGAGACCGCTCACGTGATGTTGCTGCTGATGCTGCAGCGCGGCGTTCTGCTGCTCTTGCTGTATCTTCGCTTGCTTCTCAGCCTGCTGTTTCTTCATCATGTCCTGTTCCTCCCGTTCCCGCCTGGCCTGCTCGTTGATCTCTTTCACCGCCCTCAACTCCTTCTTCAGCTTCATCCGCCGATTTTGGAACCAGATCTTGATCTGTCGTTCCGTGAGGCAAAGGGCGTGCGCAATTTCTATTCGTCGCCGTCGCGTCAGGTAATGGTTGAAATGAAATTCCTTTTCCAACTCCAGCGTCTGGAACCGTGTGTACGTCTGTCGACCCCTACGCCTCGGACAACCGTTCGGCCCTGGAAACGTCAAAAACGCAGATTTGCCTAGGTTAGTTTTTTTTATGCAGGAAAATTTGCCTTTTAACCCTTTGCACTACCACAGTCAACTCCTGCAACGTCGATATGCTTACCCACGCTCGTTGTCCCCTTGGTCCAAGATAAATAAAACGTCGCCAAAGTTACACAAATGATCGGGCACATTGATAGTGAAAATTTGGAAGAAAAAGTTGACTGTTGACTCGGTATAGTGAGCACGAAAGAAGTGCAAAGGGTTGGGTGATTAAATTATATTCAATAGCTATACGTTTGAAATTAAAAGCTCCCTTCGCTGACGCACAGAGATCGATGTTGAAGACGAGTTTCGTTTACGAAAGCTGTTGCTCTATATGGTGCACTGACTTCATTTTGATCATCCATTATTGATTTATTTATTAAACTCGCTTACGTAATTGCTGAGCGATATGCATTAGCCGGTTATTACGTATTAGTCGATCCATCAACTTCGTAAATGTCATTAGCCGCGAACACCAACTACGTGCAACAAAACTGCTACTAATTTCACGTTTTTTCGACCATATAAATTTGCCGTTCTTGTTTCGTGACCGTCTCGCGATCGTAAGAAGGAAAAGAAGGCTACCCCGATTACGGACGAGGTTTTTTCGTTACGTAAAGTTCAATCTTTTTTCATGCAATGACCTGCGTTTCGCCTGTCGAGTCACAAATCTCAACTCTCTCCTCGCTTTCTCTTTCGGTGAAAAAAAGCAACACGTTCGGATGGTCAGTTTATTGCAGGGGGTTGAACGAGGTAAAAAGTAGAAAGTTTTGGGTAAAAAAGTCTAGGTGTTCATTGTAAATAGGCGGAAAGAAAGATTGAACCCTTTTTTGAAACATCTTTTCGTCCAACTTTCTCCGCACCCGCAGAGTCAAAGTCGTAAAATGGGATACGCAGAGCACACTGAATTTTTTATGGTGTTTAGGTAGCTATCGAAGCGCACGGCCGCGCTAACCAGGTAAAGACTGATGCTTGTCACCTGGTTTTACCTGGTTTAGTATCTGAAAACTTCGCTTACCTAGCCCTTTAAAAACCTAAAAGAGACAACACGCCATCGCAATATCTCCGACATTTCCATCCAAGTAATTACGTAAACCTTACATTTACCCATTCTAATTGATATCTTTTCACTTTCCGTTGCTAATATTTATTTAAGTACTGAGAAATTACGCGAATGGAGATTTAGAAATTTCAAAGGCATACACAGTTTGGTTATTTGCGATTTATACAGAAGAGAAGGCAGCATAAGATGGCCGCGAGTTGCGCCATAGACGCGCGATAAACTTCTCACGGGCAATTTTCGCAATTGGCTCGAACGTAATTTTACTTTTGGCCGGCGGCGTAGAAGGGTGGGCTCAGCGTTTTCAGTTCGTCGCTGAGAAACCGGTTCTCCGGCGCAATGAACAGTCAGCCATAATACCATCATTCTCGGGAGGACACGCTGAGTGGCTATATGATTGCCACGCGATGAAGCAAATACGCGCTACCGACTCTTAAAAGATAGCGAGATTTTGTGATCGATGAATTTTGTCGTTGACGAGTGCCGAAATCATGTTGTAACCGATTAGTCGAAGACGAACAATATTCGATGCTTGTAAAATCTTTAACGCGATCTTTTCCCGTGTCCCTTTATCTGTCTTCGTCTTTCGGAGAAAATTCATTTCACTGCGACTTTCTTCATGGAGATAGAGAGATAGATGACTTTCCGTGAAATTTGCGCGAACTGTCGCAAATCCCGAGGAAGTATCCTCCAGTGCCCTTTAACCGGCGTATTTCTCCATTTTCTAGTTCGCGAACAATGCTTCGAGAACTGGAAGCTTCCGACACACTCTCAGGAAAGCAGCCAGTAACACGCGACATGATCCATCCTGTCATCATTGTTCAAAGCCAGACAAGAAAGAGGAAAAAAAACGGAAAAATCGCGAGGGAATGCAGAGAATGCTGATATTGAATTCAGCATGGCCGTTCACAGCAGTGCGGTCCAGGATTCACTGGGTGTGTATGCGCGCTTGTGCACAGTCTCCGACGAGGTTACACACATTCGCCAATTTCTATCCGTGTGCTGTGTCGATGCGATGGTAGTGGTTGTGCGTACGGTGCGGGTACGGCCGTGAGATCGGTGTGCGAGGCAACAACAGCGGAGCCAACGTGGTTTTTCGGCAAGCTTGTGTGCGTGAATTTAGCTCACGTAGGAAGAGAGAGCCCGCGCGGCCGGTGCAGCCACAGCGACAGGGTGGTTGCTGAAGCTCGAAGGGTGGGCCATAGGTTACCTTGGCAACCGGAGGGAAAACCATTCCATCCTGCTGGCGGCATATCATGCCAGGGGCGAGTCAAGCAGCCAGAAAACCCTTCGTTGCATCCTCCCTGCCGGTTCCTCCTCGCCGCCAAGCCCTCGCATCTCTTCTCACTCCTCTGTGCTCTACACGCGCCGCACGGCTCTCAGAATTCGTTGGTTCCTCTCTTCTCTCGACCACCGGTGAACCCGATTGTCCCCACACGCTTCAACCACCATAAATATCTACGGGACCATCGGCCGAGCGCTGGCGCGAGCATTATCAACAATTTCGCTGGATCAAGCTAATGTCCATGCAGAATTTATAGATAACCGTTCTTGCCGCCCCTCCGGAGGGAGCTGTCTGGCCAGGATTTCGTCGGACGGGGTTAACAGCTGGGCGTGAAGCTCGTTTGCTCCCGGGAATGCTTAATTTATGTACCTTCTTCCTCCTCTCCTTCGAATATCTTTCAATTTCTCCTGCTCCCTTTGCTTTCGTTCAAACAAGCGGGATACGCGGCGAGGAAGAGGTAAACGCGTCCGACGTTTCAAACGTAGAGAGAGGAACGAGGCGAGACAACGCTTGCAAAGAAAATTGGCCGACGTTAGTTATTTTCAAACGGCGTGGCACCGATAACCCTCGATCGAAGATCGCCGATAACCTCACACTATGCGATTAATAAAAAAAAAGTGACGAAAGAAGCGTGTAATACGCGTCTGCCAGTCTGGCACAATAGATAATCCCCTCCTTCCTACCCTGACACACTACAACGACCATTTTCACTCGTTTTATGACCATTCATTCTCGCGTTCTCTGTTTGTTAATAGCGCGATAAGCTGGTTTACATTCGCGATTGATAATTGATTAATCATAAATCAACAGACTCGTAACAATCCTAACAGCTTGGCGATACGAACAAAAAGAGACATCGAGAAACCAATTTTTTTCGCATAATTTCATGCTCGTCGCGAACTTTTTCCACAACGAACGAACTCGTGATTCGTTCTACGTTCGTGTCGAAGCATCGAAACTTCCTCGATTCTATTACATCGGAATCGCGTGACACGAAACGAGCACGGTGACGGTGATTGACGATGATACCACCCGTGATTTCTGCCTGCAAATTCCCGTTAATTAACAGCAAGTCGCGAGTGATTCAGGGACAACGGAGTTATAGCTGACAGGCGGTGGTCCATTTTGGCAGAGGGCAGCCGTGTGATACGGCGTGTGCGTGGTACTACACCACGCAGCCTGTAAACGAGAAGGGCGAAGGCCTGCGCCTAATTGCGGCCATATATTAAGTTTAATACCTGCTTTAGGTCGCCGCACGCGGCTTCACCGTTCGTCGAGTAGACGAGGGATATTGCGGAAGTTTGCCTGACTGTGTTCGCCTCCCCCTACGATTGCCGCCCCTCGCTCGCGTTTCCTACTACCGAGATTCTATCAATGTTCCCCCGATCGCACGGTTGTCCTCTTTAAGTTCGCGAATTTATACGAAATCCATGGAATCGAACTTTAAACGCTTCGATTACGCTCGATCGTTTCTCTCGGGAAAAACTTATCTCTCGTCCACCGAAGAGACGCGAGGTTAATTCGCTGGCTGAAATAGGGCGTCCGAGGGGCGGTGCATGAAACTTGGAACATGTAACCAAGTTTATACGTTCTAGATGGATTCACTAATGGAGGGTTGGTCATTTCGAAGCTTCGCCCCGTTTATTCGGTAGAAAACTTCGCTTTTTTTCCCCCTTCTTTCATCCTCTTTATCCACTACTTTATTGTGTTTTGCAGCGTTCTAGAATTTTCAACGTTTACCTTCGAATGCTCTAATCGACCTGCGTATTCTTCGATAAAACATCGTTGAATTATTCATTACGATATCTTGTAATTATTAGCCATTTCAGTAAATAGCAATTATTTTTCATATTCCAACCAAGGTTACTACTACAAGGTTTAATTTAAAGTTAGTTCGATGTATTCTGAATAATCGCAAAACTATCAGCTTCGCGATTCTACGTGCGAATCGATAAGAGGTACTCTTCGGATGACATTCTTCCCCTGGACACACCCACCCCACGTTAACGTGTCATCGTATCCGGCAATCTTCGATTACTTTCCATACTCTTCTCGCCCTGTACGATAACCAGAGACGCGATAAATCGTTTCCAGGACGGTTAATGTCAGTATCAGGTTGACCATCATGACCATCAAGGGCCATATCCGCCGCGATATCGAAATCGTGGAAAATGATCCTCCCGTGCGCGTTCACCCCTGCAATACTTATCAGTCCTTCGTATTTTTATTTCGTGCATGGCGGCAATCGTAGAAACGGTGGTTACGCAAGTCTGCTAAATACCCGTGGGGATACCTCGTCGAGTTTTTGCCGATGTCTTGGCGCAACGACCAAGGGAATTGCGCAACTCCGCGAAAAACGCATGGAAATCGCCACAAATTACGCCGTGCGCCAAGAATTCGCAATCACAAAGAGAAAGGTGCACGCTGCGTGGAAAAAATCATCCGCGTTGCGTTCCTCCGCCTCTGTCTTACTTCTGTACTATTACCGCAATTGTAAAAGAAAAGAATCTATGGCTACGTCGAAGAATGATTTCGTACAGTTGACGCGACAGGAACGGGACACGTCAATCGAAATCAATAAAAATCATGCTTAACGCGATTACGATTTACAATCGTCAGACCGTAATAATAATAATAATAATAATTTCGAGGGTCTAGCAAAAAGGAGAAAAGCGGCGTCAAGTGGAGCGGACTGTCGTTCATAGCGGAACGAAACGGTGGGCTACCGTACGTACCGCAATAGCGACTCCAATAGAGGCCCAGGTTATCGTAAATCTAGACGAGCGATTAAACGTCAAGCGCGCGCCTCGTACGTTCTGTGTGGTTTTCGCATCTTCCGAAACGCGGTCGAAAACAATGACGGCGTTGCTTTAACAGCCATTTTGAGTCTGGCCATTCGCTCGACGGCGTTATCGGGCGACGGTGCTTCGCGGTTATCGGTCGACAAGCGCTTTTTCACCGTCCGTCGAATATCACCGTGCAGTCTTTGTATTTCGTTGCGTAAATTACTCCGTACCGCCCCTCTTTCTTTATTCGTTCGCATCACCGACGCCATTAACGTAACTCGATTAAGAATACGAAATGCGACTTAAGGTATTTAAACGCACGTTTCCCATTTGTTCTACGTAAGCCAGAGTCGCGGAGCCGGCAAGGTTCAACAACTATAGGTCTCCTTCGACTTTGACGAGTTTATATTAAGGCCGCACAAAAGTAAAGGTAAATCGATTAATAAATAATGTGGAATATATCGAGCACAGTTTACGTCCACTTGCCTCGAACAGGGATAGAAATAGAACGGCGTTTCGTAGGACGGATGAAAGGAGCAACGGAGGAGTTAGGAGGCGTTAGGAGGAAAGAGCCGTGCAGTTTGAAATGGAAACGAGATACAGCCACTGACAGCCGGAATAGCGTCGATCGCCTGGTAAATTCGCGTCTCGAGTTTTATTCGTCGTACGTTTCACTTACCTTGTCGCTTTTATTCGGCATTATTTACGCGACCCTGAGTTATTATTTCACCGAAAACACCGACTGGCCGTGTTCACGGGCGGTAAACACGTCTCATTCGCCGCAACACCTAACCGTTCCCATATATTTGCGTTCAGTGTGCTTGCTTTTTCCTACGCGCCAACCCCTTTCTTCCTCTTCGTGTGTCCGCTAAAAGCAACCCGCCTCGCGTTAGCGGAGTAAATTCAAGGATGAGTCATAAAGCGCGCATAACTCGCAATGACGCCGCAAAGACCCGATCAAGCCGACTCCTAACGAGATCGGGATTCGTTAAAATTTCTGTGGAATTCTTCGTGGCTCGTTCAAAGAAGTAAGAACGCGCTCGAGTAACCGGATAGCATGGAGATACAGTTGCCAACGAGTTTTAATCGTAATGTAGTTCCGTGTTCGTACGCTGTTATAAACGTTGATTCACGTTTATAAAAATGTCTATGCCGAACTCCTATTTGCATGGCTAAGTCTTGGAATGTTATATCGACGAAGGAAAAACAAACAGGGTTATACGTCATTCCAGACGATCGAAACGTATCGATTAGAAGAGAATTACACAGACGGTGTGCCAGCACCGATACAAACAGCGGAATGTCACGCTCAAATTAAACGACCAGATTTAATCGGCCGTCCTTTCGTGTACCGATTACAATAATCACCCGCGATCAGCGGTGCGCATAAAATTACCATAAATGAATCTCGCTGGTCATGCTCGGTATCTCCTATGTCTGTTCCGACTGTTCTCTCTTTCCCCTCTTTACATTCTCCTTCGAGCAGCTGCATAGAGAGAGAGTTTTTCCTACGCTCATGTCGACACGGGGTGCTAGGTCGTGTTTTCCGCAATCTGTCGTCACACCTGGATTCCTTTCCAGTTCCACGTATACTTCCAACGCTAGGCGATCTCTTGGTAAGAGTCGAATAAGGGCAACCACGAGGCTACGACCGTGGTAAGGTAAGAAATTCCGGGAAGCTTTAATCGGTCCGGAGAAAGGGACAAGTCACCGCGACCAATCAACGCGAGGTTAAACGTCTAGGTTCGCTAGATATTTGCGGGGGATGGCAAATCGGCCACGAAAAGTGCGAGGATTAGCCGGATAAATCGCTTGAGCACGGTGGAGCCTGGAATTGCCACTAAGTAAGATAGAGAGAGAGAGAGAGAGAGAAAGAGTGAGTAAATGGAGGAGTTATCGCGACCATTTTGCCCAGTCTCCGTCTCTGTCTGATACTCGTACACGGGCGTCCTTCTCGTTCAGGGAACGACGGAGGAACGAAGCCTTCTGGCTCGTTCGGCCGTTCTCTAGCGGAGGCTGCAGTGACCCGAGAAGGCGATCAAGCGATTCGTGGGTCGTGGCTGGGCCGTATCTTCTCTCCCGTTCCCCCTTCGTTCGGCCTGTCTACATTTTTCACCGGCTCGAGATTTTATTTGCCCGCAGTGCCGCGAAATTAAGCCGTTTTGAGATATTTATGAATGGATCGGGCACCAGCGCTGGACCAGCCGCTCGAACAAAGAGGGACGCCAGCGCCCTCGTCCTCCGCCACCGCGCGATTTGCGACTGTTGTCAAACTAGATGCTGCTGCCTTTTCGTTCGCGCGAACCTCCCTCTCTCTCTCTCTCTCTCTCTCTTTCTACATCCTTCCGCCCTCTCTTCAGTATTGTCTACGGAATTCCTCGAATGGAGCCGGATAGCAGGCATATCTGCTATATGATGTCACGTATCCGAATACATTAGTCGCTGGTCATACGGTGGCTTTTTTTAGACGGCAAACGGACGAAGACGTGATTAAAAGTTAAAGTCGTCGTGGGCCTCGTTAAAACTTTTGGCAAAGCGAGCCGAGCTTCATCTTGTAGGATGCCATTTTCACTTTCTATATTTTACGGTACGTGCATCTCTTATCTTTGAATGTCGTCTTTTTTTTTCTTTATCGTTTTTAAATGTAGCCACTAGCTTTTTTATTCAAGGCGCTGCTATAAGAGGTACGAAGATAAGGTTATCAAAGTTCGATGCTCTATTTGTCGGCTGGAAATTTTACGATAACTCAGATCCGTTTCGAGAAAACGACCTCTGTCAACATGTCCAAAGAGAGTTCGCTGCGACTGTTCCAGTTTGCTCCATTCGCTCGTTTGACAAACGATCGCAGCGTAATAATCTCGAAATCTCTGGCAGCGGCACCGTAGCAATAAGAACCGACGTTATTCGAATCGCCTGATCACTTTACCTAACTATGAAACCCGTCGTCTACGTACCGGTTCCTAGCGTCTCGTGCCCAGCCGCGATAGCTACGTATGAGCAATAGCGTACTAGCCGCGACAGCACACATCTGAGAACTTAAAATCGCGTAGGAGGCGGTAAAATATACTTCTTTCGAATTTCCTGTCGCGTCGATAATCTCGTCATCGACGGGAGGAAATTTGTGCACCAGTTCGATGGGTAGCTGCTATTTATGGCGAAGAACGCGGCAAAAGATAGCGAAATCCGAGGAGAAAGATAGACGCGAGGGATCATCCATCTGTCGTCAGCCTAAAAGCAGTCTCGGCTTTGCTGTTCACTTTTAAAAATTATCGATCTCGTCCAAATACGTTACACGTACCGCTCGGTTGACTTACGATCTAGACATTCTCGAGGGGAACCAGAGCAAGAAGCGATAGAAACACGCGTTCGACCGTGAGCGGTTGCGACGTGGGTGTCTTTAATCTGTCGGGCAGAAACGAGAGGAAAGGAAAGAAAGAGCAAAAGGTAAATGGCGAAACGATCTCACGGGAGACTATACGTACAGGTGCTCACGCACTCTTTCGTCACGCGTGAGTGTGCGTAGGTATAGCATAGCTTCCATCAGGACTAGCAATAGGCTTAAATCCCGATTGGTTGGACAGCTCGTTTCGTTCTGGTGTGTGTGGCTAGCTATGCGTTCCAACACGCGCGCCTATGTACCGTCGTGTCATGGAAGGGTGTAGAAGAAGGGGGGGGGGTGGATATATATGAGGGTATGCCGTTCGTATATATACGGGGTGGTAATAAAGGATTCCGACAAGGATGGATGGTGAGAGGGGAGAAGTTCGCTCCATTGTTCCCGGTGGAACCCAAACGTCATCTATAAGGGTGCCTCCCATTATCTGCCGTGTATCTGCCTCACGCACACGCATTCAACCAACCAGAGTGGGGACGCGTTACGCACACAACAGTGAAACCGGCGAGATCGGCTCTCTACCCAGATGCGCGACATGGCGGTGCCTTTCACGGTGTGTGGAATCGTATCTACATGGCGGCTGACTGTGCAGCTATTCCTTCTCTGGCAATAAGCGCTCTAATCTCCCACGAAATTGTAAAGTCACCTTGGGAGTGAAATTTATAAGAGAAGCCCCCGACCCGGTCTGATGGCACGAGCAACGCGCTCACATTGCACCTCAAAAAAAAAAAAGAAAAAAGAAAAAAAAGGAAAAGAGAGAAAGATGGGAAAAAACGCACGTGATATCTAGTTGTCTCTTCTGTCAGAGGATACGCCTTTCTTTGTCTCGTCTCTCCTGGACCGACTGTACAAAATATTGCTGTTTACGACACAACGAGAGAAAGATGATCCGCGTTCGCATTCTTTCCCCAAGAGAGAACACAGGTTTCGATTTCGACGAGAGGAAAAGAAGCGTGGCCCGATAAACGTGGACGACGATAGAGGATGGCGGTAGCGCACGTGAGAAAGAATTTCCATTATTCGACGTCATGAAACCGTGCGAGCGCGATAATTCGAATGCTATAGCGACCCGCGTAAATTGCATCAGTAGCACCGGCGCTGAGTTGGAAACGTTACTGGAAATGGTACAAAGCCGACAAATCGTCCATGTCCCGTAGCAATTGCGATATATCCTCGCCGAATACGACGCGTTATGAACGCGGTCTATGAGTGCGATTCGCTCGCGCACGAACGTCTAATTAGCATACGTGATGCCTCGTTTATTTTTTATTTCAGTTTCATTTCCTATGTTTCATGGAACGAGACGTGACGACGTTCGAACCATATTTCAAATGGCGACAATTCGAACAAATTTGATCAAAAACGTGATCTTTAACGTTTTAAATAATACAAAAAATAATATTCTCTTGACTGTTTATACTTTTTGTTTTGTTGTATCTCAGCTTAAGAAGGGCGCTTACATTTGTTAATTGCGCGACACGCAGCATGCATAGTTCTCGTTGTTGGAATGGTATCGCGGTGAAGCGGTTGGCGACCGAATCTCTCAAAAATAAACCAGCCGGCAGCACGCCAATCCTAAAATACACGTAATCTCGTGCGCGCGCTAAATGGAGGGCCTCGATACGAGCCTCCGGATTAAATTTTAATTTTACAATAAAGAATGACGTATTAGAATGCTGTTGGCAAACATTCCGTCCCTCGTAAGAGTCGTAAGGGAGGCGTGCGTCCCCTTTCGTACATCCTGGCTGACGCCTGCCCTCTCCGCCCCCATAACAGGCCAGCAGCGCGAACAACCACCCCATAGAACCCCTAAAACTCTAATTACGGCCTTACATTCCCTACCGACCGTCTTCCACCCCTGCTCCTTTTCAACCCCTCCCCCCTCATATTTTCCAACATTCTTCCTCTCCAGCCGGGTCCTCCTCCTCTTCTTCGCCCTCGTCAGTGCTACGCAGCCCTCTCCTGTGCACCATTACATGCAAATGCCACGGCTGTCTCCTTCCGCTAATAAAAGTCGTGGCCGCGCAATTTAGAACATCCGACGTACAGTCGCAACGGCTTCCGAAAGATACTCGAGACGAGACACGGAATAAGTTCGAGGAGCTACCGACACGTCGGCGAAATTATTACTCATTAGCAACACCCCGGAACACGACTGCGATCCCGGTGTTTTATGTTACCTACTGGCCGTGCACCGTTTGAATTGTTGTTTAAAATGCTGCTTAAATTATAGCGAAGCGGGTACACGTCGTCTTCCAGCGAAGCTCGTAAACGTTTTTAGTGCGCGTTGAAAAAAACCAGCTGTCCCCTTGCGCTCCCTTACTCCCCACTGATCATTCCAGTTGTGTTCGATCGTTTGAAATATTTAAATATTATCTTTCATTTGATAACATTCGTTTCGAAGATTCTGTAATAAGATGGAACTCGATATATATATATATATATTAATTAGACAGAAGTAAAATAAGACAGGAATTGTTCCTTTATTGAAAGAAACAATTGGAACGGATAAGATCTTGGCCGTAGGTAGCAGTAAGAGCAGGAGCCAGCTATCGTCGCGGTGAGGAACGTTAGGACCCACATAATGTTTAATCAGAGCACGTTGCGGCTTTACGATATTAGTTCCCGTTACGCACCCTCCTTCACCCTTTCCTTCTGTCGATCTCTGCCAATTCTTCGCCCCGCCTGTTCAACCAATAGATGGTGGACCGACCTTTCGGAATCTTCCGAATATTTCGAAAGTTACAACCCCGCAGTGTTTAACCTTCGACAGGAGATGGCTGAAATGTGTTTGCTCGACTCCCTTCCGATCCACACATGGTGACAAGGACGTGTACATTGTACATATTGGCCGAAGGATTATATCGCTTCATCGAATGGAAATTGTGGGTCGATAGATCGAGAAGAATGTAGGAAAAGTTGAATGTACTCTGTATGTAAAAGGGAAGGATATATATGTAGAAGAGTCGCGAACGCGAATAAGATGAAGATAATTCGAATTGTGCAATGTAAATATTTTCGTTCGATCGTTATAAGCTAAATAACTTTAAACTCGGAATATGACGTATTTATTTTATGCACATACTCGTGCGGGAGGATCGAGGAGGAGGAGGAGAAACAGTCTGTTGGCCTAGTTCAAGCTCTATCCTCCTATGTACCTACATGTGTTTAACTGCTAATTTAAGGTCTACCAAGTTCATTGTGGCTTATAACGGTGTTATTGAGTTCAAGGCGAACGCCATCTTCGCACTCGCTAAATAGATAATGCCTGCTCTAGATGTACCAATAGTGGACCACAGGATTTTGTGGCTCCCTGGAGGACTGACCACGGGGAAGTTCCCTATAAATCTACTAAGAATAATTCGGAGGGTACGGTTTTATTGTCAGCTATTTATCGATCTTCGCGTTGCTGCATTACGGAAAGAAACAAACATCGAACTAGACTCCCGTTTTCGCTCCGTTGAGCCCCATTTTTCGTGAACATCGAACCTTCCTACTTGCTGATCCGCCCACGTGCCCCCGCGCTGGTCGATAATCAAAATCTCGCAAAAAATCTCTCGTTCAACCCAAGTTACCATAAAGTTACGTTAAATGTTATGAAATTAAACAGACTCTGTATCCGTTGTTTTTTACGTCATGAGGTCTTCGATAGTATTCCACATTCATGAAATTTAGGAACTCTTTTAAAATCAAAAGATTCGCTGGAAAGTCGTTCTCATCCCTTTTCGCTATTCTCCGCTGGTCTGATTACTCGATCAAATCAACCAGATGGACATCCATCCGATAAAAATCGAGCCTTAACTTAGCTTTAGAATGGCGAACAACCTATTGGGATCGTTTCTGAAATTTCGAAATCCGACGCAACGAAATCTGCTCGCGGATCGTGCTGCACGATTCTAGTTGACTGCAACCGAGGGCGAAGAAGACTTTGCCAGGCAAACACGCGTATAATAAAAGTCGTAAGATAGGCGAATTCCTTCGGGAGCCGTAGCGACCGCCGCGCACTCCTCTTCAGTTTACTCGCTTCTAACTCCTGTCTCTCTCTTTCTCTCTCACATTTCTCCTCGCGATTCTTTCGTTCGTGCTCGCACGGATACGCCACGCGGACAAAGGGAAATCCCCCGCGCATGCGCTCTCGTCTCTTGGTTCTAGTAACGATTCCACCCACCCCTGTTATAACTTGTCTCCCCCACCAGCGACCTCTAGCCCCTCGTCCGACGACGACCACCATCAGCCTAACGCAAGCTACGGGAACGGACCTGGTGTACGTATATCTAGACCTTCGCACAGACTCAACAAACACAAACGTACACCGTTCCACGATGAGCGTATACGTATGTATTGGTTTGATGACGCGGGTGATGGGTTTGATCTGATTTTCGATTTCGAACGACCGAAATGTGCAATGTATTCAAAGCATTGATATACGAGCCGTAGTCGTTCAAAGGTTACATTTTTTTCCCCTTGAAACCTAATTTCCTTTCTTTTTTTACCGGCTGTTAGCTTATCTCGTGGCCTCATGAATGGGAGTGAAGAAACGAGTATCGCTATTTGTTTGAAAATCGTAAGTTATTCGATACGAGGTATTAGTCGAAGATAGCAGAGAGGAAATTAGTGTGTCCCGAGGGCGGTGAGTTCATAAGGGCGTGATCAGGCACAATTATGCTTCTTGTCGACCGAAAGACAGCATATAAACCGCGATTCGAACTGGATTAAAATATAATTGAATCGCGCCAAAGTTATAATTTCTTCGATCGGGAGCTCGTTAAGGGGACTCGCGCTGCGCACAGGGAATTAACTAAACGATCCGAGTACGACTCCAAAGTATCAAGGGGCAAAAAAGAAGAACAAACGGAAATGACGCATATATTCTGTGCCGATTCGGAGGTTAAAGTCGCGTTTAAAGCAGCGAGAGCAAAGAATTGTCATTTTTAGCGATCTTTAAGCGATGCCATGGCCTTTAATTATGTCCCAATTAACTCGCGTTCGGGATTCCAATCTCCGCCCTCGTCGCGGTTTTTTCTTTTTTTTTTGTTGTTTTTTGCTCGAACCCGTCACTATCGACGCGAAGCACGAAAGCAGTTTCCACGGCCAACGTAGAGAACCAAATATGTCTACAAAGCGCACGACAACGATACGTAGATGGCCTCACACAGAGTCTGTTTTCGCGTACGTGTACGCGCGTTGTGTGTGTACGCGCGCATCGTACGTGTATGGTGCATGGAGCTCTTCTCCGCGCTAACACTGCCACGAGAGAGACACCCATACACACATGTACGTAAGCGCAAGAACACGAAAGTACAGGGAAATACACAGAGGCAAGAATGTGCACTACGACTACCGGTCGGGTTGTTCACGTACATAAGTATAAAGAGAAGAGGCGTAATATCCTCCAGCGGAGCCGCGGGACGGTACAAAAGCTGGAAATGGAGCCTTTAGTTTTTATCGAGGGATAAAAGTCGTGATAAGCTGTATCAGGGGTGTACCGTGAAAGAGCACGGCGACGTACTCACGCGATATCTAGACCGGATCGGTGCCGGTGTGTGCAAGTGTACATTGCCCCCTCTTTCTGTAATACGACGGGGGCCACAGTGAGCTTCGAAATTTCGAAGGTTATTGTACGAGATATTCCGTCGTGTCGTTCCACTCTGCAACGAAGGCGTCACGAGACTTCCATGAGCGAATCGTGGAAAGCGTAACGATCAGGTTCGAGCGTCGTTGATAGAATGAAATTTCTTAATCGTGCGCGATTAACGTTTAGTTTAACGAGCAACTTAATTCGCTCGTAATACATTTAAGCGCTATATGATTATTTGTGGCTGGTTCGTCGAAACTATTTACCGCTATCGTACTATCGCGCATATATTAATTGATATTAGAATTCGTTTATAATTCGTTAATAGTTGTTTTCTGTTCATCGTGTAGGATTAATTTCTATTCGGAGGCGAAAGATCGAGCCATAACGCGATAATTTCCAATTTGATGACAGTTATCTGGAAGGGCTCCACGTTACACACGCGTTCCATCTTCATCGAACGTCAACTGGGGATGTCCGGGGGAGGAGGCTCGATAATGGTTAACCGACCTCGAACAATTAGAACGCCGCCGACTAAATTCCGAGCGGCGTAAATCAAGCCCTGATCGTTACGCGAACGTAAACATCGTAATTCTGATCAGCGGTAAATCTACCTGACATCGAGGTGGAGCATTCCGGAGCAATTGCTTCGTTCGGTATTGGCTATCCGAAGGCATAGATTATACAGGCGAGAGTCTCCCGGGAGAGGAAGGAGGCTCCAGCTTCGACTCCTCGTGTCCTTTTCCCTTTCCCCCGCCGTTCACTCCCAAGAGCAGAGAGCCGTGGTCTTTGCCCCTTCTCTTCGTCCAGGTCTCTCTCTCCTCTCTCTTTCTCTCTCGCCTCTCACGGCTAAAGGTCTATATCGCGCACCGTCAAACCTACCCGAATTGCTCGTCGTCGTGTTATGCAAACGGGCACATTTGTTACGATAGTACTCGCCAGGGGGTCGTTCTCCACCAGCGTGACATGGTATGGCGTGGCGTGGCGCACAGCCACGGGAGTAGCACAGCTATCCAACCGCGCCTCGCTCTCCTCTCTCTCTCTTAGATCCGACGACTACGTAGTTGAACGTCTGAATCGCATTCTCTAGCCGGTGAGCACGTTTTCTCGCCTGGACAACGTCGTTTCGCGTGTCAGCGCTATGTTCGTGCAACTACGAAAGCGTTCCTCTTGAAGAACGCCAACCACTGTCGCTAACAACAGAGCGCGCAATAATCAACTGCAGCGCTCGTTCGCGTTCATTTTTATTAAACTTTCTCGTAAGCGTCTGTTCTAGCGGATAGAATAGAATTTCAGCGAGAAACTACGCGTCGATAGTCCGTTTCGCGATGGAAATTTCAAGATAGAATGGGGATAGAAAAGCAACAGCCGTTTTATGATTTCGTATAATGAAAACATAAAAGGCGTTTACGCAAAAGAAAACGTCGTCGATTGTTCTCGACGTTGTCGCATTTAATTAAATACCGGTTAATTTAATCGACGATCAGGTAGAACCGATTTAAAGGATCGTCGATTTGTCGGTAGACGCCGAGGAATTCTACGGCTATTTAACGATCTTCGCACATCCTTATTCGTCACATATTTCACCGGATCGTTCTATCCTTCCCGTAAAATTTTATCGACCGTGAAAATAACACTCTGTCCGTGTTATATCTACCAAGTGACATTCTCCAAGTTTTAACGACCGTCACGCACCTCCATATCTGTCGGCTGAAACTTACCTCTTTCGATTTGATTTTTTTCGAACTTCGTTCTATCGATGCGAAACGTACGTGAAACGACGTGCGCATAAATTTGAACATCCAGAGAAACGATGTTTCCACCGGCTGAGATGTAACAGGACGACGACGCGTACAGGAACGATTACATTTTCAACAACGAGTAGGATTTCGACGCGAGGATCGAGGGAAAAACGGGCAAGATCGTCGTTCTTTCTTCTGTCTACGACCAAATGAAATGTAAAACGCTCCCATCTTCATTTTGAAGCAAGGAACTTTGCTTCCGGTTCCATTGTGCATTCGAGCGAGCGTGAAACGCCGAGATGTCCCAAGTTTCGGTCGAGAGATGCAATTTTTCTCTTAAACGCCGCGCTAAAGTTGAAAGTTTCGGGCATAGCGATGAAGACAAGTTCGACGCAAACTCGACTGCTTGCAAAAATAGGATATCCAACGAAAACTCCAAACGAGATGTTTGTTATAGCGGAACTTTTAGCTAATCGCGGCTACGCTGTCGAGGAAATAAGGCTCGAATTCACTCGAAGAGGCGGGAATTTCCTTTTCTACGCGTATTCGCCGTCGATGAGGACAACTTTTCTCGAATTAGTAATTGGATTTTGAGGAATTATGCAGCCGACAGTTAGCCGAGAACCGGCGTTGTGTGACATTGTTCCTAACGAAGAGAGAAAATTACTTCTCTCTCTCTCTCTCTCTCTCTCTCTTTCTTTGCAAAGAAGAAAAATCATTACACTCTTGCCAAAATAAAGAAAATCAAGTTGGACGATTAGGATACGTTCCAAACTCGACTTCTCTTGCGATGCAAAGCGAATGCAACTTGCAATTAAGGCGCTCTCCTTTAAATCGACCGCGAAATTATTTTTCCGGTAATTCGAGCGACGACCTCATGAATTTCCAGACAGCTTTGGTATGCAAGACACTGCGACGATCCAACCTCTAAACCTAAGTTTTCATTAGAACGGTCGTACCTACCGCTATCTCAATCCTCCTTCTCGCTAGGTATAATCGTATTTTAACAAAATCCTGTTAGCAGCTGAGAGCCGGCCAAACGGCCGTGGCGAGCGCACTATTTTACTCTAACTACCTACCATTGTACAATGCCTCAGTCTTTTGTAATTTCGCCAGCGCAAAACGTTACTAACTTGAATATTTACCAGCGGCCTGCCGGTACCGCCGAGAATCAAGCCGAATTTCATGGAATAATTCAACCTGGAAACATTCTCGCCAGCCCAAAAATTGCAAAACCTCTACACACACGTTGGAGAACTAGGAGAGAGAAATAACACGGCGGACGAAATATCATTCCTCTTCTTGTTCCCTTGTTATGTGTCTCGCGTATTTTTTCCCCCACGGTGCAGCTTCAGACGACTTCAAACGAAGGGGAAACGAAGAAGAAGAAGAAGAAATACACGCTGGTGGAAAAACGAACGAGCCAACTCGCGAGCTATCGAGAAACAGATAGCGCTGCCAGTGTAATTACGATAAATTGTTCCCCCTACGATAATTATCGGTATTCCTGGAATGGGATACGCCGCGAGTCCGTGTTTCTCCGGTTGCTGTTCACCTACAGTCTACAGTTCGATTTTTCCGACCCTTTCTTCCCGCTTGCGCAAATGGCAGCGCTGAATATACGATGGAACACGACACACACCGTCTCGGCTACGGCTCCCCTGCTCATCTGTTCGCTGAACGAGTTTATAAATTAGAGCACGCTCGTGTGCGGCTTCTTACGCCAGTCGAAACCGCAGCTTGCATGTTCTCTTATTCATCCGCGTGAGACAAAGGTTCCGATACTATTTGTGTTTTCATAGACTTCACTGAATTTTAATTAACTTGGTAATTTCAACTTCCCTGTACATGCAGAGAACGAGAATCTACTGAGAAATAGATTGTTTTAAACTTTAACGACTCGAAGTAGATGTTATATTTCAATAGACATTGTTAAAATACAGAGAGTTTCTTTTTCAGATATAATAAAGTTATTATTAAAAAGAGGAAGATATCTGGAAAGATGGAGGTAATATAAAAATAATAAATAGCAGAGGCAATTTAAACAATAATAGTGCAACAAAAAATAAAACACTAATCGATTAAATTGAAAAAAAATCTGTTTAACGTTTATCTAATCAAATTTCGACATTAAACTTGCTGTCCTGTTCGTAGAATACGGATTTATTGTAAAAAGCTCGTGAAACTACAGGCTGACAAATACAGCCTGATTGATTCCTATAACAAATACGAAGCCTTTACTTTCACTGGGCTGAAAACCACCATGATTTACGAACGTCACCAAGAGGCATCGGCTTTTTAGCTCTTTCCTTGTCGTAATAGATTTCCCCGTAAACTTTACTGCTTTTTAAGGGATGGGAAACAGCGCGCGCGACTCTCGACAAAGGGTGCGGTGAAAGTTTACGTCAGGTTTAGAAAAAAAAGCCAGTCCTCCGAATAGAAGTGAAACCGTAAAAAAGGCTAAAGGAAAGGGTCGACCTTGTACAATTCGAAAGTCCTGGAGAAATTTTCTCATACTTACTAATAACTGGACTACATGTAGCGGTACACGAGCGAACGGAAGATTCGAATCGAAAGAGAGACACAGCGTTGTGCCTCGGAGTGCCAACGTTATTTTGATTTGCCACGTATGAAGGTAAACAAACTCGGAACGAAACATTATCGTCGTTATTTCTAATCGTCAACCGTAGTTACGTTTATAGTTTTTGTAATACCACCGATCGACATAAACAGACGAACGTGCTCTGTAGGGCATTCATTATAGCGAGTTACACAGTCGACCAACGAGCGTAGAGTCGAACGGTAGACGACGAACGAGCGACGATTACGACCGGCATATACCACCTCTATACAGGTATTTAAGATTATTTTAATATACACTGACTGTTACGATTCTATCATTCGTCTCTTTAATGAACGAACGCGTATAATAATCCATCTCGCACAGAGAATAAAAAGATTCATTTGTTTTCTGAAAACAATCTAACAATTCTTGAAACAATCACTGCGATATATATCTTCGGAGCTTGTTACTTTATTCAGGAAGGAAGAAAAAAGAGGGAGATAATAGATAAATGCTTCGTAGTAAACATATTTTGTAGTAAATACATGTATTTTAGCTGCGCGAAGTCGATATAGAAGCCATAGGATTCTATTCGATCGCGTAACATTCTGACTGGATGTTTCGTAAATCTGTAACGGCTTGTAACGTAGCACGCGAAATAATCGTTTGCATATTATCGTTGTGAAAATAAAGCCGTGAAACGTATACGTGTCGTGACCGGGCCGGAGAATTTCAGCGAAGGAAATCGGCAAAGAGTACTCGAGAACCTCGAAATAAAGCATATCGTATGAATAAGTATGAATGGAAGCAGACGATACGTGTACTTTTAACGAAACGTATGTATGTATGTATGTATGTATGTATTTGTAACTGGCACGTTTTACGTTTAGTTTCTATGGCCTTGAGAAACTAGTAGTTGATAATACGTCGTTATCAATTATAAGCACATCGAGTATGAAACTTCGACGATAAACAAAATTACATAAAATACGCAAGACTAATGATTGACAGAATAAATAAGACTAATTGCCGTTACATATATATTTTAATAATCATGATTAGAAGGTAACGAGAAAGAAAAGAAAAAGAAAAGCATAGCTAACTCGTGCTCATGACGATCCCACAAGGTTTACCTTGAGTAACCGAAAATAACCGTCGAGCAGAACGGTTCGAGGTTGTTCTCTCGACCTGAGAAAGAGACAGAAGGTATTTTTCCAAGAAGGCTTGAGTGTGAATCTACGGTGACATTTAGAATCGGCCGGTCGTCCCGAGGATTTGACTGGTATGATGGGTTCGGCACGCGACAAAACGGGGTACGCGCCGTCGTATGACCATAAAATAAACGTTTGGGGTGGCGCAGGCGGAGGCCAAACCTGGCAGCGCATAAACACTTATATAACAGCAATTAAACTGCTTTTAAGGCCCATAAAACTGCAGTTTCAATAATCTCAGTGACAACACGCTCCTGACCTGGCTCCGACTTCTCTCGGCCTCCGGAAACGAGGCTTCCCGCCGGAATTCTTGAACGCAATCACCTTCCAAGATTACGCTTAACGTCGCGTACTTCTCCAGCCTCTACCCTCGACAGAATTTTCTTACTTGCGGCAATACAAACGAAAGGATAACCGAGGGGTCGAGTGAAATAGCTTTGTCGTCCAAAAAGATAAAGTTCGTACAAATAAAATATCTATTAATTTTGTATTATGCTATTCGAAGGTCCATGATATCATCATTTTCAGGAAAAAAATAACCATTTTTTATTCGAAATTTCAGATCGTGTCGCTATTTTTCTAAAACGTATCTACCACTTGATGGACTCTAATATGGTACAGCGTCGGACGAGGACGGGATAGGTGTAAAATAGGGAAGAGAGAGCGACATAGAGAGAAAATGGGAGGGAGCGAAGGCGGGTGGAAACGAGCAGGAGCCCAGGTAGGGGAGGTAGGAACGATGAAATGGGATAATACGGACGCTGCAGGACGCGGCAGCCATCATCGAATGCTAATGAGGGGTTGGCGGCTTTTGGGGCGGAAGATTCAGTCCATGCAGTGGCGCACTGTTGCCAGAGAAACGGTCTGATTATAAATTATACATTATCTCGTGCTAGACCTGTGTACACACCGAAATCCAAGTAGACGTCCGCAGGCTACCGAGCCCTCACATCAAAATGCACACCCGTTTACGGACTAGAGATAGATTAAAGGCTCGTTGAACTGTGGCATTACGGAAAGGTGGCTGACAAAAATTGCGCCAACCCGTCACACCCTCGGATGCTTGTGTTAAATCTATCGTGTGGAATGATCGCCGATCGATTTATCTTTTACTGTAATAGACTGTTTGTTCGATATAACTCGTTGTCCTTGTATATAGTCGTCGTTCACCATAAAATAATATATACTGAAAATATTATCATGACGATATAACGCTGTTTGTAAGTTGTCTAATCGTGCTTTATATTTTTGCGACAGGAAGTAAAATGAACGCGCCGTGTTTCCCACAGTGCACGTCAACGTTTCAACGCTGAGGTAAAAAGAGGAGGAGCGCAGCTTGTAATTTAGAAGATTTTACTATTGTTGCTCTTCTCCGTTACGGTTACGGGGGTAAACGATTCTTGGAACGACACGGCAGCAGCGAGAGTTAATCAAGGGGTGGAGAAAACACGGCACGGCTGTGGAGTATAGTCCTGAGTAAGCTAACAAGAATGTTTGCCTGCGCACTGTTACCAGCAGATCGAACTGTTTATAAATTATACATTATCTGGTGATTGCTAACCATACACAAAATGCAAGTAGATGTTTACTAACCAACGACTCTTATCGTGAAAGCGTCAAACATTCCGCAATAAATAGAATTATACAACCATCGCATATTCGTTTCTCACATTTTTATACTATTTCGAACGCTTCCAACGTCTTCATATATGATTAACGAACGAAATTAATATTCATTACCTATCCGAGACGACCGTTGGCGATCGTTAAAATAGTAAAGATACAATTGCTCGTATTATATAAGTTATTGACTGAAAATTTGGTCGCAGTCCAGGATGAAAGTACGCAACGAACGTATACAGAAAAACAGACTCGCGGAATATCCATGGAGCCATCAGCAGGCCGCCGATCCCTGACCTCAAAATGCAGTACGTTCACATACCACCAGTGAAAGATTAGATATATACGTATCTCCAAGTTAATTCTGTATTATAAAATGGATGCGGTTCTTTCCTAATTTTACGACGCGAAACGCGTGCGTAAGATGTATGTATAACTTGTCGCAATGCGCATTTCTCTCTCCGCGAAGGATGCTACAGCTTTTCAGTTAATCTCCGTCGACCCTCTAACCATACGTTTCAAAGATATTTCGATGTACATACGTTTAAAAAATATTCGACAGAGGAAAAACGCGTATTTACGCGGGTACGTAAATTTCGCTGCAGATAGAATTTTAAGGTGAGATGCCATGGTATTCTATGGGTACAGGCTTCGAAGCCACCCAGCCACCAATCCCAATTCTATACTGGAAAGCGTAGTACATTCACGTACTGGCGATAGATTATGTCCATAGACACGACGACGGATATTGCAACGAGTGGAAGAAAAAGAATGACGCCGCTTGAGTTGAATTCAAAGTGCTATTTTTATATTACTTCATAGCGAATGCGACTGAGTATCGCGCAATTTCAAAACCTGCCCTTTTTCGACGAATTCCAATTTCGGAAATCCTTTATTTATTATCACGTCGTGAAGCAGCTTCTTCGACAGTAGACGCTTTTGTTTTAAATGCATCTGTAGATTTATCGAAAATCTTGAGAATTTTTGGGAGTGAAGAAGCGAATGCGAAAACACGACGTGGCAGATTTTAGCAACGAATTTATCTTCGTCGTTCCACAGTCCATAAAATAAAACCGGGGGACGTTAATAAAAACGTCTTGACTAATTTTACAACGCAATCGCTGAGATATCCCGGTGGAGAAGATGGCGGGTCTGTGACTCGCAATTGTCGATGCAAAAGAGATAGGGGAGGAAGAAATACGCCACGGATGGACGATGCATTATGCATCGTGTGTCCCCGGGCTAACGTTGATTCGCGTACATAACTTCAATTACAATTAGTCAAGCATCCTGGAGGTCTCTGTGCAACATTCCCACAGGTATTTCGGCTGACGCACCCCAACTTCCAAATGCATTAACGTCACGTTTCCTTCGCGCTCTCGACGCGCACAGACGTCTATCGTGGATGGCGCCGGAGAAGCTACGTATTATCTCCTAAAGCAGCAATTCTAAACCTGCTTACAGAATCATGTTTAAAAAACACGAACAGATTCGTCTGGGACGTAGCGCCGATACGATGGTGACTCGATGCGAATTCGAGTCGAAGATATATATGTTGGTTTAAAAATATCGCAAATCGTAATACGATTCAGATAATAATTCTTCAAAAAGGCATTAACGTTCAATGATATTTCACTGTCGAAGATATTATCCGAAGAACAGGTTTATTCCCAGAGTACGATCGGCACGACGGAACATACAAAGGCCAATTGTGCTTCGTTTATATGAATAAATTTGGATGTGATTTACCGTCAGGTAACTGTTCCCATCGTACACTAGCGACTTCCTGCCGTAATCGCAGCCGTATCCCTATTTGAAATTATGATCCACCAAATGTAAACAAAACATGGCGATAAGTCCAATAGGTGAAGTTTTAATTTCACCTAATCGCTATTTACTGCGTCATTGTGAGCCCGTAATAGGCCATATAAAACATAGTCACGGGTATAATTTGCGGCCAACATTATCACGTTGACGACAGGTGTAGTTAGCCGTATACATGTCCTTCTTGCATGCGCAACTAACATAAATGAATAGGGTACGAGTCGGTAGCACGTGCTACCGGCACCAGGATTCGAGTAAACGACCTTTAAGCGGTGCCCTTGACTTTTCTTGACACACTTTGGAGCGCCACACGGACCGCTTGCGTTCTCCAAGGACACTTTTTTTACGTCGCAATGAATCCGCGAACAGCGCCATCTTATAAAGGCGACAAACTACGGGAATCATCTGGGAGAGATCAAACGGCAGAAACAGGCGTACGAATTAGCTTTAAAACAACTTATTTCACGGGTATATTGTTAGGGCAAATTGTGAATAAAGTTTAATGGCGCGCGGCCACTGTCTTTTTCTTTTTATCGCTTGAATCTTTTCAAGCTTAAACTTTTACTACGAAAAAGAATCTTTTACGGATTGACTGTATATGTGAAAATTGGTGTATTCATTCAATCTATCTGCCTTCAATCCAATCCGATTATCCATCGACAAAATAAACAACGAGAAGGAATTAGTTGTTCATAAGCTAACTGTCATCGCCTCGCGTTATTGAATAATTTAATTATCTGTTTTTGGTATGATGGTTTTGAATACGAATCGCGGAATCGATCATAAAACCGAAAATGTGACCGACGGTTGAAATAGAAGCCATGAAAAACTGATAATCGTCTTGTATGATTGCGTTTCGTGAATGAAACCGGCTCTTACGCTCGAAAATATGGCTGCCATATGTGGCAACGGCGCACGCTTGAGAACAGATTGGCCCCTGTGTGTTTGGGGTCTTGTTTCATCTCCTTGGTCGTTTCAAGCTGACAATGTCAAAATTCCGCTCAGCATTGAAATTCTTTAAAAACTTGTGAAACGTACAAGCTTCGCGTACTATGATAAGCACCGAAGTAGAAATCTCGTCTTCAATATCAACGCTCCGTAAACAAAATTTTTAGCCAAAATGTTTCAGCGAAATAACTACGATTAATAACAATGAGTTGGTACTCACCGCACACGACTCTGTCGAACGGGCTCATCCAATCTGAAAGCAAAAATAGAAACGTCGTAATTAGTGTCAATCGATCCGATACGGAGATTATCGGGCGCTTCAACCCACCCGTGAAAAGCATGCACACTTCAGATAAACTACCCATACAGGCAGACGAACCATACACGCATAGCAAGACCAAAACATACGTCGAGAAGAGAAGGAAAAAAGAGACAAAGAATAACAGAGAAACGAAGAGGACGCATGTAAGTAAGCAAAACTTATTCCAAGGGATACGCAATTAGAAAGTAGGAGATTCGCGGCAACTTCAGTACGCAAAGCCTTCGCTGCAACTTCGCCTGCTAGAAAGGAGGATTAGAAGCACGATCGTGAAACGTTCCAGCGCACCAGCCGCTTGAATCCCGTTCCCATTCTGTCTGTTCCGTTGATTAAACCGAAATGTCACTAGATTATCCTAAACGTTGATCTCTGTACCCGCCGTTTCACGACAATGATCGCAACGTACGGTCCGATCAGAACGACATAATCTCTTATTTCAGCCGGGACATAGCCGGTATCTCGCGACATGCGTTGCCTATGAGTACAGTACAACGTCTTCAATTAATCGCTCGGTGGACTAATCGCGGACACTAACCATTCCCGGCATAGAATTTATCCCAATAAATCTCTCGGCTGCGTTACATTCGAGTGACTACCGCGAGAGACGGCGTTCCCTTCGTTCTCGGCTCGTAAAGTTATTCTTACGCACTCGTAAACCAGATAAGGACTTTATTGAATCACGAATAGACACTTCTTGCGAACGTTGCCCGATAAAGCTGCGCCATGGAGGATGAAAAAAGAAGACAGTTCTCCGCGACCTTTTTTTCCCTCTGTTGCTTATGCTCAAAGGCAAATATTGCCGTACAAGAGCCCAATAAAAACCAACGTCGTTATAAATTACATTGAAGCACGTGTTGAGAAAAATCAGACACTGTTTGTACCGTTATGATTTAAACGTCGATTTGATATTATCAAGTCGATACCATGATCGTTTCACGAATACCGTATGACAATAAAGAAAAAAACATTACAAGAAGCACGCATTAAAACATGTTAGAAAGACTCAGCGGGTATGGCTTACATAAGTCAAATTCTTCTCTTGTGCGTGTTTCCAATACCGTTAGCCGTAGGCAAAATTTTCTCCCTTCGAAAATACGCAATTCACAGACAAACATTGGTTTAAAAATAACCAGAAAACTGGTTGGTATATGATTTATGGTAAAAGTTAACACGTTAGGATGTACATTACTTACAAATATAATGAACAAATCCTTTCTTGGCATCTTCTGTTCAGGAAAATGCACGGTGGCGTGGTAATACGGTACAAGAGAAACGTTATTGTTTAGTATCGATAGTCAAACGAACTTTGAAAAATAATTTGTACATTCGATGATTAATGGCTTCATCGAACTACAGTCGTACATGGCGTACGTATCGTGGCGCGCTCTATCAAATTTCGTCGTTGCTGTAATTTAAAGGATGAACGCTAGGAGGTGTTAATTCGTACAATGTGTGAATTCTACGCGCCATTTGCATCGAGCAATTGTTCGTTAGAAAAGCATAAACCAGCCGGTTGATAAACGACGAAGTGAATTGTAATATCGATAGTTATTCAAAAACACGGTCAAACGTGTATCGCGTTATTGTGAAATTAAGTGTGGCCATTGTCCGTTGAAAATTCTCTGACGAGATAACATCGATTCACGCGAACGATATCGCACGATCTTTCAAGAAAACGTTCTATCTTCAGTGCACAACACAAAGCAAGTGTGCACGTATCACGAAAGCCAATTATATATGTCGGATTGGTTTATTTTCATTGGTGTGCGGCATCGGAACCGAACCTTGAAGAAGCCCCAGCTCCCCTCGTTACATTTTCGATGGAGGACGTGCATCGCCTCGTGTGCAACTCATCTGGACGATCGCGACGACACGAACACGAAAAACAATGCAGACCCCGGTGAATTGAATTGCTTTTAAAAACACATACATACACGAATGCTTTTCACCAGCGTCGTTGAGAAAAAAGTAACGTCGACGACGGATTTGTCCGACCGCCACAAATACGGTAAATGGCGGTAAAATGCCGTCGGCACTTTGTTCGCGTTAATACTGCCTCGAACAAAGGCGCTTATACGAGCTGTACACCGAATGCATTATACACAACACAGAGAATAGCTGGTCGCTGGAATCGGGTAAAAATTTCAGGTCTACGATGATCACGTTGCAAATACCGCTATCGTCCGATCAACTCTATTGTTTCTGTAAATTGGAAATCGACGAAATTTTTACGTATTGTTTGTTGAGCCGATAACAACTTAAAGCAATGAGAGGAACAAAATGGAATTCTACGTAAATTAACGAGTCTGTCAACGAATGGGTTTATGTTCGTGTAACGTTTGAAAAACACACATGGCGCTATTTTCAAGTTACGAAGTTGTACGAAAGCGACGTGAGCAACGTACCTGACCAAGAATAATGACATGCAAATGGTAAGTGAGCGTTATGGAATAAAATTATTATCGATTCGTTATTAATATCGGATCTACTGAACATAGAATATCTAGTTAATTCCGTTCTATGTATCTGCTATGACATTTTCGACGAGTTATGGTAATAACGTAAATTGGGCCGTTATCATCAATCGATCAGATATAAATTATGTTCATATTGCTGATAACAGATTGAGTCGATGTTGTAAAAGTAGAAAATAAATCATAAGGTCGAAAATAAGTAGGTTAATATGATTAGCTACATGAGAAAGCTACGACATATTAATATCTATACCGCTACAATTAGTTTTATGGGATATTTCTATTCTAGTTCAGGTCACGAGCAATGGCTCGAGCATGCTTCTAGCGCATTTTACGAAACATTCGAGGCATAACAATGTTCTAACAACTACATACTCTATAGTGCCCCCTGCAGAAAGAATGACTATAAACACGTGTACCGTAGGTCAGTTTCCATCTATCGTTGGAGATTCGACGATTTTGTCATTTGCGAATAATCTGTTACACGCTATTTCTATATCTTTTATGCTCTTTTTATTAACACAAATATACAGCAAAAAAAGAAAGAACATGAAAAGGACATACGCGACTTCGCCACGCACAATAATTAAAAAATCAGCAAAAATTTATAATTTTGTAGAGATAAATAAAAGTTACATTTTATAGTTGATGTATTTTCCATGATTCCGGCCAACGATAAAACGTTGCTATTATCGATTTTACACGAGACGATAAATTTAGATTCGAATCGAGCGTAATTTATTGTTTCGTTAATTTATTACTACGAAATATGGTCAACGTTTTAACTTGCAAATTTCTGCCATTCTCCGTGACTAGCGATAAATGCAGACGTAAATAAACCGGCAAATTCATTATTTTTTAACGATCATGCTGCTTGTACTTTCATCCAACGGTACGGATACAATTATATCGTTATCTCTGACGCTGATTATTAAGAACAACATCCGACGCTCGGTCATTAATGCGTGTAGATAGTCTGTGAAAATCATGCTGAAATAGGCGCCGCGATTATCATTAATTCTAATATTGATTCGGTTCGTTTCTACGGACAATTTAACGCCATATTAACCATTCGCGATTAAGCTCGAATCGGTGAATCTATCTTGCTTATCGTTGGTTTACATCTTTCGATCGAAAAGAGGAGACTATAAGAAAACGTTCATCAACCATTGCGATCGTGTGATACACGATACTGATTTGAATACCGACAGCTAATTTTACTATCTGCACATTCTACGCGAACGATCACCGTGAAATGATATTCAAATCCTTACCAGAAGTTTCGAATACAAGGAAGCTACATACTACGTTTTAGAATCATGCTATAGACATGAAGCGGCGTCGAAAGGAAGTGAAAGGAATACATCTTACGTATGAAATATCAGCAAGAATCACAGAGAAAGATGGAAAAACGATTAAAGACTTACCGGTGATTGACATCCATGGATATCGTGGTATGTCCGAGATGCCGGGTTGTCCGGTGGTAGGTTGTTGGCATGATGTCAAAGGATCAACGACAGCCGATGCAGCGGCGGCCTGATGATAGAATTGTGCAGCTGCAGCCATGGAGGCGGACGCAGCGGAAACTGCCGACGAGGCTGACGCGGACGAGACCAGGCTACCAGGTGTAGCGCCGTTCTGATGATGATGACCAAGGGTATAATTTACCATCGGATCGGCGGACGTTGGTGCGACATTTCCGGTAAGACTGGCGGTATAACGGCAAGATTTGTCACCGGCGGTGGCGGCGTCGACAGCCGCGGCCGCGGCCAACGCGGCGCTCGAAGCCGCGGTCGAACCGAAGCCTGGCACCATGCTGGACGTGGCACCGAAGGCCGCTGCCGCTACCGCTTGTTGTTGCTGATGATGATGGTGCGCCGCTGCCGCCGATACGTATGGATACATGCTAGAGGTGGTACGTGCAGCCGGTGACGTAGAGGCTGAACTTCCTGAGTGCTGTGGACTCGAGCCCGTCGGGCTAGGAGAATTGTGCTGTTGCGCGTAATTCACTGCCGCGGCCGCGACTGCAGCCGCGGATAAACTCGATTCTAAACTTGCGGTGGCCGGACTTGTCGTACACGCCTGGATCGTGCCGGGGTTCGCGCTCGAGAACAACTGTTGATGATGGAACTGTTGGTGGTACTTAGGTAGCATACTATCGATTATGAATTTCGAACTCATATCGGCTGTAGCCGGTGCCGATTTCGGACTCGATGCCGAAGACACGCCCGGACACAGAGACCGGGTCCAGTGTCTCAACACCGACACCGTGCCGGCAAATTTGCCAGCGGCTGCTTCATCTTCACGCACACTCTTCCACGCCGATCACCTTTCTTATATCACTAAAATAATATAATTTCCCGATCTTGGATCGATTCAAATTTTGTTTGCACTCAACGCACGTACACGATACTGTTCGATTATTCGTTTTCTCTTTATGTCCCGTCGTTTCTTTCTCACTTTTCGTACTCGATCGTCGTCGTAATAGTTCTTCTTCTCCTCCTCCTCCTCCTCCACCTCCTCCACCTCCTCCTTCTCCTCCTCCGGCTGTCTTTCTACTTTCCCTTGTTTATCCGTTACCTTTGACCCCCACTTTGATCGTCACTTACGCAACTTTACACATTATCACAGAAACGATAGCGGACGCGAGCGTACAAGGATGGATATCGCTAGTAGGCGGATGATCGCGATTACCGGATAGCTCGCGACGGCAGACGGCACACCGGAACGTTTCCAGATCATTCGTTTCCCTCCGTCGCGTGTCCTTTTGAATGATGGTGCAGTCGATCACACACCGGGCCGAAGAGGATCCACTGTCCAGGTATGGTTTTCGGGTTGACGTTACGATTCCTTTATGGTAATTACGATTCCTTCCACATCGGGACGACGAGCGACAATAAAGCAGCGGGTCTTTCGTCGGTCGGGCCCACCCAGCTGATCCAACACAGCGGTCCCAGTGAGGAAATTGGGCTGCGACGGCGATCGAGGCGACGGCACGAGGAGAGAGAAGAGAAGAGAAGAGCGTGGCCCCTGTCAGGTGTTAGAAGCCGTTTCTTGCGTACTTCTCGGATAGTCGACGAATCCTTTATGGGCCATGCATGAAGGTACTATAGCCCCCTATCCCGAACGCCGCGTACTACAACCCACGGCCAGCTAAATGTAACCCCTTACAATAATGGCGCCGCTTGTCTCTCCGTTCTGTTCCCCCCTCTCTTCTACGATCCTCGAGCGCGCTGGGGTACCAGCTGGTAAACAGAGCCGACCAATCGCGCCGCTCCCTTATCCGAGGTGGACCAATCGCGGCCCGCCTAGGCGCGCCAAGATGAATGGCTCTCTCTCTCCACACTGACTCGCCTCTCTCTGATCTTCGCTGCTGCCTATACTTCCAGCTCTCTCTTCGTTTCTTTTCAGCCGCGGATACCTCTCGTTTGCTCTCGCTTCACTACACCACGCTCTCGCGTTTCGTCCATACCGCACGTTTCTCTCCGCTTTGCTCTCTTCGGCTCTGTGTGTTCAACACCGCTCTACTCTCTTCTCTGCGTTCTCTCTTGCCAGTGCAGTCCTGTTCACCACGTTGCCTTATACCCAACACTGTTGTGCAGCTTTCGGACGTCTCGCACCATACGTCTCTCTTTCTCTTTTCTCCTCCTCCTTCCTTGTCCTTCCTTTTCTCTACGCTCTCTTCTCTCGTTTTCTTCCTTGCCGCTCCCTCTTTTTCGTGCTTTGCTTTCTAGCCAGCCAGCAGTTTTTTGTAGATTAGCCTCGCACGCGTTTATCCATTTTTTCCCTCGTCTGATTCTCCTTCGTTTTTACGCTTGCCACGTCTTTCGCTTCGTCTCGTGCCTCCACAGTTCGCTCGTGTCTCTCCCGGTCAGCTCGTAAACACGCCACCCACAATTTCTCCAGTTTGAAATTTCGTATCGATCTTTCTAATCGTATCCGTAACTTTCGGTTTAGCTTGCCTGGGATTCCGTTGGTTCGTCCGACGGTCGGTCTCCGGTTTTCCACCGAGATCTCCACAAATTTTCGCTGCGTTTCTTCCTCGTGTCTCTTTTTCTTTTTTTTTTTTTTTCTTATCTATCTCCTTTTTTACTATCTCGTCCCTTTTGTCTCAAACCAAAGACTTTTTATCTAACTCCTCCCTTCGAACAATCCACGTCAGGCCTTTTCGGTCTCTTGCTTCGTGCTTGCTCCACCGATGTTCCGTTCTATCGGATCTACGTATTTTACCACGGAAGAAGATACGCAGAGTCTTCGAATCGATCAGTTAACAAGGAATAACGTCGTCGTGTTCACAATCGGTTTCATAGCCACGGTTCTCCGCGCCGAGCATCTCTGTTTCCTCTCAGAATGACTTCGATCTAGATGGCGCTCGATTCTCTTACGATTTAGCCGAGACCCGCGGTTCCTCTTCTCTTTCCCGTTCCCGCGAGGAATATGCAAGCGAAACTGGCGCGTTCCGCCAGCGTCGCGTCGTCTGCTCGACTCTTCGAAACCACTGAACTCGTCCCGGTCGGAATAGCGGCGGCATTCCTGCGTTCTCAGAGTGGTGGCGAAGGGTTGGGGCAAGAAGCGACTCGCGGGCCCGGGGGAAGGGGTTACTAGCGAGACTAGTTGCGGCCAGAGGGGGGCCGAGAGGGGTGAACGGTCGCGCGAGGGTGGAAAAATAGTTACAGGGGCGGGAAAAGTTCTCGATCGCGAGATTTCTGCCGCTGCGGTGGACAGAGGTGCCTATTCGTTACTGTCTCGCGTCCGCGAAGGACCTCTCTCCTTAATTGATCGCCTTTCTTTCTCCGTTTCTCTTTCCGCTCGTGGGACGGGCACCAAGCTTCATTACGCTCGATGGCTCGGTTTAAATATAACGCGGCTTGTTTGTTTTCATGCTGAGACTCAATGCCAAGAGGTAAATGGCTGGTCGTATTGTACGCGGTATACAACAGTTTCTTCGCCGTTCCCGATGACGCAACGTAAACTTTACGAAGCCTTTTAACTTTTAACCACGGAAAACCGTGTGGTCGATTTTTGATTAACTTTACGATCTGCTTACGAGCTTTTGCTCCCGCTAATTAATTGAGCGATTAATATGGATACAGTGGTCGCTTCGAGTTAGGTCTGATAAGATCGATCAAAGGCTGGCTTATTAACTTACCTTGGCCGCTGCTATCCCTTCCTGAAACAGAATATAAATAAAAGTGTCATTAGCGAGCCATTTCAGAATTATACGTTTTGCGAACAGATAGAAATCTGGACGATTTAGTATATGGGTATCCCCGGTTTACTCATCCTCGAAATGTAATTTACCGAATTCGTTCGGATAGCTGATTTATTTCGCCGATTAGAAATTATCCACCATGGAAATCTTTAATTTTGAGTCGTGAAGAGAAATGCTTGAGAAATTGGGAAAGGAGGATCAGAAACGAACAGGCGTGGTCCCTCAGGTATCTCGGTCTATGCTTCGGAATATGGATGGCATGTAGTGCCTCCGAAGCTAATCTATGGAGATGAATGTTCCACCCCCGGTCAGAGTCCTCCATGCATTGAAACCGCTCGATCCTTTAAGACACCGCCTGTTCCAATGATATCCAACATGGCAACTCCAAGTACAAAGGAGAAATGCCTCGGCGCCCTTTGTTGCCGGGACGGCTCGATAGATGGAACGATACAGAAAACGACCTAAACAACAACGAATGGTTATACCCTTTTTTATACATGGGAAACATGTGAACTGGTTTAATCCGCTCCAGGCTCAGGAAGAAGATTCACAGGAGGGGAAAGGAAAGGGATAATCTTTTCTCGTTGCGACGCGTTGATAGATCTATCTTCCTGTTTTGAATATTGAAAACAATTTGTAATTTGAAGCAATCACTGTCACAATTATTAAGATCGACAATCTTGCTTTTTGTCAAAGTTTTTCTATCCCACGATCCGAATGATCCAAGCTATTTAAAAGCCTATCGACGTACGTTAATCGATCATCCATGGCTCAACGATGACGATACTTAGTTACGTAAGCGAACGATCAAATTCGAAGCAAAGGTTTCGTCAACACAGTGCCTAAATTCGACTGGTATCCGATTATTGGAACGATGGTGGCTCGATCTGAGAGACGCAGAATGCACAGTTTTGTCGGTCACTTTATCGTGTGCGTAACTGTATACGTACAGGGCCCGTGTCCCAACGTAGGATGGTGTATACCTGTCTCAAACACCGCGGGGTGTAAATTGCGACCATGGCAACGACAGCCAGTTAGCTAGACGGACGAATATACATAGAACCTCCGCATTGGTATGCATGCCTACAAGAAAGATGGATACCATGGATAAAGAGGTAGTTTGGTTCCTTTGGAACTTCGGATGTGACGTGGAATTCCGGACATCGAGTTTCCTTCTGGTTACTGATCGAGGGAAATTCCGAGGGGAAAGAGTACGACAGCCGCGAGTGGCAGGAAGGCAAAGAGAAATTGGGCGGTGGTCCTTTACCGAATGATCATGTAACTTGGGGTGAACCGGGGTGACGCCCTGACGATTGAAACCAGAGGCACCTAGCGCGCCATCTTCGAGGAGATAAAGAGAATTCCCGAACCGTGTGCCTGGTCGTGTACCGGCATCCTCTGTGCCCGGTCAACGGTCCAGGAATTTAGCCGCGGCGGGGAAAGGTTCAAACCGGGCAATGCAACTCGTCGACTAGCGAAAGAGAAACGTTTAACAACTGAATACGTCGGGTTGTAATTTGTAACACTATACGATGCTGCAAGATGCAACGATGTTAGCTCTTATATACTTGAGATGTTGCACAGGCGAATTAAGTCTCGATGGTTTGACGTTGTATGAATACGCAATATTTTACCACGTTGCACACGATCGATGGAAATTAATTTTGTTAAACTGGTAATCGCACGGCATTTCTAAAATAATGGTTAGCTTCTTTGGTTAGATATTTGGCATAGATACAATACGATTTATAATGGTACACGTACTTTGTCAGGATTTAGTTTGTAGAGCTATCGAAATAAATTTGATTAATTCCGTGTTATAGAGAGTATCATACAACGTACATAGCACACATCGCTTCGTACGTATCTGTTAATAAATTATGGGCTCATGGCAACCGTTTAATATACTTGACTAATTGCGTCCAATGATTAGTTGTTGATTATCGTCCGACTGCTATTAGTGACGACTATTAATGATAAATCAACGTTGAGTAACTTCACGTAACTCCACGTGTCGCGAATCAATTAGAGACTATTATGCATAGTTGTTGCGAGTGAATGAAATTGCAATATATTGTAAACATATAAATACGGCGGCCTATTTCTATTGGAATAACATATTATACCCACTATATTAGACGATATATTAATGTAAACTACTAAAAGATAATGGTTATGGACAAAGTTTCTTCTATTTATTATGCAAATCGTCGTAACGACGTATTACGCATCAAGGTCGTGACCCGTTTTACTCGTGACTGTTTTACCGACTCGCTTTGTCTAGCGCTAAACTTGTTTACCTAGCGAGGAAGAATTCGCGAACTTCGTGGGTATTTTACCTACAACCTTGTCCCAAACATTTTTTGCAACGTCAAATTGCTTTTCGTATTTCGCTTGCAATCACGAAAACGTTTCCGACGTACTAAAATTTGTTACGTATTGTACGATTACATTGCAATATATTGTCCGCGCTATGAAAAATAAATAATTTTAGGTTTTACAATATATGTATAAGGAATGAAACGTAAATTGTTAGTGAAGATCGAAATACGCGAAAGTTTTATTTCGTATATAGAAAATTATAGTTTCTGGATACTTATCACTTTCTACCGTACTAGTATATTTGTCTTGTTAATAATCTTTGTTTACTCCTTTATTAATAATTTTTTATCAGCATTTTTCGCCAAAGTAAAGGTGCACTGTACCGCAAATAAGTTTCAGTGTCACATCCGAGTCATGAAAAACGTTTAATATCCATCGTCATACATTTGCACACTGTATCACGATCTAGAACGTGTCATCGTTGCCGATTCCTGGCACGATCCGAAACACGCTTAAAAAATTAACATCCGAAAAGGACACGTTTGCCGTTAACACGTTTTACGAGGACGATCTACTTGGTCGCAGATGTGCAGGGAATTCGACCGTCATCCGGAATCTCTCGTTTCCAGCGATAAAACGAAGCGGCGCAATCGAAGGGCGAGAAAAAGCGCGAGGACGAACCGATGGAGAAAGATTGGCCCTAAAACGCCGACGAGGCACAGATAAGAGACGATCCCGTGACGTTTCGTCTGCTCGTATCTTGCAGATTACCGATTCTTCCAACTGTGGGACCGCAGGAGGTGAAAAGTTCTTGTCCAGCATTCGTCGAAGACACACGTGGGACAAGTTGCTAAAGTCACCTACGTGAGTAACTGTTCTTCTCTCATTTTTAATATTATTATTCTAATTTTTACCATTTGTTTCATTTCTCGCGTATTCTCCGAACAACCGTATTACGTAGTTCAGATTTATCGTCTTTAAATATACAGGTAGTTAGTAGTTACATAGTAACAGGCGTCGTTCGTGAAAGTGGAATGTATAACTTTAATCGCGCGCTCCGTGTACCTAAGCAGCGATCTATTTTTTGCAAGCGTTTCCATACTTACACGGTGTTCCCGCGAACTATAGAAAAATGTAACGTAATTTGTTAAACAAACCTGGCGTTGTAAAAGGAGCGCTAAGAGAGTCGAGACTGGGAAACATAGTCCGCGTTCACGACGCATGGCCTGTCATTACGAACAATTTTATTGGCGCTTCCGAGAAAGTACGGTGAAACCGTGATGCACGAATACGGTGATTATGGTGCACTCCGGCAATTGGTCGGTCAATTCCTGGAACGTACCGACACCAACGGCTATAATAATTTTCCGTGTTCTATCGAAAAATATCAAGCATCGGTTCGCTCGACGGCATAAAAACCAGAGCCTGGTATCGTTGAATAATAACCGCGAAATAAAAAAGAAAAAAAACAGATAAACTTTCACTGGTCAGTTCTTAAATCCCGCGAGTTCCGTTAAGTGGAACGAGATGTGTCTTTTTATCGACCAAAAGAATAATTTCAACCGACGATCGTAAACATGTCAAAAGAGATTCTTATCTTTTCGCGTAATTTAATTGTCGCTGCTCGGCTGGCACACTTTCTTCTACCCCTATTTAACGCTAGAAAAGTTGAAAATTACGTAAGCCCCGCATCGTTATAGCATAGTAGTTTCCTCGAAACATACGTTGAATCGATTTGTTCATTCCAATATTTGTCGAACGTTGCGTTGCTTAATAACTTGGTAACAATAGGCAACTATTTCTTTTTTTTTATTTAATAAGAATAACAGATTTGACAAGTTATGGGGATACAAGTTTGAAATAAACAAACGTGTCCTTCCTGACCTTGATATTTTTTACATAACCAAACACGTTCACCTTGCATCTCAACAACACTGTTTACAAAGCGTTCAACAAGGTCGATGTATCGAACAGCATTTATGAAATTTCGTTAAAATACAGTTATGGCTGCAGTCGAAAGTTTATCACACTGTTTCCATATAAATTAATTTCAAAAAAGAAAAAAAATTTTTAAATTCCCGCCAGCATCCAATCATTCGAACGTCGACGCGCACGCGCATTTCCCTACTGCTTGAATCAACCCCACTCCATTGTTTAAGTAGAAAGGGGTGTTGCAATAAATAGGCAGGTTCATTTCCCACTAATTTCAGTAAGTCAAGATCAATCAGAACCAAATCACCTTTTTAAACGAACTGTAAACGAGGTATCTCGGAAGCCAAACAGATCAACTCTATTTGTCCGTAAGTTAAAACGCACAGAGGGTTGACAATTGCAAATATCGTATTCGAAAATTCTCCTTCGAATTTACGATCATTTGTGCTATCTTCTTATAAATTTATGAAAATAACATTTCCCTTTTAAGACTCTGAATGCGAATTACGTGGCTGGTTAACGTAAAACTGATAACTTTGTAAAAACTGGAGTTACCCAATTTGGCTTCTGAGAATCTCCATTCATACTCGTCCGATATTCGCGGTAATAAACCTATAGCTCCAGTTCTCTGCTAACAAATACAATTTCAATTTTAAGACTACCCCGTCATTCCTGCGATTCTTCAATTGCTGAAATGCACATACGCGCGCGTGTATCCACCCGCCACTGAAATCGCAGAATTCCGATATGCATTTGTCTAACGTGCACGTGCATCACACGATCGAAGAATCGGCGCGGTATTTCGCGACGCGTTCCTTCCGAACGAAACGAAAGAGGATCGCGAAGCGAACGACCTGCCAAACGGTGGGTTGCCAAGCACGTGACAGTCTGACGGACGCGACAGGACGCGCAGTGACGTAATGACGTGGCGGAAGGTCCGGAACGCGGGACGACAAGTGTGCGAGACAGTGACGCTGCCGCGGACGGGGCGGGCCACTTAACGACATTAGCGGAGCGAGCGAGCTCGATAGGGATAGGTAGAGATAGAAAGAGCGGACTTGTGACTCGATGCGTTTTACTGCTGCTTTACGCCGGTTTATTGCGCCATCAAAACATAAAATGTGCCCGGCCGGGAAGCGTGCACACGCGTGGGTACACCCCCACTTTACTTTTACCGCTGACTGCCGGTTAAACCGGCCGACATTTCCCGATTTCTTGCCCCGAACAGCGTTCCAGTTCGTCTCTACCGATCTCATTTTTCCTTCCTACGTTCCCAGTCTTCTTTATTCGACTTTGGACACTTCGTGATTTCATCGCCCATTATTGCTCGTTCGCATTCACAGCGCTTTACCCTTGCTTCTGTCACCTTCGTCTTTTCTCTCATCTTAAACTGACCTCCAACGATTCCAATCAAAAACTCTAAGATCCCTGATAGACGCACCTTGGTACGTTACCAACGAAACGATACATCGCGATCTTAAGATACCCACGGTCAAAGAAGAAATTTCAAAGTTCGGAAACGGATATTATATAAGAGTTAACAATCGCCAAAACCCGTTAGTTACCCAATTACTAGATAAGACGGATCAGATCCGCGGACTTAAAAGGCAATACCCTCTAGATCGAAGCATCGTATTCAACTAGAATCAAACTCGCTATAAACTTTTATAATCCAAGCTACGGAACCACGCCGAAACAATTTACTGAAAATTCTGTAAAAGAATTGCTTGTAAATAGTCGACTAAATAAAATAAACAAAAATCTTAAACTGCATGTGCAACGTGTGCAAAATGATCGTGAGCGGAGAGAACCGAGATTAGATATGGATTTGATTTTTTAAATCTTCGCTAGTGTCAAGTGTTCCTGGTAACACTAGATTCTGTTATTGGATGTCGAACGTGTTTTTTGCTGGTAGGTTTTTTTTTTTTTTTGTTAACGTTTTTTGTTTTCTCAAACTTGTTGCCAGAGTAATCTGGTTTATGTTTCTGACGCTGTCTCTGTTTCTAACTGTCAATTTTAATGATCTCCATAATACATTCGTTAGTATTCGTTTCCCGATGTTACTACGTAGTAATTCTATGTACTTCTAATTATAATTAATGCTTAATTCTACATCTTTTTATGAAGTTTCTCATATCGAGCGATTTCCATATTAATTATCCTACTTTCAATACTTATTTTCCACGTTAATATTTACTTGTTCAGCTATTTTCTGTAACTAAGATCAGTCTATATACGTCCGCTAATTCGCATAAAGAAACCGATACCATCGTAATCGCGAAATTATGTTCCGACTTACGCCTCGAGAGGTGGAATCCCCGAGTCGGAGGAAGAGTGCTCGGAACTGGTCTGAGGAAATATTATCTCAGAAAATGGCGATCCCAGACGCTGGTCGGGCATGTTGCGCGCCATTACGGCGTTTTGTCTGGCGGAGAAAAAGAGAAAGGCGGGTGCATTCCCGGTGTTTTGCGTCTCGTCGATGGCACCGGCTGCCGGCGCAACTTTTGGGAACGAGAACGCATTATTGAGAAATTTACAAAGACACATGGTCCGTAAATTGAACGGTCGCGCGTCGCAAATTTTACTAATAGTGGAAGTTGGGCCTGCCACGAGTCTCCTCGCCTCGACTTTCTTCTTTCTGCTCTTCGACTACGTTCTTTCTGTTTCTCAACTTTGTTTCTAATAACATACGATATCGCCGTTAGCTTGTTATCAGCGTAACACGTTCGAGAGACCTCGTGTTCCTACCTTTCCCTAAGAAATGGACATCCACGACACGGTGGTAGTTTCGAAATTTTATTTCAAATTCGACTTTGCAAACCTGTTCGGTTCCGAGATTAAGATAAAGTCGCATTTGCACCGTTTCGCTTTGGTGCAATATAACGCGGATAAACGCGGTTATATTGCTCCAAAGTGAAACAGTGTAAATTCGGCTTAAGCTCGAAGATCGTGAGTCCCCGTGTTGAATTTCGTCGGGATAACTTCGTGAGACTGTAAATCACTGGCCGAAACATTTTTTTCATATTCCGGTTACTTTACGTATGTCTACTAAATCGTAGGCGTGTGAAACGTTAGCGTGAAATTTGTTGGTTCGTGCCGTAGCGTTGCTATACCTGTTTCTGTAGTCCAAATTAGTTAGTCGATTGACTACTCGGATTTACATTATTGATCACGACAGTCAGGATTCTTGCCAATGCTTTCGCAATTCGAACACCCGATTGGAATAGGTAATGAAAAGAATTTATACGCTATCGAACACGCGTGAATGGATTAGCGTAGTAATTACGAATTAATGTTGCTTAGTTGCCTCATCCATTTCAAGGTTGGCTGTTATACAAACTTTGTCCCTCCATGACGAAATTGCTACGTTAGGATATCGAATCGATTCGCGACGCGATGAAAACTTGGCCGGGCGCGTCGCAAACGCGAGGACCAATAATATCCCTTGCCAGTAGGGTTGTTGGAATTTGCGAAAAGCTCGAAACATTGGCCGATATGGTAGCGTCATCTGCCGAGGGGTGGTCGAACGTTAGGCTCTCCCTTGTTTCGCACGCGTTGCCAACCCCTCTGCAGAACCGACCGATCAGACAAGAACTGATTGGCGAACCCTCCCTTACCCCTATGCCCCGGATGCTTCCATGGGGGTTTCAGGATACCGTCAGAGATACATAGTTCGTGAAAATCACGCCAGAGCGGATGTGCAAGGCCGACAAAACTCTGCTGCGTTGCATAGTAATAAAAGCTTTTCTCAGATAACTGAACATGTTACATGTATCGTTAAATCGTAGTATTATCGAATATGGCGATATAGATAGAATCTCGTTCAAATTAGCAATCATCATAATGATATGCAGTAATAAAAAAAAGATAGGATTGTATTATTTAGTAGATAAATGTTTGAAAAGTCTATTGGTCAACAATTTGGAGAAGAAATTGTAAGGTTAAGAGTACGTTCCAAGTAGATTCGAGTAATATGGTCTGTTCGATGTAATCACACAACTCTTTTGCGTCCGATTTGCTCGTCCAGCTTTTATTTAATTAACATTCCGCGACATAAGATAAATGTCTCCATCAAGAAAATACTTCGTGTTTGGAAAACGTGTATTTTAAAGGGACACGTACCATGTATGATTTATTTAAAATCTCGAGGTGAAGCGACGAGCAAACAAGACATAGGAAGTAGCGGATTGGCGGACGTGACGGGAGGAAGCGTAACTCGTGACATCTATCGTTGCTAAACCGAAACGTCGTAGAATCGGTATGCGGCTCGCTCAACAATGCAGGTCGATACACACTGACACGACAATCACGAAAACGTTCGTAAAATTTTAACTGCTTAATAAAAACGTTACGAGCTACTGTCTCACGCAAGGAATTACCGTTGAAAGTCGACCCAGCTTTCATAGCACATGGGGGAGAGCCGTTCAAAATCCGCGCGCATCATTTTCAAGGATCCTTTTTGTGCCGCCATCGCGAACAAAGCATAGCCGCTGCTATTCGGGATACAGATAGTGAATATTCTTTTGTCAGCGATATTACATCGTTTAAACCAGATATCCCTGTGATTTCACTCTTCTTTCATTAATCAACGATTAAGAACTATAGGCAATAAAATGTAAATTCAAAGTTGACAACTTTCCAATCAAAGAATTTGACTTTTCAAATTTGCACGTCAAGTTGTAAACTTTTACATTCGAGTTTCCAAAGTTTCAAGTTTTCGAATTTTTCAATTTCCCAATTTCCAAATGTCTAGACGTCCAGTGCATAAATTTCCAAACCTTCAAACCCGCAGAGTAGAACTTTTAAATCTAAACTTTGAATTCTGATATTCGAACGTTTAAGCCTTGAAACCTTTTACATTTTAAAATTCAATTTTTTAAAAGGGATGTTCTCTTATGGAAAATAGGCGCAACATTAGCGGACGAGAGCTTGTACGTTTACGACGGCGAGTTTGAGGGTGACGTTGAATGGAAAGAAGCCGTCCGACCCGTGCAAGGGTTGCGTGGTTGGCCTTGGAGGGTCGTTTGCACTGTTCTTGACCGCACGAAGCGGTCAGCGTAGATCGTGGTACTTCGAGGAATGCATGAATCTCGTCGGCTATACGTGCATTATGCTCATTGTGCGCATGGAGCAGTGGTTTCCCCCTGTTTCCAGCGTTTTAACCTCGTCTTTCCTTTTTTTTCAATACAATTTCTTACTCCTTCAACTTACCTCGATTTACCAATAACCATCTTCCATTCGTACAAATCCGATCGACCTTTCAGCACAATTATCTTTTGCACATTATCTATTTAACTCAAACCTAATCGAAACATCAATGTTCTGCATTCCATTCTAAATTTCTAGCCAAAGAAAACACGATCGATCGATTCCGATTTTCGATCTACGCAACCTGCCAAGTAGACTCGCAATATTGTTACGAACACGATTCGTCTTTCCGAACAAATTATCCTTTATCTCTCGATTTAAATAACGATAAACACAACTTAATGTAAAATTCCCGATCGTTTTCAGTCGAACCGCGAAACGAACATTTCTAATACACAGTCTATAAATAAAGATCGATCGATGCCCTTGGAATCGCTGATCTTGGAATTTCACATGCCGCAAAATAGACTTGCAACAAGACGGGAGAGAAAATGGATGGAACAAAGAGGCGTCGGAACGCGCTATGTCGAGAAAAAGAATGCGCGGAGCGGACGTTCGGCAAGGCGAAGCGTGCATTCGTCGTGCCGTTATCGCGGTAAAGTTACGGCCGATCGATAAGGTTAAGAACCCCCGACGGATTTACGATGTCGGTCGAAGAGGATGATCGGCCGCGATTGCACGGCCTTGTGTCGTAAAGCGACGATGACGCGGCCCTACTTGCGCGCATGCACGCATATGGAAGCCAGCGGCCGGGACACGGCATATGGAGTCGCCTCGCGCGATAACGACTCCTTGGAAATCTTGCCGATTTACGAGTGGAAAAGCCTCTGTTCGATTCTAACGTCTCGCGACTATTTTACCTCCAACTTTTCACCGTGTCTTATCGTTTCACTGGAAAAGTTGCGCTAAACGGCAGACAGAAATTCATTTTTCATCTTTCTCGCGATCATAACCGTGGAAATGTGTGAAAGTTTGTTTTCAAAGTCAGGTTGTTTTTTTTTCCTTTTATTACGCGATTCTCTCTTTTTAGCGGATCCTCTGGGCTTTACGATGGAAACGACGAATTCAAGGTCGCAGCGATGCAATCTCCTGAAAATTCGACGGAGATCCCAAGAACGTTTACTTGCTTTGGGAAAGGGTTTCAAGGTTACTTTTAAGGTAAGTCGTTGAATTTTTACCCGTTGTACACTTTGCCGGATTCGTGCGACCTGGCTCGATGGTTAAAAACGTAAAAGCAGTCGCGCGTTGACACCATTTTCTGTCTTGAATAAGCATAATGTGCTAATGATCTGGCTTGTTATTATCCTTAACGATGCAAAAGTAATCCTTCCTCCGTTTCATAAGCGAAACTTCCAGTACGGAGAAACGTTTTATGAGTCGTTACGAACACTTTGAGTCGCTATAAAAATTTATTCGCAAGAAAAATATAAGCAGCGTTTTACATCACTTGTTGCTTTCCCTCCTCTATCGTATCTACGTAATTAATGCGCATCTTAAACTGCGACGAATTCGCTTCACCGAACCTTTCGAGTTTCGATCAATGCCATCAAACGATTTAATAACCACACGGGGAAAAAGTATCTGTCGCGAATCTTAAATAATTCTCTGCCGCGTTGAAGATAACGCTTACGTCGAGCGATGTCATCTCATTTATACGCGCTCGGTCATACGAGCGTTTTAAAAGAACAAAAATGGCAAGAGCAACAGTGGAAAATGAAGAAAGAGAAGAGAGCGAAGGCAAAGGAAGGAAGTAGAAAAAAAGAGAGGAGGAACGCGAGGTAACTCAGACGGAAGGTTGTTAGGAAAATTGAAAGCTTATCTATCGGTGATCGCGGCGGCGCGGCGGTGCACGCAGTCAACAGAGATTGTAGAGGAAAAATTCAGTCGCGATTATGTTACGTCCGCTAATGCATGCATACGCGCAACGAGATCGAGAAGATCGCGATCGAATATGAAACGCGGCAAAGGAATCGATCCCGTAATATCGCCAGGATGAAAATCAACCGACAGACGATACTAACATTTCTATGAAAATCGAGGCTGAATTCCTTACTTCTTCGCCTTTTTCTCGCATTCCAATTACCGATTTCACGAGGTACAAAGAAAGGACGATCCAGACGAGCTGAGAACGCGCACGCGTACGCTAATGACAGGTAACTGCGATACGCGAAGCACATTATGAGCGAAACGTGGAAGTTACAGAATCGTACGGAAATTTTATTCGGTCAATGATTTTGAGTTGTTACGACGCGAAGCTGAAAAATATCCTCTGCAATAAATACATTCTCCGCATAGATACATGGGTAGTTACGGTATTTTTATAATAGTGCATAGCTGTAATATATATAGCAATAATAGCGTATAGTGGTTTTCGCTCGGATGTGAGTACGTAAATAAAATATCTTAATGAAAGTAAGTAATTATGTAAATACTCGTAAAGATAGAAAACGTTTGAAATGTACGAAGATGGGTAAAAATATGGGGTATTTCTCCGTTTGTTGATTTTTATTGCGAAGGTATAATAAAATGTATTTTTTTCATTTTTGCTAATACTCGGGTTATTAATGTACAACGGTCGACATTTTCATAAGACGTATCGCATAAACGATATTCTAGTGCGTTTGGTTTGGCGATATACGTAAAATGAAATCGGACGAACGAACGAAATACGCGAACAGTTCATAAGAATCGGCAGATTGCACTGAAAGTAATTCGTAAGAAGTCGACGCTGTTGACACAAAACCAGACAAGTCGGAGGGAAGAAAGCGGCTAGTCGATTTGCCATGATTCCAGAGAACGTTCAACGACGCGAAACCGCATCTCGTGGCAAGAGGAAGGGAAAAAGAAGTCCACGATGCGATTCACCGCGCGGGAAGTATAAATTAGAGGGTCGTAAATCGAAATTTCCGGAAATATTCCAAATATCAGGCAAAGCGCGACCGCATTCGACGGAATAACAATGCGTAAACATGACGCGATAGCGCTTTATGGGAATCGTAATGTCATTTTACGGTCATCGGAGCGTTCGTCAGCGAGAAGCTCGTCGTTGTTCGACGAGCGGAAGCTGACTCGTTCGTTGACCATCGCGAATCAACGACGTGACATTCTATCGCGATGCTGCGGCACCTTTGAGTATAGACAGTCGGAAGATAAAAATACTCGCGTCGGTTGCGTCGTTCAGCTCGTTACTTACGCACTTCTGCTTGTTTCGCGTCGTCCTTCGATCGGAAGTGGTCAACGCCCTACACCAAAGTTCAAAATCAAACGCTAAAACGGCATCGTAAGATGATGTAAACTAACAGCCGAACGAACTACATGTACATAAATAAAGAAAACTAGGGAGAATCCTGAGAGACGTTACGAGGAACCTTCTCCAATAGCAGAAGGACAATCGCGCGAGAATTGGAGGAACCGATCGACCTAATCTCCGGCAACCGATAAAAAAGAAAGCGGCCTGAATGCGAGGCTCCTAGGTTGCGCGTGAATTCAGCCGCCGCGCCGCGATGGAACGGTGGCAATCGCGCGGGTGACGAAGCGAGAAGAGGCAGCCGCCAGTGGTGGCGTTGAATCGAACGAGGTCCGTGCGATCGGCAACGAAAGAAACGAACAGAGACGGAACGACGAGGAGAAGGTGACGGAGGCTGGTACGACAGCAGGGGTAGAGCAGTTCGGAAAAGGATATAAAAGGAAATATATGGTAATGTGACCGGGGTGGCAGCCTCTTTCCACGGGGGTTGCGGAACGAAGATAGGGGTTCGGATCGCTCGCCGGGGGTTGGGCGTGGTGGCTAACGCACCCTCCGCCCTGCTTCCTACCCTTCCTCCGTAGCTCTTCGTGCTTCCGTCGTCGTCGTCTGCCTCCCCTCCTCCTCACCTCCCTTCGCCCCTCGCCCGGCGAACCCCTCCGCCGCGTTTCTCTCTCTAGATTCTCCTCGGCGAGCGGAACGAAGCTGTGCCAGCACGCCGGTCGATACTTTGGGGCCGCGTGCCCGACTAGCGTCGCGACGCTGGAATTCCGCGCTCGTCATGGCCGCCCTTAGTGCCCGCGTACCGACGTCTGGCTGCGCCCTTCGAATCATCGCCGTCTTTCCTTCACGAATCCTTCGTCGCACCGGTGAGTCTGTTATCATAGATTTTTTCGACTAAGATAGAACGACGTGGTCAGAGTGTTCTCCTAAGGTACGCGTATGGGCAGGTCGAGAGTCGACGATTTACGGCGTCGGTGATTGATCGTTCGAGGTTTAAATTGGTCTCTCTTAGCGAGTTTTATCGGTTCGACGATGGTACGTGGTTTTGTGGAAGAAGGTTCGGGTATGTCGAGAAATTCCGATTCAAACATGGCCGCGGAAAGTTCGACGTTAAAGGGGATGAATGTGTTTCGTAGGTGTAGGAGTGGGGGGTTTTAGGTCATTGATAGTAGAGGACGTGCGTATTTGGTAATTGATTCGTACGTGGTTTGAAATCGAAGAACAGGAACGTATTAAAGCTTTTGTATAGTTCGATATTTACGTAATTGGCGTGTGCGAGAGATACGTATCGTTGATCGATGAGAAAATACATTTTTAACGATCTTTTAGTATCTTAGTATATTTAAAAATTACAAATATTTTCGTCTTCGTAAAATCGAAACGACCTTTAAAACGTCGAAACGCTTTTAAACCTCGCGTTTCTTCAATTTTTACATAGTCGTTCATAGACAGGTAGATTTGCGTACTTGTACTATTTATAATTTCTCGATTTTTATTTTTACTCTATTCTGAAATCTTTTGAAAAGATAGCAAATTAACATGGTTTCGAATCTTTCCGGCTTCGTGCACTTTCGAAACAGATACGAAGTTTCAGCAGAGAGGAAAATGACGTTATGAATATGAATGAGCGAGCTTATGTTCGTTTCGTTGCTGGTCTTAATACCGTGGTCGTCGGTAGATCGACTTCGATGCGTTCGAAACCTTCAATTACGTTCAACTGCTTTCTCGTTCGAAACATTCGCAACGTTACATTCCCGTTTCGAATATACCACGATTAGGTCGATGAAACTTTGAACTAATTAGCTACTGCATATTTTACACTACTTTCCCGATTATATTCAACGCAACGATATTTTCAAACATTCTATTTACTCCGGATATCATTTACCTACAAAAATAACAAAAGCCACGTTCTTGAATTTAACTTCACTATTATCAAGTAGAAAATTTACTTATCTTCGTTCTCGTCGCTCAGAAGTCTGACTCTTCGATCAAATCAAACAAAAGACACTAAAATTCCAAGGAATCGCTGTTTTACCTTACCATTAGGCATTAGTAATTAAAATTTCAAGAATCGAAGGCTAGAACTTTTCAAGCAAAGACGATACACTCGCAATGGCATGTTCGAAAAGGATAAAGTCGGAGAAGACGAAACGTCTTTTGAGAGTTAAACGTCGTAGAGTCGACGCATTGAAAATCTGGACGCGCGACGCGACGCCGAGCAGCGTGGATAGAGGGCGAAGGAAAGGCGCGTACCAGAAGGAGGAGTCAAGTTGTTTATTTGATGGTGCCGTAAAAGGCCTCTTTATGTTTATCTCCCATTTAAAACGCTCGCATAAAACCGGCGACCGCGTACACAAACTATCAGCCGGCCATAAATCATGCCGCGAAACGGAGTACGTTGGAAAGTCACCTCGATTCGCGTTCCACGCGCGCGAAAGATCGTTTCCCGGCGTCTCGCGATCGCCGTCGGCCGAACATCCGATTCTTTCTGCCTTCTGGCCCTTTTCCCCAAGGCTTCGCTTTATGTTGGCAACGAATGAGAGTCGAAAGGATCGCTTCCGATTTTATGGGAAATCTCGAGGGAGGAATATTTTGAAAAAATGCAAAAGTTGGACAGCACAAACGGTGACGATTGATAGCTGAATTTGTAACATTGGTTTAGAAACGTTTTGCTTTTAAAAACTTTTCCAAGTGATAGCAGAAGCGGTAACATAGGAGAATAGATACGCGCTGGATGGACGCGTGTTTACACGAGATCGTGATTGATATGCAAAAGATTCAGATTACATAGAGTTCGCAGAGATATATTTCACGCGGCGTTTCCACCGAAAGAAAATATTTACGTAGATAACAGAGTACCTAGAGTATTTCAAGATTGCCAGACTAACGTGATGCAGCTCGAATAAATTTCTACCGAACCACTCGAAAAAAAAGGAAGGATAAACCAACAGATATCTTTTACGGCGTGTTTGCAATACTCCACCGATTCGCGATTATCCGATCATTTTACACTCGCGTTTACATTTACGACCCGTACGCCAATTACCGTAAATGTGAAATTCTAATCTCGCCGCTTATCAACTTGTTTATCGTAGATATTCGAAAATGATCGAGCCTGGCTAACAACTCGCGCACACGTTTTTCCCACGCGAACCGTTCACCATCGTCTGTTCTTTCCGACTGCCTTCACCGATGTTTTTTTTTTTCTTTTTTCCCTTTTTTTAACTCGTTCGTCAGGTAAAAAAGAAGTCTGTGGTATTCGGGTAAGCAAAGGTACCGAGTGACCTTGTTGCGAGCGTAGCTACCCCTTCTACACGACTTTTACAGAGTCGAAGATACGCGCTAACAAGGTTAAATTACGATCGTGTTCGGCGCTCATGCAAATTGGAACGAATAATTTCGAGCAGGATGGCGAGAAAGCGAGAGGGAAATTCGCCATTCGACGACTCGGATAAAGTCGTTTCTACGACGGCGCGACGTTGCGTAATTTCATCTTTATATACAGGCCTCTTCTCTAGACCAGCGTGGGGGTGAACTTTGGAAAAAGCTATTCCTCCTTCTTTTTTCCTTCCATCTTTTCTCTCTTTTTTATTCAACTGCCATAGGAAACTACCTGCGCGATATTTTCGAGAGAATAGTAGCGTTCCCGCGACGAACCCGGACGAAAATGGCCGTTCGCCCGTCGATATCGTAACTTGTCGCGAATTCCGCAACGAGTTCCCTCGAATCATCGCGGGGTTCCAACCTCGCGTTTATTCCGACCGGCGGCAGCTTACCTTCTCCAGAAAACGCGTTCGTGCCTCTCGAGGATCGAATCGGAATTATCCCGTCGTCAATTCGATACTTGGCCGCTCGCCACTATTTTATTAACTTTTAGTAACTTCGACATGGAAATAATCGACCCTGCTAGTTTTAATTTTACCGCACGCCTTCCCGCGGACGGAAATCGCTCTGCTCCAACTTTGCAAGCTTTTAATCTCATGATCTTGGTGGCATTACAGTAGCAACTACAGCGGCTACGAATGTTATCGACATCTATTTCTCTTCCGACGAAGTGTTCCTTTATTAGGTTCTATAGATATGTTTCATTTTCATATCGTTACATCTTTGTATCGTGCATGAAAGAAGGTAACTAAATGAGTCGTTCAGAGGCTACATTGAACCTTATTCCATGAATTAAAAGGTATTTATTTATTTATGTCATTTTACGATAAATTAACTTTGCCATGTATGTAATTTGTTTCTGAAGAACCGAACATTAATCGCGTGATTAAGCGATGAAATTAAGGAAAAGTAGAGTTAATCGATTTAGATTTTAAGAAGCTCCAACGATAGAAAAATTATACTTGGATCTAACTAATTACTATCCAGTACGTGATGGTATGTGAATGCTTCGTGTATAACAACTGTATGTTACCTTCCACAAAACTTGTTAAAAATAGTCCTGTTCAGTATCGTTTTTCTGCCTCCTAAATCTATATGGCATCTTTAAATCGCTGTTGCAACCTCGACAATAGGATAAGCCAGGGAAAAAAAAGGAAGAACCCTCGCGGTGCATAGACAGTGGCCAAGGCCGTGGGTGTCGATCCCGTCAACGTTCATATAACAGTAAAAAAAGGATTGTTTTGTGAGTTTTATTGCGGGGTCGCGTGAAGGCCGAGTCACCACCGTGTCAAACTGCAACCCTTCCTTCCGTACACTTTGTCCGTAGACTTCTTACTCGACCTTCGAGCGTTAAGAGTTAAGAGGCAAACCTTGGCCGAGCATTTCGGATTATCTCCAAGCTCTTTTTTTTCCCCTCAGGTAGTAATCGAGGGAGGTGAAGGGGGATGAAACGGAAGGAAGAGGTAAAAAAAAAAAAAAAAACAGGCACGTCGCGTTTATTACGTATTTTTAAGAGGCGAACGCAAGGTGACGGTCCCTTCGGGTAACTACCGAGGATCTATCCACCTAACTCCTCCTCGAGACCTTGGTTCCTCGTAAAGGGGTAATCAGCCCTCGTCGAGCCGGACTTTGACTGCGATGCCTGTCGTCCTCTCTTCCGTAGCGCGGCTCTCAGTGTGTCTCTGTGACAGGGTTTAGGCCGGTATGTGTGTCGTCACGCCGCGCTTCTGTCACTCTGTCGACGAAGTTTGTCTACGAAACACGCGGACGTCATGTCGGTGTCGACCGAATTCCGAGCTATCTCTGTTCCATCGTTTCATAAGCTAAACGTATTACGTTCGCGCGAGTTGTGTTCTCCGTGTTTCGATCGTAAGTTCTGCATCGTACGAATGTATATATAATACATATCATAGACTGACATTGCCTCGAACGTAACATACTGTAAGATGCCTTATATCCGTGTAAAATACGGGTGTAACTACGTGAAGTACGGTTAGCGCGTCGCATACGTAAAGTGTAACGAAAGGCAAGTTCTGAGTCTGTATCGGGATTAGTGTTTTTGTTTAAGTTAGTGAAAGTGAAAGATCGTCCGAAGAGGATACTAGAGGAAAAAAGATTATAGTCGCAACTATCAGCTGTGTTGACCTCGCTCGGCGTGTACTGGAAGAGCGGTCGGAAAGCTCGATTTAATTAAAACGTACACGGTGGTCGACCGTTCGGGAAATTGAGGCAACGGCAAGAAGAAGCTTGGAGACAGCTGCGAGTCGTAATTATTTCTAGTCCCACATCCGACACAAGCGTGACATGCTTGTCGAGGCCTGGCTCGGCCCATCGTCGAGGGGTCACGCTCCAAGAGCTCGCAACTCGGATGTACTATCTAGTTTAGTTTATATGTTTCTTTGCTCGCGTGTGCACGTGGAAACTTCACTCACAGCGTTTCAGCCGCTCCGTGGACAAACTTTGTCCTGCGAACGTGGCCCGCCGCCGCTTTCCACCGCTCGAGTCGTTGGTTTGTTGTGAGAAACGATCGTCGTTCGATCGCGTATTGCTTCGCATCAGTGCAGTGCGTCGATGCTGTGATCTCGAGGATGAATCGATCGAGATCGATCGCCAGGAGTGTCGCAGGTTTTGATCCTGGTGAGTGTATTTTCTTCGTACCATTTTCGCAACTTTTCCTCTGTAGTATTTTCTCCTTTCGCGATAAATTCTTCGCTGTATTCTATGTGCGCAACTCGCTCACTGTTCGACATTTTCTACGACAAAGAACGAAGACAACTTTACGTGGTTCGATACGATGGCCGCTATAAATCGCGAACATCGCTTTGAAAACATTTTTTCAGAGTCTGAATGCGATTTATTTGTACAGTGACGCTTCCTCCTACGCGTCAACGTCACTTGCTGGCACATTCTCTAGCGATTTATTTTTAGATCGAATTTCGTACAACCACATCTTGGTATTTTACGTCGTATCGGTAGCAATATCAGTCGGTGACCTTCGGCAATAATTTCAAGCCTCGATGATACTTTGAAATCTCTCTATCCACGTTTCTTTTCTATGCTTTTACCGCTTGCTTTCGTCTCCTGACTTTTCCCATTCCAATAACGGATCTTCGATTACTCGAAATTCCTTTTCTATCGACTAGTAGTCGTCTGGCGACGATTCTTCTTCTGCCAATATCCTGCTCCAACGACAGAGATACAAGGACATAACCGTATCCAGGCTCGAAGAAACAAGAAAACGAGTGGAACAAAAGTTCTAATACGCTTTATCGACTTCGCTGTCGGAGAAGAGTTACGAAAGAAAACGATAAAACGTGCGTCACGTTACTGCCCGTTATCGCCGTTATCGCGTCGATCCGTGCGGTGCATTCGGCCGAACGGTACGACGCTCTTAATTAATTTTGCAATATCTCAAGGCGAGCTAAGCATCGAGCCGGTTTTACGAGCGTCCCTGACCATCAAACTTTTCCCTTTAAAAAATAACGATTCCCCGGGCAATTAGCGTTAATGGTTATCGGTAATGCGTACAGGATCGTTCCATCACTTTCGTTTAATATCGGCGGGACGATATTTTTTCGCCGCTACACCCTCGATAAATTAACGTTAACTTAACGACACCGAGTACATTGTATTAAAACCGTAAAATATGCACTCGACTCCGAGGATTTCTCATTCGGCGCGAGTTAAGCGCGTCGAATCTTCGCCGAAACGGTATATCTATTTCCTTTTTTCATAGAGTCGCGACGATTCAGAGCGAGCAACGTATAATAACCAGATAGGCGTACGATTCGAAATTTAGAATCGAAATAAAAATGTAAAAATGTAGTTGATTGTTCTAACGTTTACCGTTACGTTCCTTTACACGCCGTGATAATTTGTTGAATTTACGTAGGGATATCTGATTTTTGAGGTTTATGGTAAGACACGAAGTATATGGTCTACTTCTTTCTAGCATAATATCTACTACGTATAAGCGTGAAGTAGCCGAGGTAAAAGAACGAAAATAGACGACGACGAAGCTTTGGAATAGACAATACGAAAGCAGGATTAAAATGTACAGTCGATGGAACGTTAAGACCGTTTTTATCGAAGCAAACCCCTTGTTTTGGCCAGTGTAATTCCTCTACTCGAAGCAGATAGCGTTAGAAATTATTCCAACAAATAATTTGACTTTATATTCGACAAATGGGACAACAAAATATATCAATGTTCAAAACGCTAAGCGATAGAAAGTCACCTGGGAGTTTCGGCCATTGTCCACAAAATCCTTTTTAAGTATTTACTCGTTTCACCGATCGATACCACGAACGTATCAAGCGTTCTACACCCTTTTGAATATTCCGAAGGCAATGGCATTCTGCGAACAGCGCGCGAGATTTCGTGAAGTCACTTGTTGGACGCCATGGCGGAGTCGGCGTGGCTCTGCCTCTAAGGACGAGTCACGGTCGCCGCGTTCACGGACGCACGAACACACGTGTGCACGACGTGCAGCCATTTTACCATGGCCTCGTACGCACAGCTTCGCTTCATCGGCCCCACGATCTCCAGCCTCGTAGCTTTTGTGACTAACGGTTAGCTCGAGAGGCGGCCATTCCTGAACCGAACTCAATCCAGGGGGAACGATCGAGGGAACGAAACCGATCTCTCGTGCGAGACCTTCCCTTCTCGCTTTTGAATCTTTATGCATATGTCTTTTCCTTTCTTTTTTTAGTTTTCGAGACGTTAAAAGTGATTTTGCGCAACACCGTGAATTTTCTTCTCAATGGTTCTCGTTTCAGAGTCGTGTACATATTGATCGAAGTTGGTATAATTCACCCTCGGATCTCAGTTTTCAGCTTTTAAGATATTAAAGCGATTCTGAACGATACAAACATTTTCTTTTCCATAGTTCCTGTTTCGTATATCGGCTAAAATTAATTCACATCCATCTTTCGACGAATAAATTTTAGTTGCGAGCACACGCACATATTGCTCTATCAGATCTCTAACGAATATTCGTTTCAATTAATCGTTCAGATATCCCTTGTTACTCAATCGTACATTTATACCATTCTCCCATTGATATCTATTGTCGCGTAACAATGGGAAATTTATGCGACTGCCTAACAATGAATTTCCAAAGACGAAGAAGACAAAGAAGACCTACGCCGCGTTATGCCTTCCTTCGGCGACGGAAGAACGCTATCGAAAGAGTACAGAGTCGCAGAAGCTCCGAATAGCAGCCGAATCCCATTTAGTCTGAACCAGCAGCGATTTTTTTCCTTGTGATCGGAGCCTGATCGGGCTACTGGTATCGAGAGCTAGCGGATAGACAATCCGGAGGTTCAGCGAAAAGACTCGAACTTGTCCGGCCATCGTGGTTAACGGTTAGCCGGGGAAAGAGAATCGTTGGTGCGCCGCTGAAATTCAAGTCGTCGTGTTCCGGGGTGCTGGCGGCCATTCCACAGGCAGATCCTCTCCGGTCAGCAGCGGCAGCAATTTCAGCGAAACTGTTTCGAGAAGATCGAGAGAAGCGAAAGGAGAAGCGAGATGGAGAAAAGGAGAAACGGTGTTAGGGCAAAAGAAGTGGCGGAGAGAGAGAGAGAGAATAAACCGAGGAAGAGCATCGATTAGAGGGGGGCGAGAGATTCGACAATCGCAACACCCGTAGCCAGAGCGAAATTAGGTGGGCGTGCGTTCTTCGCAGAAAGAAGGAAAAAAGAAATCCGTGGCGATTCCATGCGTTCGTTATTTTACGTTGATAAATGCCTTTATGCAAATGGCTGTGCGTCGTGCCAGGTGATCTTCATTAACCTCGGGCCAACGCTAACTGGCACTGTAAATAAGCTAATTTATACGTATTTATACGCTCGCAGCATGCTTTTCTATGTTCACCACCTTTGGTACAGCGAAAATACACGTTGAGAAGGTCGCTCGAACGCTCTAACAGGAGCTTTGGTGTAATTAAAATGTCAAATACCGAAATGACAAAGTGACACTGACTCTTCGGATTTAACCTTTGACGGAGTTTCTTTTTTCTTGAAACGGTCGCTGACCGGAAATCGAATTAATAACCGAACTTATCCTATGTAGCTCAACGGGTGGTCATTTTTTATTCAAAACCTCTGTTCTTCTCGTGTTTTTTTCCCTTAACCTCGTAATAGAAACTAGAATCCATTAGACGGATTTAGAAGATCAGATAGCAGATACGTAGTCGTATACCACACAAGGATAAGTCGTATATAAGCTCGTTGTAGTGTACCATCGATGATACATAGCGATAAATAGTGATTGTCGAGGCATATTATTAAATTCCAACTCTAGAAAGACATAGTCTATGCTGAAAATATCGAGTCGAATAAAATGGAAATCGTGAAAGTATTAAGTAATCGAACAATCGCTTTGTTATCCAAACGCATTAAAGAACGAAAGGAATTAGAATGTAAATTCCAAAGCAATTTCGAATCAACGATGCACTTTATCCCACTAAATATCTTACAATCTTATCTTTCTCCCCTTGCATTTTGCGCGTACGTCCGTGATTTCCATCGATCAATGATAAACATGCGCAGGAAGTTACCGATCGGACGAACGTCTCAACTGGCGGAAAACGCAAAGAAACGTAGCCATAGTTTCGCCGGTCGCGACTGAAAAAAGAAAAAAAGAAAGAAAGAAACGATGCACCGACGCGATAGTCCATGCGACAATGGATGCAAAACGTCTCGTTATACGTTCAAGAAAGGAAGAAAGAAGAAAAACGAGTCGGTGGCGTGCTCGAGGTCCGTTTATTAAATGTAAACTGTTCACGGAATTCAACGTTCGCTTAACCAGCAAACTGTTATGAACTAATAAAGTGTTAAACACACGCGACGACCCGTATCGCTGCGGCAACTCGTACGAAACACGGTGGACTTTCACTCGTTGGATTTACAGGGGACCCGTGGCGTTAAGTGGAAGCTCGATGTGTTGACCAACCACCGCGGGTCATTGCAATCACGAAACGACAGCTTCGCGAACCCGATTATCGATACATCTCCGCTTTTTCCTCTACGTTTTCGACTCAGACGTGGCGTAAAAAAACCGGTTGGTAAATAAATTCCAGGCCCATCGACAGGCTGTGCGTGCAGATCCAAGGCTTGTGAAAACGAGGTCGTACAAAGCGAAGTGTCTCGATCGTAAAATCGTCGCTTACGAGAGGAATGAAGTCGTGAACGACACGATTTTCGAAGCTCGATGGCCCGAAGCTCAAAGTTGATGTATCCCACGACTCGATGCTTCCTTCGTATCGCGATGCGTTTTGAAGAAACGCGCGAAAGAATCGACGATCCCGATCGCTCCCACCGCTATCTTCAACGGCTGTAAAACATTGCGGCCGCTACGTCGGTTGCGACTTAAGTATCCATCTTTCGAATAGTCTGTAATTTAATAGACGATTACGCCATGGTACCGGCCCCTTAAACGGTTACAAATCGACGTGTAAACCGTTGTAAATCGTGACCGGATGCTTTGAATACCAGCAGCCGCTTTGACGCCATGGTCCCGCCGGAACGAGGTTGATCACGACCCACCGGCAACGCTTTTATTCCGATTTTATGCCCGCCAGGGCGCACACGGAAACGTCAACGTTTCGAGTAACTTTTTCCATCGAGGTATCATTCCCTGAATCTCTTTCTTCTTGGGTGGGTACACGGAGTTTATGCGATTTACGCGATCTTTCGGTCCACGACGTTTCCTTCTCTTTGTGTTTCGCTCTGGAATTTTCACGTACTGTACGGACGGATTTAAATGCAAAGTTTCTAATAACGTTCAACGATATCGTAAACCAATTTCAATCGCAAAATCGAGTCTGTTAATAATTCTAGGGAATTAGTGTAGCATACGAAGAGAACGGAGATTACAGAGAAGCTTTTATCGATTCCACAACACCTCGACGGTTACGGTAACGATAAGAGACGTCGATTCAATTTTATACATTGGGATGCGAGATAAAGAAAGTGAAAATTTCATTAGACTAGGTCAAGATCGATTGTTTAAATATGATTTCTTCGTTCTTTCTCTTCGTCGAGGCTTCGGTCGACCAGATTTCCACCAGTTATACTCCATATTGGCGTTATATTTCAATCGATTCGGGGGATGGTACAATTGAGACAATTGTCACGAAGGGCATCGGATGAAAATTGGCGTGAGGTCGTGGGCAGCGATCGGGCGCGGTTTATTCCATGTAGGCGCGACCATAAATTCCAGTTGAAAAAAGTCGATGCACGTGCGAATGTAAAGCGGTTTATCTTTTTCAGCGTTTGCGTTTTATACGCTTCTCTTCGTTTTTCAAACGAAAGCCCAATAACGCTATCGTCGGCGCGATAAATTTCATCCTGCACCGTTACGTGTTTGATAATTAATTTCACGCGATCGTTGGTAATAAGCTCGGTTGCACGCGACATAAATTCGCCTAAAAGGACAAAGTGACTCGATAAACTTATTTTCCATGAACAGATGATCGACAATGGCACGGTATAAATGTTACAGAAACGTCTACCTGGCGACTCGATTATACCAACTAATTGGATTCGTTACAAGTCAATAAATATCTCGAGCGATGGACGCGTACATAGCAAAGTAATTTTAGAAAATTAGCCGAGCTCTGAAACCTCTGGGTAATATGGACGTTAATCTGTGATCCGTTGAACGCGTTACCTTTAATAGGATGTATGTACGTACGGTATATTCCTCGGTTGAAAAGTTTTGTCCCGATTCGATGACTTTCGAAACGACGCCGACTGCAAACGATGTTCGAGCTTTCAGAAACCATGAATAGTTAGACGCGAAGCACTCGAGTACGCGATGTAGACTGTACTTAAAGTACAATGTCTTCGATTAATGATAAGAAATGTTCGTTTAAAACGACTTTGTGCAAACGAGTTGCAAACAAACCAGTTATTCGAGATAGGAACAGCTGTTTGATTTTATTTCAGGGATTTCGATGTAAAGATTGGTAATACGAAGACTACGAGTATGGAAGAAATCGTGCTTAATAAGTAGATATTTCCAAGGACAACGAACTTTGTTCAACGAACGATCAACAGACCGCGATAAAATTTATATTGGATAATGGATAATGAATAACTGTCAGCAATACGAGTAAATCAAGCAAAGTTGAACGCGTATCGGTCGAGACGATAAAACGATCGATCGATCCACGAATAAAACCATGGTTACGGGAAAAATTGCACGCGTAGAAATTTTATTACGAGCCGCCGCTTGCAACGTGATATTGCACCATTGAAAAGTCACCGAAATGATGTCATAACGGGAAACCCGGCGCAGAAATTCAATAGATTTCAGCGTCGTGTCTGAGGGAAATACGCGAATATATAAATTAACAGGCGTACGACCGCGATTAGTTGTCAATAGCGTTTCAATTGGGATTTTATGCTGTCTTCGATCGATTAAAAAATTTTTTACTTTTTAGATTCCTCGCCGCAATTTTTCGTAGAATCGTTTCGCGAGAATAACATGTAATTAGATGGACACGCGTGAAGTTCGATTAAATTTAACGAAACAGAGACGAAGGGACAATTAGTCGATGCATGTAGAAAATAATTAGAAATATTAAATAATATTGGTAGATAAGCAAAAATTTATTTTCCGTACCATGCGTATCATTACCTACATTTATGCACATTTTTGCACCTTCAAATTTCCTATAAACGTATAAACGTCCGTAGTTTAAATATCAGCATGGCAAGATCGTTCTTTCGAATAAAGCAACAAAATTTTATGGTGAAATTTGAATTCAAATATAACCTTCAGGTATAAATCTCTGCTCCGCGCAAAGAATATAAAGAATCTTTTTTACTTAGATACCTACAGATCTTAACGCTGTAACGTTACTCTTTGTTAAAAGTGAAGCGAATGCCCAAGGCCATCGGAAGTTTACCCCTTTAGGTACCCTTCTTTTTTACTTCCATTCCATTGTTCCTTTCAAATTCATTGAAAAAGTGGAAAAGTTACTCCAACTCCAAAATTGTTCTCACGTAAAAAAAAAAAAAAAAAAAATATAACGTCTTCTCCTATGATTTTCGTTTACCATTCTCGCTTACCGTCATCGTTTCGTCACTTGCTATAATTATTGCTCGATTCATACTCGAGCGAATTTCATTGCCACATGTGTCCCCATGGCGAACGAGGGGCTAAATTGAGCGATATTGTAAACGCGAGTGGCAATTTCGTCGGATGATTTACCGTGCATCGAGCGGCCGATTCCGCGAATCGAGACTGGCATAGGGTGTACACGCGGCAATTTCAAGTGGAAACGTCGTAAAACCGCGTTCGACGTCGGCCTCTACGGTTAACCACATTCCCATTCTGGAAACGTGTGAGTCAGGCGAGCGTCACGACGCTCGGTATCGTAAATAACCTTTCAACAATTAGCACACGCGACGAAGCGGCGTCTAGCCGAAGGAACGCGAAGGAGTGGCTGCGCCCCTTCTTACGGATCGTGGTTGGAATATAGGATTCCCGCAATAAGTACGATTATATGCCCGGTTTTCGCAATAGACTCGACGGAAACGAGCTCGACTTACTCCTCTAGCCGTCTTCGTCCAGCCACTTAACTCGAGCGTTCCCTCCCTAAAATCGTTTAACCACCCTCGCTAGGTCCACAACCATCCATCGAGGAATTAATCGTATTACCGGAGCACTTTTATTGGGACGGATTACCGTGTAACGGGCCAGTCTTCTCGAAACGCTCGTGTAAATTTTAAGTGGCGTGTTTCTCAGGGCTTTACGAAGCGTTCTCAAAGAGCGTTAACGTCGGTAAATGGACTGTAGATTTTTTTTAGGGCGAACAAGAGGAACCAAGGACGTATTTGTATACTTTTTCTTAGTAAACGTCGCGTTAACTTCAGAATTACCAGCGCGTTCGATTTTTCAGAATAATTTCATACCATAGATTTGCAACGGTGGATTTTTGCAATTTCTCGGACAGCGTTAACGCCGCTCAAACGGAACGTAAATTTGTTTAGAGCGAACGGAAGAATGTAAGAACGTACATATTCCTATACGTTTTCCTAATGAACGTCGCGTCGACGTTTGAACTAGCAGAATGGTCAGAATGGCCAATGAATTTCTGATTTTCCGTAATAATTTTATTTCGAATGATTCTTTATAATATATATATGGATAAAAGTTTACCTTCCGAATTTTTCCTCGGTACGAATCTTACATTTTAATCATCGATAATCAACGAACCTTGTATCGATACTTTAGATTTGAAAGTGTATTTGCACAACGATGGTTCGGGACGTTACGTTGGAATAATTAAAGCGATACGTCGCTTTTGGAACGAAAAGGTCGCACATCGATTCTTTCGCTTTTCTTCGTGATAAGTTTCTGGCATTGAAAAAGGACAGGGAACGGATACTATGAGAAAAGGGAAAAGAGAAAACACGGAGGGGCGGAAAGATGGAGAGCGTGCCGGAACGCTGTCATCGTTTGAATAGCTTGGTCATCGTTCGCCACATAAGGACGGGGTAAAGAATCGATAGACGATGGGGATAAAATTCGAAGCGAAAATCCTTGGCGAGGATTAACGGGAATATACGCACGCCGGTTTCCAATCTTTATCAAAGGATACTGGCGATTCTCCCATATCGTATGAATCCTTCCCAATATAAACACGAGTGGAGAGAACGAGAGAGAAAGAGGGGAGTACTGGTTTCCTCTGCAGTGTCTGATGGCGAAAGAATCCGTGCCTACTATCCGAGCTGGAAAGGCGAATAGTTCCCATTTATGCTCGGCGTTATTATTATTAGCCAGCAGTTATCGCGAGCAAGTTTATTGACTTAAAATTGAACGTGCATGTAATGTACTCGTATGTTAGGTACTCGATAGCGATATGTTGGTACACGGATCGTTTCTTCAACCCTCGCCCACTCTTCCTCCTCTTTTATTTATTCCCCGTGCTGCAACGCGTTTCCTGCAGAATTCGAAGAACTTTCCACGCGATAAAGCGTTTGATAAGCTAAGAGACACTCCTATTATCATCGTTGCAGGGATTAAAAGTTATACTTCGTTCTGAATCACGATTTGAAGATTGTTTTTCTTTCCTTTCTTTTTCGCTTCTTTTGGTTTTCTCTTTGGTTCGCTTCGAATATGGTGATCTCTTCGAGATACAAGCGCCGCGAATGATTCCCTAAAAGCATTCGCTTTGGTTTCGATTTTTTGACAGACTCAATGGAAGTAGCGTTTCGGATGTGCAATAGAGAAACTCCAGTTCACCGGAGTTGTTCGGCTCTCGCGTTTCATTCGGTATTAAGGTCGCGATTCTCGTTTGGATCTCGCTTTGAAATCTCGATTCCTCTTCCTCCCGAGACCCTCTCGAAACGTCTCGACTAGCGGATGGTACGCGCAAAAGTTCCAGCGTTTTCGTTCTTCGTCGAATTAAACGGCCGACTTTAACCGAGACGCGGAGAAAAGAATTGAGAACACCTGACAGAATTCGTTTAGTTCGGAATAGTACGCCTTCCGAATCGACGGAATTCCACGCAGGAAACGTACAGGACCACGGACGTTTCTGAATGAACGCGTGTTTTTTGCGAACGTGCAAAAAGTTACGCGTTCGAAGAAGGGCTGCTTCGTTTATGGCTTACTAAAATAGCCGTACGCGCCGTTAAGTGACGTCATTTAATGAACCGCGCATTAATGCAGTATTTATAACAGTTCCTGGCTCGTAAAATTTCTAGTCCGATTCCATAAATACACGAACCAGTTCACAGAGAGTTTCTTCATCGTACTCGATTTCATCTTGTTGCGACCCCTGATTCGCTAGGTCAACCATCGAGGTCATCTCAGCCTTGATCCTCTGGAAGCTTAAATAAAACCCGAATCAACGCGATCTCCGCGTTTCTGTTATTCCGGTCTGATGCGAACGTGTGCAACGAACGCGTCGTAAAGTATAAGGATCCGAGGGAACAGCTCGATAGAGGCATTCTTTTCCCACTCCCTTCGCCGAAATATCGTTTAATCGGGCCTCCGAGTTAGATGCATAATTACGGCCCAGCCCTGTGGACGATGGTTCTAGGAAAGGAAGAGGAAGGAAGAACGTAAAGGCAGAGCATGGACCGGGCCAACGCGTAGAATCACGAAAGTTCGCAAACTCGTGCTTGAACGAGCCGTTCGAGCACACGAAAAGGAAAGGAAAAGGGGATGGGGCGCGCGAAGGTGGACCACGAAGAGGCGGGAGAACAAGACGAAGAGGAATGAAAGGATGGAGGGAGAGGCGAGGTGAAGGGCATAGGGACGGGACGACAAGGAACACGGCTATGGCAAAAGAGGTGGAAGAGGGCAAAAGTTTCGATCGTAAAGCGAATGGAGGCAAAAAAGAAAAATTACATTAAGAAACTCGAGCGTAGCTGACGCGATGATACTTGGCTGCTTGCTGGTTGCTGGCTCTCTCTCTTTGCTGGTATGCGGCATGTTGGTCGGCGAGCTGTTCTTCTGTCTTTCTTTTTTTTCTATCCTCTTTCCTCTCTCTTTTTCTTCTACCTCTCTTTATTCTACTAATTTTCTCGCGCTGCTAGCAACTACGGGAATGGCGAGAGCTGCCGGAAAACGATTCTCGAAAGAGCCCAGGTCGCGGTACACAGCGGCGAGTTTCACGGAAAATTCAACGCGATTGATTCCTGATGCTTCAGTAGGGAAAATTTTATCAGAAAATTGATAGTTTTTCGATGAACGAGAGATGCTTAGGCTATATGGTTACAGTGGATGCGCGTTCTCATGATAAATTCTTACGAGTTACGACTGATTCTTGTGCATTTTCTTCAATTTTCACATGTTTCATTCGTCGGAACATCCATTGTGGCTGTAATTTTATGTCGAAGCTCGTCTCGATACACTCGAAGACCACAAGGGGAGAACACAAGAAACCAGATTTTCTACCTTTTCTTCCTAGAAAATATGTTTTCCTGAACATGTGCTTTATCGCGTTTAAAGCGTCCAAAATATTACTCGTCAACTTATAACAAATTACAAATAAAATTTTATCAACTTATCTGCTTACGTCTTTTGACCTAATTGGCTGTTCTTATGTTTTTCGACGTCGTATAAAAAGGGTCCTTTTTAATCGTAAAAGAACGTTGAAATTAAGAAATTAAGGAAAACGTATTTGTCGTGTTTTTCTTCTCTGATCTCCATCCGCTGCAAAAGTGTTCTGCGTGACGTATCGTTGCATGCAATTACGCAAACTCACACGTCTACGTGTTCCATTTGACGTATATCGGAAAACGGCCATTGCGTACCTCGTATCGATACAAAAGGTCACTTCTAACGTCATTCGATGAAATACAATGAAAATTGTAAAGCGGCGATCAAGATTTCTCTTGCAAAATCTTCTCCGCTCTTCCACTTTTATACGGTGGGTAACATTTTATCGATAGACAGTATATAATCGAGCGAAACATACGTTCGAACAAGATTAAATTTAGCCAGTTTTTCCTAAGCGCTTCTGGCAGCTGCGGAAAATTGCCGCTGCCGCGATTAGAGGAGCTGCCGAAAGAAACACGAGGTATGTACATCGTCAAAGGGCTGGAAATTAAAGGAAAGAAAAGGAAGCGAGAAACCGCGAAGAAAAGTGAGCGTCGAAGGTGGAATAGAAAGTGTCGGGAATGACGCACATTCAAAATGTCAGTCAAATTCAAGTTAGACTAGTCGGAGGTGGAGCGATAACGAGTCGGCCAACGATTTACATAAACAAGTAGTTGGATGCGTCTCGGTTCCAAGTTTCAGTAATATTTCAGAAATAATCATTTCATGGTTCGTGAAGCGAGTCGTTGCTGCTTAGCCAGTTTCAATAACATATTACGCTTTAACGACAGATTCTGATCAAAGTTATATACACTGGTAATCGACAATCGACATTGGATTCTAACGTTACATAGATTAAATCTCTCAGAGTGAGAAATTTTCCTATGTAACGATCTATTAATTAAAAACCGCCGCATCAACGAAATATCGTTATACGCGTTATCGTATCTCTGACAATTTCGAAGCCAAGTTTCGTTCGAAACGATCGTCCAGCCACGAAGTCAGCCACTTTCTCGATGCAATTGCACACCGCGATTCCTCCGTGAAAGAAGAAAGAAAAAGATACGAATCGATATGAGATTAAAATCAGCGAAGCGCTAACGGAGGACTACGATCCTATCGTACAAGTTTCGCCAACTTATCGACGAAGATGGTTGCAACGTCGGAGAGAGGAAGAGAAGGAAAAGCCGCGGCTCGGCTCGCGCGTCCACTTAAACACCGGGCGAATTTACGTATCGAGAAGTAGAATGCGAGAAAAGGGGGCAGAAGGAGAAAAGGAGCCGCTGGAAGAAAGAGACGCAGAACGGTCTGCATATAAAGTGGACACGAAATGAAGCGGGTTACGTCGGTCGGTAGGTAGAAGAGCGTGTGTCGGTGCTTCCTCGGTGTGGAGTTTGCCTCGCCTTTTTACTCGGTGTACATTTCGTTTACATAGGATCCACGTGCAAGCGGGCGTGCAAATGCGAATATACGCTGCTACGGAACGCGTACATTCTCGCGCGTGTGTGTTACACGTGTACATGTGCATGTACATGTACATGTATATAGAGGAGAATGAAAGAGGGCGAGGAACGAGAAAAGAGAAACCGTGGTGTGTTCACGGTGGGCAGGGCAAAACGGAAGAGAGCGAACGGTGCAAGGCAGGGCATGGTGTGGCAATGCAGGACAGAGAAGGGCACCAGCAACAGGGAGGAAGAAAGAAAGGGATAAATAAAGAGGGACAGAGAAGGTGGAGGCTTGGTTAAAAGCGCGCAGGGTGCTCGCAATGGCCGACGATTTTCAACTTTTGCTATCGCCTAGCCGAGAATGGAAAATGGAGAATCCCGGCGGCGGGATATATACGCCCGAGCTGAACTCATTTACTTTGAAAGTTTCTCGAGAGCCTCCCGGCCTTCTCTCTTTCCACCCGCGTTTACTGTTTTCTCTATCTTCTTTTCATCCTGGGCGAGCCCGTTACCTCCCGACGAGATCCTACACCGGCCGGGGATCGACCGTGAAACGCCTCCGTGAAACGCGTTCCTGCCGATTATCGATGGAGATTTCATGGATTTCGCGAATTAAAGGATTAAACGCGATGGGGTGCGATCGATTCGTCGAAATAAACGGCCGGTCGCCGCTGCCTTTTTTTCCAAATTTATTAAGATCTTCGTGCTATTACAGTTTCATTTCTATCGAATCGAACTTTTTCCCTTTAAACCAGTTTTATACATTTTTTCTATACCCATAAAAAAATGAAATACGCAAACGATCGTTCGGTTCGTTTTCGATTTCTTTTCGACAATTATAGAAATATTTTAAGAAGCATCGCGATAGCAACATGAATTTGCATATTATCTGCCGTTAATGGAAAGATAAATTCCTCTTGTAGAAATTAATTCAAAATCCTGTTAACATTAAGATTATTGATCTTACGACCGCATCGTTCAATCCTTCGTCATTGACGAGTTTTATCCCTCCCAGTTTTTCCTGGCAACGAGCTACCTGCAAGAGGAAGAAAAGCACGTGTCGCATGGTCGTACTACTGCCAGCGCGGCCAACTTTTGTTCACAGCTGCGACTGGATGTTTTTAACTTCTTACCAGAAGGCTGCAGCTTCTTTTCAGATGAATTCTCTACGCTGTAAGGGTTGCTTATACCAAAGCGTCGCAACTTTGCTCTCAAGTATACCATTAAACAATAATTCCCATAAAACGAACAAGATTTCTCGAGCGTTTGAGCCTACCGTTTTTTAAATTTCAATTCCGTTCAATTATCGAAAAATTCCGAGCGCTGCAAATAGAAAATTACAAAAATAATACTTGAGCATTGTTTCCACGAGCCCATTATTGTTCTAGTTACTAAATTTTCTTTTTTTTTTTTTAATTATCTTATTATCGAATAACTTTCCTAGAATTATTTTTCGCTTTACTTGAAAAGTAACTCGTTTCGGTCGTGCCATTTTTTAAGTATACGTAGAATCCGTCGAATAAACGAACACTTCGCTTGCCTACGTAAGAATTAACTCCACTTGAATTCAAGGAAGGCGCCTGCCTGGTCCAAAAAGGTTCACGATTCTACCAGCAGGATTTTGTGAAGGAAAAGTAGGTAGCCGGCAATAAATCAAGCCCATGGGGATTACGTGAACCTTTCTCCGCATGGTGGTGCGCGCCCCGCCGAATTCCGGTCAGTAAAAGTCATCGTAAAAATATAATCGCGCTAATGATAAGCAAATGGAATACACAACACGGGAACGTCGAGATCGGGGAGGCTAACGATCGTCAAAAGTCAGGAAGCTTGCTCGTAAATTCGTCTAAGACATTTATAGACGGACACCTCGCGTCGGAAATTCTTCCTAGAGCCTGGCAGAGGATCCACCAACTCGACCAATAACAACCGCGTAGAGGAACGTTAATTTGATGCACGACCGTCGCCCATGCTATGTGCAAATTACAGCGTAACTAGACCTGACCCGAACCTGACGCCTTCTAATTATCGCGACAACTTACCACCGAGACAACGGATACGTTAGAACTCATTGGCTACCATCCAAACGCGGCTTTGAACAATTTTGGAACATGCCAATGCTTGGTCCGTTTCGAAGATCATTGGATGATATTTCGAACAGTCTTGTTTTTTTATACTATCATTCAGGAAAATGTTACTACACGATCCTGTAAAATATGTACAACGCTATAAAAAGAACATTTTCATTAAGAAACGTGTTCTATGCTAAGACAACCGAAATATCTTTTATTGTTCGTTGCTTCATATGCTAAGAAATAAATACACTGTAATGGCACATACGGTTTATTTTAATAAACACGTTCTAAAAATATACTATTCTAAAATATAGAAGACTTGTGTGAGTGACTGACTGTTGTTTCGCAGCGACTTCGTAGTTATATAGCAACGTCTAGCAGCTCTTGCAAAAATAAGATAGTATTTTGCTACTCTGAACGATGCTTTGAACGATATTTAGAAAATTTTCCTTTACGATATAGAAAATGATCGTACGTTTTGCTCCTATTTTAACAAGCAAGAAAGATTTGTAATATTTTAAGATCGAAAGTAACTTTAAGAACGCATCTATGAAATAAACTATTTTCAGCAAACAAGAAAAGAAAAGAAAAGAATCCATTACTTGAGAATTTTTATCAGAAGGTTGGATAGATCTTGAATTTTAGCGGACAAACGGTAGCCCACGGTATGGGATCGGAACGATATCGAAATCCATTCACGTATGGTTTCTCTCACGGGATCCGAGGCTTTCCATCAGTCCCACACGGGCTCCAATGCAAATCGTATCACGAACGATGCAGGGAAGATGATACAAAGTGGCCGTAAAAATTCCTATCGCACTCAAGAAATAATGGTGGGCTGTGAATACACGGCGAATCGATCTCACTGCGGAGAATTGAATTTGTACGAAGATTTCACCCAACTCGTTGGTAACGTGGAAATCTGCTAAAATCGAGGCGAAAGAGGCACAAAACGAACTAAATAAAGAACGAAGAATTTCAAGTTGTTTAAACTTTTAAATCGCCGATTGCTATGGAACGTACGGCGTGTCATCGATCTTCGCGAAGACACGGATCGATCAAACGCGTTACCAATGGCCGTGAAAGGATGACACGCGATACGAATCCGTAAACGAGATAGTCGCCTTTGTTTCCCTCTGCTGTCTAACCATTCGTTGCTTGTCGTTAATTAGCAAACCAAATCTGTCTCAAGTGTCTAATTGCGTTCTAATTGTAAATCATGGCTCTATCGAGGATTCAACTCTTCTAAAACTTTTTATCCTCTTCGTTGCCGTTCGTAGAATTTTTAATTCGTTGCATTTTTCATTAGATACGTTAGAGAAACTTCAATTAAAAGAAACCCATCAAAGTGCTCAATCGGAGGAGCGTGCCGCGAGAATTCGAAACAACAATATCAAGAAAAAACCCTGAAAAATTAGGAAATTCTACTGATGGTAACGCCCCGATGAATCTAACTTCATTTTAAATGTAAATCAAGTTCGTACGAATAAATTTCTTGTCGTTAATACAATTTCTGAATCGCTGTATTTAATTGGATACTTAGGATCCATTTGAGAATTACAAGAAACTATCGACGTCGTCGATAAGTGTCGAAGCTCGTATCGAAATTCGTCGTATACATACGTAGTTTAACGAAAATCTACATTTAGCTGCCTTTAAAATGTAAATCTGTAAAGATCCACAAGATTCTGCTACGAAGCATATCTCCTTTAACGCTCTATTATTTGTATTTAATTTGTATTTAATTGGATAGTTAGGATCGATTTGAGAATTACAAGAAATTATCGACGTCGTCGAAGCTCGTATCGAAATTCGTCGTATACGTGCGTAGCGTTTAACGAAAATCTGCATTTAGCTGCCTTTAAAATGTAAATCTGTGAAGATCCACAAGATTCTGCTACGAAGCATATCTCCTTTGACGCTCTATTATTTGTATTTAATTTGTATTTAATTGGATAGTTAGGATCGATTTGAGAATTACAAGAAATTATCGACGTCGTCGAAGCTCGTATCGAAATTCGTCGTATACGTGCGTAGCGTTTAACGAAAATCTGCATTTAGCTGCCTTTAAAATGTAAATCTGTAAAGATCCACAAGATTCTGCTACGAAGCATATCTCCTTTGACGCTCTATTATTTGTATTTAATTTGTATTTAATTGGATAGTTAGGATCGATTTGAGAATTACAAGAAACTATCGATGTCGTGGAAGCTCGTATCGAAATTCGTCGTATACGTGCGTAGCGTTTAACGAAAATCTGCATTTAGCTGCCTTTAAAATGTAAATCTGTAAAGATCCATAAGATTCTGCTACGAAGCATACCTCCTCTAACGCTCTATTACGCAAACATTCTTCGTGTCATTTTATAGAATTTCTAATTCATTGTATTCGATCGAATCGTCGAAACTAATAGGAGAAACTTTTTTTTAAAAGAAACCATGGACGTCGTTTGTCTGGGTGAAACTATCGCCGAAACTGGAGGTAACGATGTCGAGAAGAGCCTCGAAAAAAGCGTATAGCATGAAATTCGGTTGGTGGGGTAGCACGGTGAACGGCGGTCGAACGAGTTGCGCCGGTATCGGGGGGTGAGAATCTACGCTCTTTGCCATCAGATTGCCATGAACTAATTTAGCTTCTATCCAATCTCACTGGCTCTCGTGCATTCCGCGCCGTTTTTAGATTTAACCTACCCAAATATGCAAATTGCCGCGGGAGCATAGCGAAGAGCTGCCGAGGAAGATTCCTCGAGGAGAATGGCCGATTCGGTTGCCTTGCTGCTCGCAAAGGGGGGATAGGGGGTATAATCCTCGTCCATGGGAGATTGTGGGCGGCCGAAATGAAAGAGCAAAAAAGAACTGGGTATCAAGGTACACGAAGAGCGAACAGAAACACAGAGAGACGGCGACACGGAGCAAAGAAATGGAAGTGGAAGAGAGATAGAGAGAAAAGACGTACGAGAATCCGGTCTCGTACGAATGCACGCACGCACGCGTTAAGGACGTTGCAGTGGTACCGATCGATATCGATCCGGGGAAAAGTCGAAGAAAATGAGAAGTTGCGATCGTTTCGGTCGGCATCTTCGCGATTATCGCGCTGGAATTTAGATCGGGCAAATGTTACGGCAAGATTTCGTCCCCTTTTCAGCCTGATTGCATAGAATCTTTTACGAATCGAAACACTCGAGAAAAAGGAGTAATAAGAGTATCTACGATCGACCAGCTCGGAAACTACGATGATTAATAATCCAGAAACGAACAAATAAAGGAGAGTGTGTTGTCATTACGATTTCTTAAGACAGTACTTGGAATTCATTGTTCTTTATGGTATTTCGTTGTATTAGGTAAATTTATAGAGGCAAATAATCTGTTTCATGGAGAAATTTGAAGTTGAAAATGGAAATAATGGAATACACATGTGTAGAACATCCAAGATACTTAAAACACTCGTTCGATATTCGCTAGAACAATTTCCTGTTGAGGCTCCATCTTCCTTAATTATTTTCATAAAAGCAAATTTATTTGGCAAATAAAACTTTCAGTCTTTTATCATCTAATTGATTAAAGTGTTTCCCCGACTCTGCAAATAACGCCGCTACGAAAACGACCGGGTTTATCTCGGTAGATTCGCGGGGGAACCGCGGTTACGAAAAAGGCGAGAATATACGATAGAAGGTGCGCTTAAATCGCGATTTTAACGCACTAACAGAGGTGCACGCGGATGACGGTTGAACTTTCGACCCACAAACGCCCGGTAGCAATGATTTACGCGCAAGTTACAGTTTGTCAACGGTGCCGTGTAAAATTGTCGCTCGAACGGTCTGCGCGGGATTTCTGAATCCGCGTCATCCCGACGAAAGCCTCTGTGCCGCGGCTTAATAAATTCACCCTTTACGGCCAGCACAAATTCGGTAACGAACACGTAACGCGCACCGATTGCATCACGCTTTGATACGCTCGAACTTTACGTCGGATTTCTATGAAATACGAACTGACGCAGCTTTTATATAGGTACGCCATACAGTTCAGGAAATAGAAGTTAATTTATCGTTATTCGCGATTGAATTTACAACAGCTATTATGAAATTCAAGACGTAAATGTAATATTATTGTTTTTCCTATTACCAACGATAGTTTTATTTTGATATTAAAAACAAACTACAAAGATGAATGAATCAGGCTTTCTCTCTGTTTCGCTCGTTTTTGTTCACTCTCGGGCAAATGACTGAGATTAAATATAGCGGTCGAGATTCTCTTGTCGTTCGTTTACACAGAGCGACAAGTACGAATAGCGAGTGAAACAAAGAAAAAGCCGAGTCGTGGATCTACGTAGTTATCAAAGTATTTCTAACGTCAAATTGAATTATTACTTACAGCTTGAAAAATAATCCTCGATCGATATTTTTGTACATGTACACGCCTCGATCTTCAAAATTACATCGCGCGAGTAAATTCACATTTTTTTCTAACATTCTGTCTAAGAATAACGTAATATTTATTTATAGTTCGATGTACGATGAAACAAAGAATAAACGATGGTGAAATTACAACGTTGGTTAACGGGAATGATCGAAGGGGATGATACACGAACGAGTGCAAAGGCTCGTCGGAACAAATTTCAATTTGTACAAGTCCATAGAGATAAGGGAGAGCGTCGTAGCGGAAAGTTAGACGGGGGACGGGGTTGAAAAAAAATTGACAATACCGGTGAAAATAAGCGTTACAGTACTTAATAATAACGTAGTGGCCGAAGGCACGATGGCGGAACAAGGCGGGGCTCTCCGCGAATATTTCTGTCCGCGTAGGTAACTTAAGAGAGGGTAAGAGAGACGCAGACACCGAGAAAGGGAACTGAACGGTATTAGACAGAGACAAAATCAAGGGAAACGAAGTAAGCGAGACAGAGAAAGATTCAGGGCCGAGAGAAGGGAAAGAGCAAAAAGGAGAGGAAAAGAAAGAAGAGGCTGACCGGCTTGTAATCGTTGTTCGATTCGACCAGAAAGGAAATCTTACGTTCCAATTCCATCCAGTTCTCTCCTTCCTACTTTAATTAAAATCCGTACAGAACCGTTTTACCACCTTGTCAAAGAGGAACTTCAACCGTGACCGAACTACGCGCATCTTCTTTATTCACCGCGTCGACTCGCCATTTGCTTTTATTTCCATCTTCCGAACTCGTTTCATCCCTGTGCCAGGCTATCGCGCTTTCGGATCAAATCGAAACGTTCGCGCGAATTTATTAAACGCGATGTTCGTAAACAAGCTATTTTATATTCGCGGAACGATCATAAGGCGTTCGAATCCGCGAACGCGAATAGGTATCGTCATACGTAAGATGCTCGCGTGGATCGATAAGGGCGCGAAAGCGCAAACACGCGTCGCGTCGTTCCCCCACGTCGTTCGAACGACCGCGTGTGCTCGATCGCTATTCCAGCTTTCCACCAATTATTCGATCTCTATTCCCCCAGAACGCGGCAAGGCAATTTTATTTCCCGCAATACTGCCAGAGGACACGGTGATACAGCGGTAATATCGAGCAAGGAATTAAGAAGTCCAGCATCCAGGGGAGTCGAGACGTTTCGGTTTATTAAATGACGGTCGTTGCGGCGAAACGATGGAAATCGAACGAAACGCAGAGACTTTCTTGTAAGTTTCGTGGGGTAACCTGTTCCTTTCCGGATTCCCTGCCGTTCCCGAGCTGATAATTAAGTAACGGATAAAGATCGATATTAACATCGCGTGTCCGTCTAAGGTACCGGTTCTCGACAACGTTAGCGACTACTAATATTGTAGTGACTTTATCATAGCGACAGCAGTCACTGCCAGATTCGCGTCTCGATTTTTACGAATTTTCTTTCCTCTCTTCTTCAACCGAGGAGGCCGGCCGCAGCTTTATCTCTATTTTGCCCTTGTAGTTGTTCCTCCGTGGCTCCTTTCGAACAGAACGAGATCGCCAAGGTGATTGCACGACCGCGATTCCTCTTTCACGAGATTGCGACTCCATTAATTGGACCGGCCAAGCTACCTCCGTTAATTGACCATTTCTGAAGTGTACTTTACAGGCTACGTCCACGAGCATTTTCGTGGCAAGACGAAACTCGCCGGATTCCGTGCGCTATCGAAAGATTCGAAAGAAGCGCTGGAGGAGTTTCAGTCGTATTTTTCGCGTTCGAAGTGAATTTTGTGGGAAGGAAATTATCGTTACGTGCGTGGAAAACGTTATTGCACTTTCGTATGTCGATAACTTACTGACAGTCCGCATCGCTTATCAACGGGAATAGGTCATTGAGCGTTCGAGCAGTTATCGCTTGAAATCCTGTTCTCTCCGAGCTAGGCGTAGAAAAATGTACGTATCAGGTGCGATACATAAACTCGGTAGACGGCGTAAATGCATTTATAGAGAGTTTTTCTTTTCTTTTAGTCCGATTTCCAACGACGACCATTCGACTGATTACGAGTCGATAAAAAGCCGTAATTAACGGTTAACCGAGTGGATTGCCTCGACGAAATCGTACGTGATAATTAAATAACACGGCGATCAGCGTACTTCAGGAAGCCGTAATTCCTCGTTCTTCAATCTCTGCACCGTTAATCGAGCGTAAATCTCGTATTTGTGTTAAATCGGACACGACGTTCGATCGAATTTGCACGAAATCTCTCCACGCGGGTGAGCTTAATCTCGAAATTCGTCGACGTTAATAACGTTCGTTGTAAAAAGAATCGGCTCGTTGGTCGAGAAGCGGAATAAGATAATTAGGATCCTCTCTGACGAAGGTTTACTTCTTACCTCTTGTACCACATCCGATTCGCGATAATCGATCGTTCATCGACGCTTTCAACGACGAACTTTGTGTCGGAAGGAGGAAAGTGTACGAGAAGGAAACTCGACATGCCACGAAATATCGGAACCAGCCGCCCCCTCTAATTACCTAACTTTCGAAATGTTCGACGAGCGATGTCCCACGATAATCCCGATCGGATCCCCTCGGATACGCATTACCATTCGTGTATCGGCGCGCGGAGCACCGACACGGAATCGATGGAGACGGTGGAGGCGGTGGAAGTCATAGAGAGAGAGCTGCTGGAAATAAAGACGAGGGTATAGGTGTCGGGGGATGGACCATTCGCCGTGACCATCCTATGAAACCGAGTGCAGTCCAGGGTATAGTAGACATCCCCTACCACAGGGAAGTTTTATTGGAGATGACCAGAGGGAAGAGCGAGACTCGGTAACAGAGAGAGAGAGCGAGAGAAAGAGGGGGGCGGAGGAGAGAAAGACAGGCAAGGTAAGGAGAAAACAAGAGGGACAAGGAGGAAGAAAAACGTGCACGCTGTTTCGGCCACAACGCTCAGGATCGAAGGGGGAAATAATACGAAGGATAGACGACGGAATAGGCAGGAACGTTAAAGGATGTCCTCGACCGTGCGCATAAAAATAACGAAACGCCATTTGCCGTAAGAGCACCGTCGATGGAGCTTAGATTGTTTGGCACATTGTTTGAGGAACCGAGGCGTGGTAACGCTCGCGTTGTTTCAGATAATTCCCTCGTTTACACCGTAAATCCTGGCAGTTTTAACGCGATTCCATTTCGAGACGCCAAATCGTTACGACTCCCATGGGATCGCGCCGTCTAGCGGAACCGAAACACTCGTTCGAACCGGCTTACTTTATGGCGCGCGATAAAATATTCTTTAAACAACTCTTTCCCATGATCGGTGAATCGCGATCAAACTGTGGTTTATTAATACCGAACGACTGAAGATCTTCATCAGTCGTTTTTTACAGTTTCATCGATTACGGTAGATCGAACATTTTTTAACGCGGTTTAACGTCTATAGAAATAAACATCATTACGCAACGCAGAAATTCCTTGGGAAGCCGATGATAGAAAAACAGGAAGGAGAGAAATAAGCCATCCGTCGAGGCTTGTCTAATTTATCTTTCCCTTTAAATCAGCCATTTATACAGATATTTGCGTTCACGATCGAGAGAACACCTCTTGGCAGAATCCGCGTTTTCAGATTTACAAACCACCCTCGGCGACTCGATATTTCGTCGACGATCGTCACGGTATCGATTCATCGATGGCTCGTACTATCACTAGCAATAAGGAAAACGTGGATCGCGGTGGGTATTCGCGTTCTTCGCTTTCCCCTCGTGGCAATCGCATTTGCACAGCCCGCGCGGGTATAAAATGTAGAGTAAATTTTCAAATATTTCGCATGCGTCTCGATGGGGCCCACGCATGCGCTGCCATGCTGGGAGAACCGGATATGTCCGAGGCGTCACGCGAAATAAGATATTATAATCTCGCAAGCGACCATAAATATTATTGCGGTGACGCCAGCATTACCCTGTAGAAGCTGTAAACTCGTGGAACGTGTTACACGGGGATTTGCTGCTACGCTCGCTTGCTTTCCGCCTCTTTCAGCCCGACTAGCCTCGGCTTTGCTGGCTCGACCTGCCAGCCAGCCAGCCAGCCGGTTACACAGCCTTCGCCAGTCGGTCGCGTTGCCCGACCAGTCGGTTGCTTCGCTTTTTCTTCTTCTCCGACTGTTCCTGCTGCCGTTCGTACTCTCGCCAGAGTATTGCTGCTTCTTCTTTCCCCTAACCGCTTCTTTTCTTCTTCCCTTTTTCTTCTTTCGCTACTCGATGTCTAAGGCAGCGCATAAATATATCGTCCAGGCCGGTCCACGACGCTTGTACGACGGCTAATTAAAGGGAACTGCTTGTACGCTCGACTGACACGGCCTCGACATTGCTACATATCGTATTCCATGTTATCGACGCACCAAAATAACCATTATCGTTCACTCGCTAAGTATTTCCACGCTTCCTCCCTCCGTTTTCGACTTATCCGTTGCTTCGACGTCCATTTCATTGCTCTTTCGTGGGTGGACGTCGACTGTCGTTTAAGTTCGCGCGAGCTGATCTTTCGCGCATCGATCCGCCAGTGATTAACGTTTCGACGATCGAGGACGAAGAATCGAACGCTCGCAGGTAAACCGAGCGTACTCGCGTTCATCATTTTCAGACCGAATGGAATGCAACGTGGTAAGATAACGGAGACGATCGAGAAAGTTTAAACGAAGATGTAAAAATTCATTAATTAAGAGAATAATATTGCGTACCCGTGGGTGGTCTGACGAGGTTGGTCGAGGTATGGAGGCAGATGGAATTTTTTGTCCCTTTCCCCATTCAGTCGTTCGCCAACCGAGAAGTTTTTTCTTCGCTTCTTTCGTATTTGTATTTCGAAAAGATCTTCCTCTGTACCCTTTAACTTCTTCCCCCCCCCCCCTTCCTGACGTTTCATTCAAAATTGAAACACTTTTCAAGCTTGTTATTAACTCGCTGTCACCATGAACGTCGCTATCGATGCACCTCGATATTTTCAGAACTGCAACGAAAATGCGGCTTCCACACAATGGCAGATCGAAGGGACTCGTAAACCGCGAGGGAATGCAACGCGGACGACGTAAATAAAAGGAACGCGGCGAATGATTGCGGAGGTAAATGGCGACCAGGCGGCCATTACGATCAGAAGGTAAATCAGGAAACGCGCGATTACGCGGGTCCGGAAATAAAAATGTATCGCGGCTCGTACACGCGCTTATTGCCTTCCATTCTGCTACTAGGCCGCAACACCATAAGCGGACACCGCGGACACGATTTAATATGCCGTAAATGGTAATGGCCGATAATAAAGTTTTACGAGCATAATTGAAACTATATTTTCTTCGGCGGGACTCGGCCTCCAAGCTTTCTTCCTCCGCCGTCGGAATTCGACGCTTGCATCGGCAATTTTGTCTTGTAAAAGCGATTTCAAACGGCGGTAATTTCAGTTGAACTTTATCTTAGGTAGCGTTTTATTTCTAATTTCTTTTCCAACATATGAAATTTTGTTTACCAGTGGAATTCAGAAAATACCTATTAATTTTAAAGTGCGGAGATAATTATTTAAAAACTTAAAAATAGATAAAGTATCGTACAGTTTTCTTGCGCGTCATACCGACTCTGGTCGTATAGTCATCGCGATACTCATCTCCCTTGCGCATCCAGTCTTTCGGACGCCGATATTAATTAAACTGAACTCGAACCAACTTTTGACGATGCGCACAAGTCGTAAAACATGTACATCCTAACAAACGATCTTAAAACAACGATCTTCACGGTTTAAACATATTTAGTATTTGACAATACCGTTCAAAAACTGTCGTACGTGTTAGAAAAAAAGAAAAAAAAGTTGCAAATTCGATATGCTGCGAAACGAAGCTCGGTCGTAATTTCTATCGTATCCAAGATCGATCTTGCAAACGAATCCAATTTTTGGAACTTGACACGGCGTTCGTTGAATAAGCAGATTCACGCGAACTCCGTCGAGATGTAAATATATTATCGGGAGAGCGTGATCCCGATTCGACGGCGTAACGAGCGCAATTCCGAGTGTAGGAGAGTTCCTCCATTCAGGATGACAAGCTCGAGCGCGTATCAAGAGACCCTCGCGTCTCACGCTGGAAGTGGAACAATTTGTAGCAGACGAAGATCCACTCTTATGACCTCAATAATCCCTCTCCGTAGCCGACTTGTCAAGGTTAAAATCGTGGTTCCGAGTCCGTCCAACTTCACAACAGTCGTCTTTCTTCGTCCGCTTTAAGCGCGACAGTGTCTCTTTCGGTTCATCGAATGCGATCATACTGCCGCCTAGTTACGTTGACCGTAAGTTGGCCATTATGCCTTACGTTCCACGGCCCATCATAACCAATGAAACGATCGTTTCTCTCGCCCGTGGCTGTCTGACGAGGAAATCGACGCGACGAAATATCTCGCTTAAGAACGGTTGACCTAAAATCGCTTTGACACCGAGGCACGCGAATAAACTGTCCTTCTTGTCGCTCATACAGGCGATATACGCTGCGATGAAATATATACTCTCGATGATAGATGGAACAGCCTGGCCGTACAAACATCATAGGAACAAGATTCCGTGAATATCGTTGGCGAACCGTATTATTTAAGATATCGCGAGATTTCAAAGCGTGTTGTACTTTGTCCCTTGTCGCGACTGCAGCATACAAGACTCATTTTTCTAAGGCGAGGAGCGATACGTCCTGTGCGTTTCATCTTCCAGTTTTGAAGCTATCCCCGAAATAACCAAACGAACGTACCTCCGCTCGTAATATCGCGAAATTAATTATGATATCGCAACGTTTCATTCGCTAGACTCCTTCTGTGGCCGCAAACGCAGTGTTCGCGTCTCCTCACGTTTTCCAAACTGATCATCTTCGTCTTTCATCTATCAATTTCTCGATCTGATCGCACGAGTACACGACTAATGTTCGTTCAGCGAAAAAGAAATTACTTGCTCCCATTCGTTCGTTAAAACTGCACGAGAAAACGACACGAATAGCGGCAAATTCCAAGATCAAGCCTCGCTTCTTTCTGTTTTTTAATTTATAGAATTGATCAACGCGGCGTCTGTGGGGCACATCTACTTTTTCGAAAATACGAGAAACCGTGCGTTGCACTGCCTTGGACTCTGAATTGAAAACACTTGGCGTGCAGCAGCAGAATGTCTATATTCCCACTGGACGCGCGTCCAGCGATACAAGGGGACGTTCTAATGCGGCTGGTCATCTCTATTCAGCATTGCTCGTACCCTCGATACCCCGTGTGTCTGTCGGCTATTTTTTTACCTCTATTTCCCCATGAAATGGAACTGCAGTGCACGCTGGCTGCTCTCTCGCTCCATCTTCACGCTTTCAATGTCCTCTCCTTTTCTCTTCAACAGCTCCTCTGCCTCCGAGCAACGCTGATCCGCCGGAGGCGCTGCTCTTCCCACCCTGACTCTCTTTTCCTATGGTTTTTCTCCCCCTCCGACTCGCATAGACCCTCTCTTCTCCACCAGCCAGCTCTTTCTCATCTGCTGCTCTCATCCCCGCTCCGGTCGCCGCTCTTACCAACCGGGCCGCACGAGAGTACATATTTTACAGGCATTCATGATGGCCGCCGCGCATCTGTGCAAACCTGTCTGCCTAGCTCGCCTCAGACAGGCTCGCCCCCTGAGCAGCAGACAGAGAGACCGCCGATGCTCCGTGGCCAGCCTAACTTTCAGTCTCCTTTCTCTTTCTTCGGTTTCTTCTTCTTCTTCATCCTCGTAGATTTTTATTTCCTTTTTATTTCGCATATCCACAGTGCTCGCTATCCCTTTAGCCTTGCAACGTTGCGTCTTGCGTTGTATCGTTGCAGTTTCTATATACGCGCATGTTGTTTGTTTCCGCGTGTTTCCAGGCTCTTCGAGCGGTATTTTTCAACAATTCCGAATCGATCGTGTTCGATAGGCGTAGTAGCGATCGAGACAACAAGTGTAACTTCCGACTCTATCGCCAGACTCATTTCTCTTCCTCCGTTTTCTTCTTCTCCTATTTTTCCTTCTTTCATTCTTCTTGCTTTTTTATTTCCATATCGTACACATATCCGCCGGGAAACTGTTCGTTCAACGTCGCAGTGTTGCGTTCCGCGTTGCATCGTTGTAGCTTGTACGTTACTGTTTCCGTATAGCTCGAGGTATTTTGAAGAGCTCCAGACCGAGTTTAGTAGCAATCAAGGCAACTGAAGCTTTTGACTTTCGTGAATTTCCTTCCTCTTTCTCCAATTTCTTCTTTCTCTGCTTCCTTTTCTTCTTGTTAAATTTTATTTTCCTTTCATCCAGATCTCCGTCGCACAGGCTGTTCCTTTAACATCATGTTGTTGCGTTGCGCGCTTACAATTAGCACGGCTCTATACTCTATTTCCGTTTCGAGATTCTGCGTTCTTGAAGTGGCGTCTCTGTAAAGCGTCGGATGGATCGCGTCTACTAGCGATCGAGGCAAGCGAAACCTTCGATTTTTTTTCACGAGTCGAGAGGTATGGGAGGCTCGTGTCGTGTTACGACGATTCTTCGCGAGGGCTCGTATCCCATAGCCCTGGATGTATCCTATAGGTTAGCGTTATTGATCTCTTTGTGGGGCTGGAATCTCGAACGCTTCACGCGTGCTTTGTGTTCGAAGGGTTCCTGCATGTGGGAACTTCTCTTCCGTATGGAATTCTTTCGCTATACAGCTTCTTGCGATTCCGATCGTCTTCGACTTCTTCCTCCATCAACATCGTTGACCCAGAAGCTTCTTCGATATTTCAAGAAACGAACCTTGAGAAGCAACGATCGTTTTCCAGAAGATTCGAGGACGTTTTGAAACAATCGTCATCCTCGCAGACGCCAGACGCCATGCTGTTCGTGCAATCGGCACGCATAAAAGTGGACAGACGTACGGCGGTGCAAATCACGACCGAAATGGCAGCTGTAACTGTGTAATAAGAGTGCTTGCCATTCGCCGTTAAAGGCCTCAGTTGTCTGACTAAACTCTGAATAGCGATGGGTCCGATCTGTTACTCCAGCTTCGCGTCGATTCCAAATTTACAGATTGGTTTCGCTTGATCGAATAGCTTTGGAAGTTTAATCGACTTGGACACCTTTTGATGGAAAATTCAGAGGATTTGCGAGTTTTTGGCCAACTGACGCGATGCTGTTACGTAAATGAGCTCGTATCGATTCGAATGGAAACCGAGACGGAATAACAAAGGCTTTTTACCGGCTTCTCGATGTTAACTCGATGCTATTTTCGTGGATTTAAATTTAGCCAATTTTTATATACTTATCTGCTGTATAAAGTTTCTTACGTGTGTTTTGCGTGCTATGAGTCAGAAGCAATCTCACGAGGTTAAACACCGTAGGAATTTGCATGAGAAATCCAAGGGAGGAGATTTACTTCAGGATCGCATTTACATCGAAAACATATTTTTTCAAATTTTCTTTTATAGAAACGTATAGGAGCAAACTTTACGCGTCTAAGAATTTTTGCAATCGAATAATAAATTCCGTATAATAAAGCTGTATAAATTAAAAAGCGAAAAGCTTATTAAACTGCCGGGACCTAAAAAAGAACTGAAAAAGAACCGATGCTTATCGTTTGTTGTTTTCATCGGACGAGTCTATTCGAGGTGTATTTAAACTGTTTATCACGAGAATGGCTCGTTATATACTAATTTGCACAAAGAGTTAGCACGAGAATCGTAATATCATAAAAATTCTCAGTCACCCGGATGCGTCGTAATTCAAGCCATGACTCATAGTAAAACCAGTTTCCTTCGTTTTACTCGCGGCATAGGGATTTTCTGAGAGCGTTCGCATCCAGCGAGCGTTGCGCGAATAAATTTATCGACGCTACGCGCGAAGCATGCAGAAAACGAATCGCGTTCGTGCAATTAATTCGGGATGCATCCAAGAAACACGTCGATTCGTTAGCGGAAGCAAATGTCTTTTTATGCTTTTATTTTAATCGCGGACGAACAACTTTTACGGCCGAATAATTTTTCTCTTTTTCCGCGCTTATAATAAATTAATACATGTACGAACATTTTTATCGCACGCTCGATGATTATAAATTCCTAAACGGTTTAGGTATTACGACGCTACACCGATCGTTTCGTAAACGATGGGATTAACACTTTTCTGCGATTAATTTCTCGTAAACGCGAAACCGCGGCTGGGAAATTCGCGTTAAAAAAAGTGCATCGGCAACTCGATAAAACAAGCGCTGCTTCCTTAAGGCGTTAACATAATAGCGAAACTAAGAGGATATGAAACAAGCGATACAGCTTGAAAATAAATTGTTAAACGTCCTAATTTTATAATCACGATAAATCAGTCCCGTTCGTACGAATGTCGAGTCATGACTATCAATGTTTTACGTTCTCACAGTACTTCAGCCGATATAAATTCGCACGTCATAAGCAGGTGCGCTACAAACGGCCGTTATAAATTTAACGTTACATTCTGACAATATTTCTGCCAGGTTCGCCATATTTTTTAAATTAATCCATCGTTAAATCTAACATCACAATCCGGCAGTATATCTTCCACGCTTCTCGTATATTTAAAATTAATCCACCATGAAACATTTACTTCAACAACGTACATCTTTCTTCTTTTTTCTTTTTTTTCACGAAGCTTGTCGATGAAATCTACGATACCATCATCCCCATCGCTAGCAAAATATAATTAGCGAACGTGTACGTTCGTGCAGTTAACCAAGCGCCGTGCCTTCACGATCATTATTATAATTACCAAAAGCCATTCTCGAGTGTACCGCACAGACCATCGGCCATTATTTCCCCATGCAGCCTCCAGCGGGCCGCGTCGCCATTTCGCCCCCTTTTTTCTCCAGTTTTACGATGGTTTACCGAGCGATGCGTGGCAAATTATTGCCCCCGATTTTAGCGTGGATCTCGTGACTCCGTCTAGTCCCGAGGGAATCCACTGGCTTTTCCAGGGTCCCGTGGGTGCAACGGTAGACGCGTGGCTTCCACTTTCGGTCTCTCTTCTCTCTCTCCCTCTCTCTCTCTCTCTCTTGAGAGAGAGAGAGAGAGTGGAGACGCGACTCTCTCGATGGCCATTTATGCGAGATGACTCGTAAAAGACGATCGATCGAATAAATTATCCGAAAAAATCGAGGATTCTCGTTCGCGAAAGTTTTCTAATGGAAAAGAAGCGTCGCGAGAACTCGATGGTTCAAATGTTTCAGATATTTTAGATGTTCGTGCAAATGAATATTTTACCGAATATAATCAATTCAATTCCTTCGCGCTAAATATTCCGGTACGTATTACGTATTTCTTTCAACCAAGGTTACTATTTATCGATATTAGCGATCGCTAAAAGGAATATTTTTCAACAGACCGAGGAACACTCAATTTCGAAAACGTTAAACATTGACTTCTTGAATTACTCGATTACTCGAATTGCTACCGAGTTCGTAAGAAACGAGCGCGATGATTTATTTACTGTGAACACTTTCTACATTCTTCTATGCTACGGATATTTTATACATTTTGTACATTTAAATTTCTCATAAATACGTAACATTCACAGTCCGTTAATTAAATAATTCAAAGTCTATAAATTAATAGCCACGGGACAAGTAATACAAGCAAAGGTATACAGCGTGTCCGTGATAGTCATTGGATACCAAGTATATAGACGTCTTGAATAGATAGGATTTCCGTAAATATATCGAGGGGACATTTTATAAGTCAAGAGATACCGGAGGAAAGAGAGTACGACGGGTTACCCAGACTACCTGAGTATTTTTTATCCAGCGAAAGGATACTTTTTTCGATCGCGTAGGTTCAAGGCCCAAGTCATTTCTGTATTTGAGAGTGTCAGGTAGAGCCATACCTGCGAACAATTATCTACAAAAAGGATGTTTCCTTTTTTACTTTTTTATTATTAACCCTCCATAAAGTAAGGTTCGAATGTCGTTGAATCTTTAAAATCCACCGAACGACGGCTATTTATCCGAATTACTCTTTGAGCATTGTTTTTCTCAAGAAAATATTTAGAGGGATAATACAATTTAGTCGAAGGTCGTAGAATTTGTCGAGTTTAGTCCGAGTTAAAATTTCAGTCCGGTTCTAGTAAGCGAGCAACGTTGGAGTAGCGTGACCGAGCTTGAAGACGATGTAGCCTTTGCAGAAGGCGGCTGATCGCTAAATATACTTGCAAAAGGATCGTCAAGAACCGAAGGAATGGTGTGGTGCACACGCCACAGATGGCAGCAGCTAACAAGGTAACCCGGATGAAGTTCGATAATCCAACTTCGACGAAGTCGGCGGAATCTAACGAAGGATACGAAAGAAGATGTTCGAACATCTTGCTCTCGTTAAAAAGGAAACGAACGAACGACCACCTCGATCGATTAAATTCAAAATTAAGTAATTCCGGCTTTAAATCACGATTTTCACGAAATTACATGTACGAAGGAAATTAACATTTGGGGTTGACTGGGTTACTCGATGGAGATAATGCGACCATTCAGGCATTTAATTAGCGGGCAGACACTTCTCCGCTATATTTACGGGGGACGTTCCGGATATCTTCTAACCTAACGGGCATTCTAATCTCGTGGAATTTTATCTGCGATGTAACGGCCCGTCGTTTGTCAGCGCGTCCTCGGTGCGCGGCCAAATCCCTTTTTCATCTAAATTCCTTCGGAACCAATAAATTTCGAACGCCATCCAGACGCGTCTTGTTCAAACACTCTGTTACATAATTCTCTCGGAAGATCCATCGTTCAACCCCCGCAAAGTGTCTCGTCGACGGTCTTATCGCGTTAAAAATATGCACTGTCGACACGGAGATAACGCGAGATGGACGAACAAAAGTACCGAAGGAACGTAAATTATAGTTCAGCAACCCCTAACGTACTCTAACTTTGCCTCTCCCCCTGCCTTCAAAAATGCTTGCTCCTCTTGCTTCCTAAAGTATCGTGACACAACTGACGTTTTTAAATGAATTTATTTAATGTTCACAGATACATGTCGAAGCGAGAAAGAAGAAGATACCAGCGGACAGTTCCTTCGGGTGTCTCTCGTGTTCCACGAGGAAGATCGCATACTGGACTAACGAAGTTGGCAAGGTGACTTTAATCGATCGCAATGGGAGAACGAGGTGGCGAAAAGGATGCCGTAAGACGACAGCGGATGACAAACGAAGGGCAGACTGATTCGCGCAGCGTTTTTCACCAGACAAAACGTAATAAAAACGCGAGGTGCCGGCAGCGAGGTGTTTCGAGGTGTAAGCCGGCTGGTGGCGCCAGGCTACGCAACGCTCTGCCCAGGGGTAGCACGAAGCTCGGTCTATATGCCGATCCTGGCATGGAGGGGAGGCTTGTGCCGGGGCGATATCGCACACAGACGCGGCGAAATCAAATCGACACCGAGTCGCGTGGTAGGAAGGGCGAAGCTGCTCGAACTGGCCGGCGAGAGGAACGAGGAAAATATGGGTGAAACACGGTGCACGAAGGAGCAGGATAACGAGCAGACGAGGAGGAACTACGGCGAGAGGGATAGGTTGATCCTGCCGGGTTAAGAGGAAGGCCGCGTTGGAAGGAAAGGGACAGTCGGATAGGTGTTATTCGATTCTGTTCTTGGGTAACAAAGCGAGCTGCATCGCGTTCGCGAGAGAAAAGGACAAGGATAAGAGCGCGAGACAGGTAGATCGTGGGAGGAAGGTGCTAGGAGAGAGGGGTTGGTCGACCCTGAAGGAAGACCAATCGCTAGGTGGGAGAAAGAAGCGAAACAAATGGAATAGAACGACCAATGGGAGGAACGGAGAAAGGTGCATCCACTAGCTCTTCGGTTAGAGCGACGAGGACTGTTTCGACGTAGACGAAGAGGCAGGGAAAGGAGAGAGCGAGAAAGAAGGGTAGTCAGAGGAAACGAGACGGACACCGATGCAAAGGAGAGAGGGAGGAAGGATGGTAGAGCGAGCGAGAGCGAAAAGGAAAGAGAAGGGTTGGTCGACCCTGCGCGTTATCAGGAGCCGCCCCTCCCGGGCGCCCCTATATCCACCCCGACTTTATATACCCCGTCGATGTAACCGAAGAGAGTACGTGCATCGGTGTGCGCAGTGGTGAAAACCCACACAAGTAAGGCGGCAACGTCCCTAGGCGCAGCCGGGCGCAGAGCGACGCCGCATGGCGTCGGCGTCGCAAGCTCGACCGACTCTTTTCTCTCTCTCTTTATACGCGCGACGTTCTCAGCCAACGTCACCGGAAGATCGTGGTCTTCTTTCGCTGTCCTCGCGCTGCGTTTCTCCAAGAAGGAACAACGGGAGGGACGAAGCTAGACGAAGATAACCGGAGGACAGAGGGCGAGATAGAGAGGGAGGGAGGGAAATGGAGAGTGTGCGAGCGAGAGAAACAACGGTGCACGGCGGAGCGAGAGAGAAGGGAGGAGGGAAAGGGAGCAAGCTCAGGAGCAGCAAGGGAGAGAACTTTCGTTATCGCGCCGCGAGTGACGCGCTGCCCTCGGAGCGTCGCGACGCCACCAGACGCCCGACAGTCGTCCGTCAGACGCGCCACGGTTGTCTTGAAACTGACCGGTTTTCGAATTTCGCCTGCACTTCGCGCTCGTCCTTCGAAGGATTCGCGTATCCTCGCCGTCCTTCCTCGAAACCTCTCCACCGTGTCGTGTTTCTTTCCCTCTGATTTTCCATCTTGCAACCTACCGTTTACCACGGGTCGTGTACCACCTCGTCGCCGAAACCGACCAGACACAACGCCGTATCCGTTCGTTCCTTCTTTCTGCATTCTTCGAGGCTCGCTTTTCTCCTTTCTCTTCGGTGCGTCGTCTCTGTTCCGCTGTGTGGCTCGTGGCCACGAGTCGCGCACCGTGAACGTCACTCGTCGCACGTAGACCGAGCCGAGCTGTCATTCTCGCGGCCTCGAAGCAGAAACCGCGATCGCTTCCTGTGAATGACACGAGCCGTGTCATCGTATTGTTTTCTAACGTGTTGTACGCGATTCGGTGGATGTCACCTTTCGACCAACCTTTCGCAAGCTATCTTGAAGATTGGCAGACAAAAAGGACTAGAAGGTGTTTGCCGATCGAAAGGTTAGTATAAAGGTTTCGAAGGTTTTCGGATTCACTCATGTCAATGACAATCTTGTGCGTAGGATCGTGAAGAATATCGTGTACGAATATCGGGCAAGTTGTGACGGTGAATTTCAAGGGACGTTTCCACCGAGTGCCCGAGGAGCAGGCAACCGGATTGACGTGGCGGCACAACGGGTCGTCAAGTACTTCTGGATTTTCACACCTTTCGTTCTACCATCTTCGGACATTATTTTCCCGTATTTTTCATACGAATATATCGATCTTCTATTTTTCTTCCCGATTCTTCGATTCCATCAGATCGGTGTCCTTTAAATAAAACACCTGACACTATAATTTTCTTTTTCAGATTTGAATTACGCCTGTGGAATCATCCAACGCCGGACCGATGTTATCTCGATGGATTCAACGAAACAAACCTTTGGCAAATTGCGGATGAGAAACCGTTATCGTCGTCTTACCATTGTCTCCAGAGCGAATTCTTCGAAACGTCGCGATAAACTTCGGAAACTCTCTTACCTGCGGTCATCGGCGAACGATCGTCGTACATCGATGACACGAAGTTCATCCTCTTCGAAGCATCAAGCATCGTGTCCTGCGGTAGACGGGTTCTTGGAACGTCAAGACATGTCCTTGAAGAGTAATAACGAGGCCTGCATCTCGACGAGGAATGTGAAACCCCCTGTACGTATACTGAATGTATCCTGAGTGTATTTCTGTCCGGTATACCTTCAGTATACGTAACAGGAGGCTACACCGAACTTCGATGGACGCCATCATGGACTCCGTTGCTGATATCCACCCGTAAATTCACCTTAAGCGGATTATCGCGCGATAGCTAGCCTCTATTATGTACCTGTACAACCGAGCCACTTGTGTAACGGAATTCTGCTCGTGCGTAAATCGAAATTAACTAACTACGTTCCGTAGCTTCTTCACGCTTTCTTGCGTACGCATTTCGCCGATTAAATAATAAAATCGATTATGTCTCTGCGAGGAAACTCGTAGAATTCGTGTCAGGTTATTCATGCGACTATTCAAGAATTTAGAAGAAACGAGATTGTGATACGTAAATAGTTGGTTTTATCATCCGATCGTAGATGTTTTGTACCTTAGCGAAGTACTTTAAGATAAGAAAATTAGTTGTAGGAGCGGAAAATTAGAAAAATAGAAACTGTTTGATGAAATTAGCGCCTGAAGCTTGTAGACTGTTTGAACTTGAATCAATAAATATTGCTACGTTTGATATTATGTTAAAATGATTGTCGCAACGATTATTAGCGTGCGTCCGTGCGAATTAGAGAGGTTTCATCGTTCTTTATCGCGTTACGTTACGTCTTTCAGTTGCACGATTCGACGAAGATCAAACGCGAGATTGACAAGTCCAGCGCGACTTAGGAAACTATTTTTCCATCTCGCGTGATTATACTTCGTTAGTCGTTCGATCCGATTCGTTCTTAATTATTAAACCGTGATTAAAATCGTCTCGAAATGACAAGAACTCGCGTTAATTCAGTCATAGAACGTAATTTGAAGCAATAACGTTACAGTCTAAAATATAGCAATTCCAAATTTTGTCTTCTTTCCATGTTAGGAAATACTTAAACGCAATCCGAAAGCTAAAAGCTAGTACGATGGATTCTTAAAATATACCATCGAGGTGTAGTCGCTTAGAATTTCAATCAACATCGAACCTCTAATTAAATAATATAACGAATAAAAATAAAATATGAACGAAAGTTAAAACACCGTATCTCAATACCTGATACGTTAATCATTTAATTACACAAACATATGCATTACTATAAACAGTTTCGCGTCATATTCGATTTATTTAAATATTATTTCTGCGCTTTAAGAGATACTCGAAGATTTTCTATCAATTTCAAATGATTCTATACAAACCAATTAGCGAACAAGTATGTAATTATATTTCTCGCGACAAGTATATTATATTACCACGTGCGAGTGGAATCGCGTCGTGTTTATCGATCCTATCTTTCGGTTTGTTTTCCCCACGCATGTAATTCGAAGGAAATAAATGTAATAACGCATTATACACATATCATTAATTCTTCTTCCACGTAATGTAATTATTATTCGTACTTATACGCATCGTAGAATTCCATTTATTCGAATGAAATTTTTAGCCGATCTTCGATTAACCGAACTTTCGTTGGTTCAGTTTTATCCGTCCGAACGTGAGTTTCTATCGCGTGAACGAAAAGCTAGATAAACGACAAAATCAATTAGAAAAATTAGTCGATCAGGCCATTTCGCGACCCATTGTTATACGAATTCCAATTGTACAAACTGTTCGTCCACCCGACAACTTTCGGAATTTCACTGTATTACGATCCACCGTGAAGAAGAAAAGTCACATCTTGTTTCTGGTCGATCGACAGCGTGCGCCCTGACCTGGCCGTATCGCCCAGTAAAACGCTTCTAAACTGGCTTTAAGGAAAAACAAATAACAGTGGAATCGGGCCAGATATTCACGTCTGCGGACTGAATTCGCGCAACGATTCGCGTACGCCGCACGCGAAATAAAATCGTTTACGAGGTCGGGGCGTATGAAGTTTGCCAATAAACCTCAACCGAAACAAACAAGGTGTAAGTCATCCCGTCTGGAGAATTACTTCCCCCTTTAATGCCCCCGCCGCTCTTCGCACAAAGGGGGTAATTCCTTCTCCTAGGTCTCGAAGGTACAACTTTCTCTTTTAAAGCCACTCGTAAAAAGGGTTGAAGACAGGCCGAGTTGTCTGCAATCGGCAAAAGGGTTGGTGAAAGTTGCCTCGGCAATAAAAATGCTAAAAATTCGAAAGTGAAGCAAGGGTTGACCGGATAATGGCAGGGATGGAGTTTCGCTTTCTTTTTTTCTGGAATAACGTACCGGCCACAGTCGGCTTTCAGTTCGTGTTGCCTTGCGATCGGGTGCGCGTTACAGTCAAACTTTTACGGTGATCTCTTGCGTTATTTTTTGTTTGTCTTTTTTCTTTTTTTTTTTTTTTGTTTTATTACGTCGTCGTCGAAGGAACGTTAACGGGAAGTTAATCAGTTTATGGAGTCCTGTAAAAGAATTGAACGAGGATTTGCTGCACGGTTACCGAAGTACCTGTACTCGCTTACCTGCCATCAGGTTTGTATCCTCGTTGACTTGTAATCGCCTTCGAATTACCCCAGCTAATCTACCCGTTCAGAAGACGAACCGATTAACTCGACTTTCTCAAGAGTATTTCAGTTTGATGTAAGAATATACGAATAACGTTTAACCTTTTTTGCAGATCGTACGATTATCCTTGATTGAGTCAATTACAGATAGTCTGGCTTCTGTGTGGCTCAATTAAACGTCTTCGTATACGTATAATAACGTCTTTAAATATTTGTAGCTTTCTTAAATCTGTTGCGAAACAAAAAGAAAGAACCTTTCTTTTAAGAGATTTTATATAGGATTAGTGATCTTTTTTTAAGAGCGACGTTTAGAAAGACGTTCAGCCTTTCATCGAATAGACAGTGTTTGTATAAAGACGCCTGTAAAAGAAAGACACTTTTCCGACGATCTAACAAACAGCCGTGGAATAATTACGCGGTCGTATTCACTCTATTACGCGATGTCTCGTGAATTTTTCATTTCCTTTCCGAGCCTAAAGACTCCTGTAATTTCCCGGAAATTATAGGGGCGCGTAGAATTTGGGTTGTTGAAACAGCGGGCACCGTGTCGAATGTCGGAAACCTCGCGGGGAGGAGGCACGGTTTTGGAGCCGCGATCATGTTCGCCATCGTGATCGCGTATGCAGACTTTGCGTCACGGACGCGGCGCATCTAGATCATTGAACTCACTCGAACCGTCTGTCCAGGGACACGGCCTCGAATTATGCATTCTCGAAAGTCTCGTTGCAACTTCTCCTTCTTTTTGCCTCCTCCCGTCGTCCCTCTGTTTCCTCTTTTTCCCCGTTTTACATCGTCCCGAAGAAACGATCGACGACAGAGAGCGAGGGAAGAGGGTCGCCGGACGGGCGCTCGAAATTCCGGCGGAACTTTGAAAAATTTACTCGCGCGCTCGATGTATCACCGATAAGGAACGGACGGGAAACAGCGATAAAAACAGGGCCGAAGGGAGGACGAACGTTTCCAAGACTTGTAGCCACTCGAACGACTGGATGTAACTCGGCAGCCGAAAAAACTTTGAAAAAACTGCATCTCTGAAAGAGGAGGGCGAAGAGAGAGGGAGAGAAAAAAAGACACATATCCTGGAGTCCTAGAGAGAAAAGCTGAAATTTCAACAGGGACCTGGGAAAGCGACTTGGTAAAGTTCAACGAGCCCCGACCGCCTTGCTTCGTGCACGAGGAACACCAAGAGGGAAACCTGGAATTTCGAACGAGGAGGACGAAGATGCTGCTGAAGAAGAAGAGAGAGAGAGAGAGAGAGAGAGAGAGAGGCTTATAGCGAAACGAACGAGGGATAAAGAGGGGTTGAAGTCAGACAGGAAGCGAGAGAAAGAGGGACAGTAGGAGAGAAGGAAACTGGGCGAGATCTCTCTCTTCCCGGCCAATGAGTCGTCGTCTCTTTTGGTGGCCCAACCCTCGGGCCAATATGGCCGCCACGTGCGAAAGGGAGCTTAAGTAAGGGTTAGGTTAGGCCAGGCTGATCCTTCTGGACCTGGCAGAGGGGAAAGAGAGAGCTGGACCAGAAATTGGAGGCGGAGTGGGGTGGGCGTCGTTGTCAGCCATCATGGGATGCTGCGGGATACAAGAGCCTCGTTGTCCTCTCCTCTTTGCGCTTTCCTATCGAACCAAGCTCCACGCTACCGTGCCGCGAATAATGGAAACGAACTCTATGTTGCCCGTGTTTACATGCTAGCCGCGCATCGCGACTAATTGCGTCCCCCGACTGACGCGAAGGTTCCCATCGTCACGAACCGCGTTCAAGCTGAAACGCGTTTCAGGGACGTTCGCGACCATATACGATCGTTGGCCCGACGCCATCGAGGCCTGTCCGAGTTTCTCCCCTTATCAGCCTTGTTTTCTCCAATCTGAAACTCGAGTCGATGACGGACTACAGCTTGACCTAACGTGTTCCTGGCTTATCGTGCATTTTACCATCCACAGAGATACGCGGTTGGGTGTAGGGGTTGAAGATCGACCAAAGGTTAACGTTGCGCGATCCAACGACTCGTCGTAGATTTCGTACGATCAATGGCTTCTTCGTGGACCGAACGACCGCTTCTCCGCGTGCATTTATTCGAAGCTATTTATGTATTTACACACGTCGCCTCTTTGCTATACTTAGGACAGATTTTCCTTAGCAGTATGTTTGTAGAACAAGCTGTTAAGGAGAAACTCGTTGCTTGTAAAATACGAGTACCAAGAATGTTGTAAGGGTATGTAGAATAATACGCAATGAGATTAATGTGCGACGAGAGAGAAGCTTATTCTGTATTAAATGGCCGGAGGAATGTTATGCCAGCGCGTGAAATTAATGTGAAAATTAATCCACTCTATCTGTCCTCATTGACACCTACTTATATTTACTTACTTGTCTCCATTCACATGCCCTAGAATAATTTTATGGTTGTAGTCGTGTTGGATCGTTCATAAAAATTATTAATCGTTTTATCGCTCTTTAAATTATTCCTCTACACGACAGTTCCATATGTCTCAAATACAAAGTTTCAGTTTCGTAAAAAGTTCAAGTTCGAGTGTATAACGTTTTAGTTTCGAAACTATCAGAATACCCACGTAAATCATTTTTTTTTAAGACCAATGTACGATCTATCGAACTATCAAAATGAAAAAATGTTCATGAAATTTCGCGCACGTTGTAACTTATCGAATACCTATACGCGCTATCATCAAAGACATCGTATTCGTACAACGCTGTAAATCTTGTTCAACATTGTTTATTCTTTAAAGCTACCGCGCGCTATGCGTAAACGACGCTGTGACATAGATCATGCCTTCTATTCGAGTTCTTGGATCCAGTACGTACTCTACAAATATTTAGGACAGACACTTATCGTCAGATAGTTTTGTGTCTCGTCATCGACGCAGCAATCGAGAGGAAAACATATTTTTAACTGTACACGTTGAAAATTTCCTACAACAACGCAGAATTCTTAGCGTCGAGAGAACGTTCTTCCTTATGTTTTCAGTTTCTCGATAATTTTCTCAGTACGATCCCTCTAAAAAACGAAAAACTTTCTCAAATAAGAAAAATCCGCAACTATGTAACTTCGACTGGAGAAAAATCAAAAGCTTCGTTCGATTAATTTTATTATTATTTTCAAGCGAAGTTGAGCTACTTAGAAGCCGAAAACTCCACTATTTACCAATTTCTCAATTTCATCGCACAAGTACAAATTCTTTGAAACTATTTTTCGGTCTTTGATGCTTTTTCGTGAACCTAAAGTACGCGATATTTTCTCATTCCTTCGTTGTTACGTTAGAGACTAACGCTATCTCAAAATATACAACGAGCCTGATTATTCCGTGCGATATTGAAGGTAGAATTTTCAGACGTTGAAGCTCGGCTGATTCAAACCCGTCTATCTCGTTCTAATCTTCGTCTACATTTTCTCAGTTTTCGTTAGCCGTAAGATCGGTTTGCATGTTGCTCCGAATGGTCATCTTCTCGCTTTCCGATCGGGGGAAAAAAGTTCGTTGATCAAACGAGCGAGCGAGCAGAGGCGCGAGAGAAGCGAAAAAGAAAAACAGAGAAGAAGGGGAGGGAGATAAGAAGAGCGTTGGCTCGTTTTCGAATACGAATGGCCGTTCGCGATATCGGTTATTATAAATCACCGAGAAAATCGTGACTACCCGCCGTAAAGGGTAAAGTAAAGTAACGAATTAACGGCGTAGGGAGTGTCGCGAAGTGTAAAGTGCCGCGTTCTCGATGCCTGTTTCCGAACTCTCCGCCGACGTCGAGGCTGGGATACCCAACGTAAACGTGAATTTATAATGACGTTGTACTTTGCGGAATACCTATTACGAACTGCCTTTTAAGGAAGTTGTATATTACGTGTTTCACGGACCTTCGTATACCAACCGACAGCCAGGATATTTTAAGAATTAAGATACTGGCTACAAAGAAGCTCGTTTCTCGTCGGGTCTCCACAATCGTTCCGCGTTTTCATATATTTTTCCCGGCTACCGTTACACGCTTACGTTATTAAATATCGAACGACGATTTTAAAACGCTTGGGAAATTATACGAAAATCCTTCGAACCTTTGACGGACCTCCTTTCGTACGATATTCGTTGTCGCTTCTACATTTCGCTTTGTAAGCCGAGCATTTCCTTTTTCGTACTCTTACGTTCTTAATAATCCACGTTGTTGATTATTATTAAAATCTATCCAACGATTGTTAACCCTTTCAGGATCAAACGCTTTTCCATCGAACACGGTGTTTCTCATCTTTCGTTAAGCAAGACATAGCGCGCTATAGTTGCAGCTAGTTTTTGTGTTCGAGGTTGCAATTACGGAGGATAATGTGATCCGACGAATGTGTCCGAGCAATGAAACAAATAAATTCTTCAGATGTTTCGTTCGTAAGAACGTCAGAACACGGATCCACCGTGAGAATAGGCACAAAGCACAAAGACGTATTACGCAACGTCGAGCGTGAAAGGGTTAACGGAAACTTGTATAAACTATAATAACCGTCGTATTCTTGAGTAAAAGTAACAATCGTTAGAACAATAATCAAGAATGTTTAATCGTTGATTATTTCTTACCTCCGCATGGACGATGTCCGACGGCCCAGCTGTGCACCAGTAATCTGCAACGAAAACGAACCGGTTGCAATGTCAATTTTAAACATAGCGGCGAATTCTTTTGGATTTAAGAGCGAACACGCTCGGCTATTATTTCGCGGTAAGGTTTAATTTTAGAATAAAGAAGCTTTGTTAAGAGCTTTAGCTATTTTCAACGAACCGCTGCAATGAGTCACGCGGAACAACAAATTCTTTCGTTACGCTGTCTCGTAAAATTCGACGATCTTTGGAAACATTACGATATTTTTCGTTTCGTTCCCTCGCGTTCTGGCCCGACCGACAGAAGGGTGAACCGTTCTCGTGAGATTCGGGACGCGGGGGTGTAAAAAAAAAAAGACACAGCACGAGAAAAGTGAAAGTTCGCGCTAGCGGATGCGCGACTCGGTTAAAAAGGGTTAGGAGAAAGTTGCTTATTTACTACGCTGTAAAAATGTCATGGGAAAGGGTTCCCTTTTCTTCCGAGCGAACCCTTTCCATCGTCGCGCTCGACGTCCCACCTAGGTACCTTTTTTAGACGAAATGTCAATTTTTTACTTTCCCTCGCGGATACTCGCTTCCTCTTTCCTAATTCTGTTCAGTTTGTTCCGAATCTTCGGTTGAACGCGAGCTTTTCTCAGCTCTTTCCATCGCCAGTGTGATTCGTACACATTGTAGTGCATTGTGATCAGTGATTAGCATACACAGATTGGTGATGTTCAGACAAGTTCGTATCTTTGTGAATATGTTTCGAGAAACGGAACACGAGAGAAGATTCTTTTTATCAACTAATCGTTACAACAGGTAGATGTTATATTTTCGGTAGTTTATTCTTGCGCGCTATGCACATTCCACGCATTCCTCTACCCGTAAATTGGACAAAAAAAATGCATAAAGTAGAGTCTACTGATCGGAATGGCAGGTTAAAACGTTTCGCGAATTTGCGACGGGAAAAAGGTGTGATAATTGGGAATTAATTTTCCATAGGCCGTATACCGCTCGTGTTAACGATAATTAACATCGCGTATTTCTCCTCGATTATTTCTCACGAACTCTTATTTATTTCCATAACGAAATCTCGTCGCGTTTGCGACGCGAACCGTCGCCGTTTCCTCTTCTCTTCAAACGCACTCTCCTCTCCAAACCACCATCGATACTTCCACCAAAATCTGCCTCATTTTTTTTACCTGATTTTCCATTCACACGCAAAAGTCCCGTTGACACGAAATGGAAATCGAGGGGAACGAGGAACTTTTGAAAGACGAAAAGACTGTCATCGGTGTGACCGACGGAGCGTCTTTTCCCTCGAATTCCTTTTGACGATTCGAAGAAAGACATCGCGGTGAATCAGGAAAGCTATAAAATAGCTGGTCGTGATATCGAACGACGGCCGTCGTACGGTAATTAGCAACTCGTAGAGCCAGAGAATAAATCGGCGATGATTGTTATTCGATCGGGCGGTGGCGCGGAAAGGGAAGCTGGCAGGAAGCGGCATCCTCGAGACGAAATTTATACGGGCACGTTATATGGCGTCGTTAAAATAAATTAAAGGCGTTTTATCGTGACCCGTGCTATAATTTATTTAAGCCGTTTCCTATTATATCACAGCGCCACGAAAGGCACACTGACCGCGTAATTCCGAGCGATCCTGACGGTTTCGCGGAGAGCGACGGCCAATCGACTCGGGCGGTTAAATAATATCGTAACCGGGGACCCTTAATTGCGCGAAAACGAGGCTGTAACTTCGCCTGTAATTAGCTGGTGGACTCGTTACACGGCCGAGAAAGGGGTGCAGTCTCGTTTAATCGCGACCCGCTGCTTGTCCGACCAGATCCACCTCGTTTCGAAGGATTTCACCGACTTCGGTATTGATCTGCCAGCTAGGTAACTTTATAGCCAGCTTAACCGAATAGAAGAGTTTAAATTACGATTTAGGAACGATGAATAGCGACTGGAATGGAGTCGTGAAAAGGAATTTTCGGATATCAGGATCGAGCCGGATAAAAGATTGTTTCGATACCGTTTCGTTGCTCCGCTCTTTACGACGCTTTACGATTACGAACACGAACGTGTACGAATTTGTTCGTGCGAAGTAGGATACGTAGTAATTGATTTCAAAAGCAATTTACAGCTAAGAAACCTCGTGCGATATTTTACCAACTGAAAATTTCAGCGAATTGGCAAATGACAAGTTCTAGGTTAAAAACTCTCGTTGCACGAGATTTGTACAATTTTTTAATTTTACAGCTGTCGATAATTCCTGCAATTTACTCGTAGACAATTTTATTTCTCTTACTAATTCTGTTACTAAGCGAGAGGAAATTTATCGGCACTAGTAACCAGGAACGTGTGACTCGATGAAACTTCTCTAACGATGTTACACAGTCGAAAAGTGCAAGACGATTTTCAACACCGTTTCTCGCGTTTCGCACGGCTTCGCGAATTTTTGTACGTCGTCGAATATTCAAGCAGACAAATATACGCGGATACTGCTCGCGAAGTACGCGTCTAGAATCGACACAGATTGACACAGACACTTGGACGAAAAGAAATTCCTCTCACGGGGTCCTCGTGAAGAAGTTGACGACACTACGAACACCTCGCCGATATATGTATTACAAGTATGATCCATACTTCGACTCATGACCGTCATTAGCGATTTTATTTTAATCAGTGACATGTTTAAATCATTCAGCGGACTGTCCTACCAAGGGATTGTGCGTCAATGAGAAGCAATTGGTCGAAAGCTGAACGCCCGTTTAACAGCGATTCGTCGTCATTGTAAACGTCAGTTTCGCTCTATCGTTGACTGGGTCGTCGCTCCTCTCGAACGAGATTCCCGCCGAGTCTGCTAGTTCTCGTCGTCTCATGTACTATTTATACGTCCGTGGCTAGCGACCGAACCTTTTCGTGCGATTTTCATCATTGCCGGAGTGGCAACGTTTCCAACGAGAACGTTCCAGCCGGCGCTTCTCTTTCGCCGCACGTTCCTCGCGTTCCGAGCCGCCACGCGATGGAGTCAGCTACCATTTTCGTAGTACACCGCGATGTCCAATGCCTGCAAACTTCCTTCCGTTTCCTAGCTTTGACGTTTCAAGACGAACGTTCGAGATTTTCAAGAAAATTTCACGCGAACGAAATGAATTTCTTTCTCGAGAAGATTATGTATCGTAATTTGGCGATAATTAAAAGAGCCGCTGCAACGACGAGGGAATTGAAACGCGTTACAAATTCATAAGCCAATTGATCTTTATAGCGATAAACAATTTCGCTTATGAATAAATGAACTTAAACATTGTATCCAACAAACGCAGTATTTGTATATTTGTATATTGTATATATCTTCACGTAGGTAATATCAAAAATTTCATACTGTGAAAATGAAACGTAAAACCTGATGAAGAAAATACGCTTCGTTGGAAAATAAGATTACGTGGAAATAATTTTTGCAGCCACCGCATAATTTAAATATTAAAGTCGCCTGGTTATTGCCGTAAACGTTTTAGTAATCGCAAACATTTGTGATATCGAACGACGAAGTTCATTAAAGACTTGGTTGATTCCGAGGTCGTGCTACAAAGTACGATTTAATTCAATTTTAAACGAAATTATAAAGGAAAAGAAGACAGAAAATCGGTAATTTTCTTAACGATTATAGTCAGCAACGAATATAAGCTAAAGTTCGTGACACGGAAAGCGATAGAGGTTTCAGAATCGCTGACTGCTATCTGTGCATGGAATTAATTAACTCTCGTATCGAGGCCGATAAATCATCCGCATTTATAATCGACATGCCCCACCATTCCTTTAACGATACGACTAATGAACTCGAACTGGCCGATTATTAAACGAACACAGCGTACGTTATCTTGTTCTCTTTCATGGAAAATGTCCGTGTACGACCCGGCGGCCAGTAGTTTACCAATAAAACGCGATAATTAGCGTGGTTATAAAAGTCGTTGGTAAGTGACGTTGCTGTAATTTCTTCGTGTATTATTCGATTTCGTCTCTTTGCTTTATCCTCTTTCAAAGCACGTCTCCGGTCCACCTTTGCGTTCTCGTCAGCGCCATAATTTTCGCCTCGTCTGTAAGTTTCTGTAAATTTTTCATGGGAAGATCGACGATGATTCCTTTCGAGGTACATTTTTTTTTCCTTTATTTTTACCTTTCGATATCAGCTTCGAGTTTTCGTAAAAACAGCAAAGTCTCTGCGATTGCTCGTTAATTAAAAAAACAGGAATGCGTTGCTTATCTCGTTCCTCGAATCCTCGAATTCCTATTTAATATTTCTGTAAGACGTATATACCGTTCGAATTGTTCGATTAATGAATTGTAAAACACGCGATTACGTTCGGAATAGAGAACTCTGTCGAGGAATCGGGGTTAATATACATCGCGTATGATGCGAATTCAAATCGGCATTTACTTTTGTAGGTTGTGTGTATGGTTTAAAGGTACGACGTAAAGCGAAATTGAGAGAAAACGTTTTATGGTAATTCCTATCTAGACTGTGGATGTCTCTGTGATTACAGGAAATTTAAGGGCTCGTATAGTATGCAAAAATATAGAACGTATCCCGAATAAAGTACGTTGCCTGTTCTCTGTATTTGTTGGCCGAAACAAATCCCAATTTAGATTATATAATCTTAAATAACGAAATATCTCTCCGGTTGTATTTTCATAAATGTAAAAGTCCATAAGATCCATAAAGATGGACAGTCTGTTTTTATTAAACACATACAAGTTGCCGATATAAATTTTTTTACAATACGGATACAGATATTGCGTACTCGTAAGCACGGAGTATTTATAGGAAATTTGAAGATGCGAAAATACACAATATCCAAAAGTATATAAAACATACAAACTAAAGTTCTGGCTGTAACATTATATTTTTTAAATGGGATAAATTCCGGCACAACCATCGATTCTTTTATCTTTTCCACAACAACGTAAAATAGCATAAACATGTGCGGTCTAATAAGTAACGAAAATCGAATCCACAGTGAACGTGTCGATGCATTACACAGTCGTGTTATCGTGAAAAAAGATATTTGGAATGGTTTTACGGGTGTCATTGAGTCACGCCGCCGCGTTTCCACTGGTATATTTTTCCACTATTTGCTTGGTAAATCTTGGAAAGTATGCGCCGCGCTGAATGTAACGCCCATCTACGGAACGGGGCTGAACGAGTCACTCCTAGACCTAGATAACCTAGAATGGAACTCCCCCGCGGATTTATCACCGCGTCTCAGCCATTGTTTACGTTTGAGACGGGTCGCGTAAATTCCTGTTTTAAAGTGTCTCGGAAACCACCCGTATCCACCGTTTCCGCCCTCGTATCTTTGTTCTTTGGGATAACGCACGCTCACTTTCCTTCTGTACCAGACCTTGATACCTAGAACCACGGTGAACGCCACTTTTTGTCTTCCGAAGGATTTTTCCATTCCCTTCCAACGGAGGATATTATATGTATAGAGGAAAATTGGACAAGTTTCTTTGCATCTACGTTACCTCTGATGAAATTTATTTGCTAACGTTGCCTGATATTACATCAATATGTGTGTATTAGTAGACGACAAACGATGTTGATAACCTTGGCATGTAAATAAGCATAGCGCTAGGTAATTAAGTTTTATCTGTCATTTAAGACAGGCAAGCGAAATTTCATCCTTGAACTTGCTTCCAATGATTATTTATTTTTGCTGGGAAACATTAGATAACTATGTTCTACGTTTTACTTAATGCAGATAAGCAAAGTTTCACCTTGAATTTTCTTTCTTCGTAATTTCTATTTCTAACGAGAACAGTTACGAACATTTGACTTAACAAAATGGTGGTATAATACATAGAAGGCGCATTAATAACTATATCTGAGAATTCTCTCGGATTTATTGAAAGCTTAGAATATTGGAAAAAGCTTAAACTTCTGGAGAATACCGGCGAACTTGTTACATCCAGTTAACCAATCGAATTACGAAAAACTCTCGTTTAGCAAAAAAAAAAAAAAAGAAGAAAAATGAAAATCATTTGCCGGGCATCCAGTCACTCGAAACTCGCGCAACATCGGTCGTTTCGAAGTCGGGGAAAACCTAGTTAAGACTCGCACCGTAAGCTGGCCGATCAATATCTCGGTTACACGACTTCATCTCCTCTACATATCGCGAGGTAACAAGAAGACTGGCAAAAAGGCGTATTTACAAAGGACGCTATTCTCTTGATACCCAGGAGCGAGAAAGAAAGGAAGAAGCGTCGTAAAGTCGACGGTGGCTCGAGGCGAGGAATCGCTGGAATAAAATTGCAGCGTCGCGTGTGCACCGAGGGTTGCGTCCTCGCGGCGCGTTAATCGGGAATCGATGAGCATCCTGCGGACGTTATACGACTAAATTCCTCTTGAAGAGCGGCCTTTTTCAGCTGGCTCAGGATTTTAGCATCGTGAGCCGCTTATTTATACAAGCTCGGCAGGGATATCGCGAATCGTAAGTTGCACACGCCTCCAGATTGGAGAATCCTGCAGGAGCGCGCCTGGCTGGCCTCTGCTGCAAGAAAAAATCATCGGGAGTTCGATCGGCCACCTTGAAATCGTATCCGATATTTATCCACGTCTTTTCTATCTACATAGAAATCGTGCTCGGCGTTTTGATCGGAATATTTGCTGTATGCCGCAGGATGCGTCCCTTGATGGAACGACATCGATCTCTGCGATCTAGTGTGACCGGAGGAAAGAAAAGACGAGGACGTACCACGAGTTTTTCCTCCACCGATCGTGTACGTACGAAGAATCTCGAAGACGAAGTAAAAATGATAATCGTGAACGCTTGAAATAGGCAAAGGTGCATCTATAAAACGTCACATGGTTAGAAGGTTTGAAAATTGGATACCCGGGTAGAAAAGCGATAAACGGAAAGCGTTACCGAGATTGGAAGCGTTGAATACGCAGAAAGAAGCGCGCAGGTTTCTGCAATGTGTCATAATATACGTAAGCGTCGCGGGTAGTCCATAAACATCCACATTTTATAGGATAATGGCCGATAAGGGAGCATAACTCGCGTCATCCGCGTATCATCGTAAATAATTTATCTGCAGGAATATCGTAGGAATCTAAACAAAATCGCGCGAGCACGACGATTTTGCGGGTACTATGTAACACCGAGGGACGAAGAGAACGTGGAGAATGGCGCTCGACGGTAACGATCTTGGCGAACTTCTTCGAGCAAACTTTCGTACTCGAGCGATTTCGGAGATTGAACGAGGAGCTTCTCTATAGAGACCGATCGGAATTCGAACAAGGTCTTAATCAGTAAAAACTCTGATTACGTTAAATGTTGCAGTAACTACTAAATCGCATGATTTATATTCCAAACCGAGCGACTTTTTACGGTGGCTTCGAGGTAGGTACGGAATTTCTAGCTGAAACTTTGATTAGCTTCTCCCGAACTATGTTCGAGTTTCAGGAAATTAAAATTTAAACGAGAGTGACTCACAAAAATATTATCCACCTTCGTGTCTCGCGAAACTTTCCTCCATTTCGCTGCAAGGAATTTCGAGGGAGAAAGAAACATCACGCTCCCCCACCCCCCAACGATTAACTATATAACTGTAGAAGATCGACATCTTCTAAAAAAAAAAAAAGAAAAAGAAACGATCTGATTGGATCTCTTTCTTTCCAGACAGCAAGCACGAAGAAACAAGAGGTCCTGTGAATCCTGGACGCAGCTGGAGGCCAAAGTCGAAGCTCGAATCGGCCATGTTTGGCCGGAGAGAGCACGATCGAGGGAAGGTAGGGCTCTCGTCGATCCTCGCATCGCGATTCAACGAGCGTCGATGGAAGGGGGAAGCTCGAGCAGGGATGATGGGGGCTAGAACGTCGACTACGTTGGGGTGGGGTGCTTCGAAACCACCCCTGGTGCCTCGAATAATCCCTCGTATAAATTGGATTGTCGGTAGAACGTGGAAACTGAACTCTACTGCAGCCAGAGTGGTCGGAAGAGGCGAGAGAGAGGTTCGTTGCAAATAGAGGAGAAAAGGAAACTCGCGGTGCAACTCCTCCGGACGCACGTACAGTCCGCCACCTTCGCTCACACAACCGTGAAAACTCGTTCGCGAACGCACACGTTCGCAGTGGAGAGAAGGATAGGTACAACGTAGGTTACACGAGGGGCGGCAATTCATACGCGCGCCCACCTTCACCCTCCGTGATTTTGGCCTGTCTGCCGTCGCAACGATTGCGGGGGTGGAAACGGTCGCTGGATTATGCTCGTCCGCGGTCGAACTCGCGTGCAACGGCGTGCAATTATGAACACGTTATTGTGCCAGCACTCTCTGTTATCGAGCTAATGTCACCGCGCTCAAACTCGCTCCCTGCCATTGACTATATCAGACAGGGGTGGCGCGGTGTACGTTTGACTCTGCGATGTCGTCAGATTTCGTGTACTCTACTTTCTGGTAAAACGAGCTAAACCAAGGATCTTCTATTTTGTGCTCCGGTGAATTTGATCTGTGTGATACGATGAAACAACAATATAATTAAGTGATGTTACGACACACAATGAGGATATGTAGGAAGCATTTTGTAAAATTATAACGTAACGGTATCAGGTTCTGTGTACCTTGTTTCACCACTAGAAAGACGAGCTAGAACAAGAAGTTTTTATATCGTGCACCCGTGGACTTGATCTGTGTGATACGATCGAACAATAATATTTAAATTGTACTATGTATAACGAAGTTTTACGTGTACACGTGTTGGCAACAATTTGTAAAGTTGGTGGATTTCTGGAAAGTGAAGCACTTAGTGAATTGCATGAGACGATGACTGTAGCAAGAAACGGTTGAGAAGATGGAGCAAAGTGGTTGAAAAATATGTAATTGGAGCTACGTAAGTCGATATAGTTGTACAGCGAGTGGTAACTCGGAGGAGCGAAGATGGAATTCATCGCGGAAATGGAAGGGATTAATCTCCAAAGATGATCTCCTGAAACAGATATCCGACGTACAATTGGGATGGTCCCGAGCTGCGACCGCTACATCTTGTTACCGCGAGGTAAACGAGCGATACGTGACGATCACAGGGGGAACGCACCGACAAATAGCCAGAGCTGGTTGTTTACAAGGTAACTTTATGCTTCTTTGCGTGGATATTAGAACGGTCACGGCGAGTCTAATACGAGCCCTTCGCGGGGTGCTCCGAGTGTTTGCTTATTTTCTCTCTAACAGAAGATTAGAAGACAAAAGCATAGGTGGGTGGCCTTTCTTATTTGATATTTTCTTATTTCTCTTGGGAAAGGTACGACTATTGCCACGATTAGAAGGAACGCCTATCGATCGAGTCGCTCTTTTTATTAGGAATTTCGAGATTGGACGTTGATTAAGGGAGAATACGCGATTGTTCGGGTAACTTTTTATCGATATTAGTATCGAGTCTCTGTTTCCAGTTATACGATTTCATCTTCGAGTTGTTCATGACACGCTACCATTAATAGATAGATACCATTAATCCTCCTCCTCTTTGATTATATAAGTAGCGTTCTGTAAACATATCGGTATCGTGCTTTTGTTACTAGTTGTACGATCTCGTCTTTGACTTATGAAATCACGTAAACAACATCGCACGTTACTATCGGTAAATGAAGAGCTTCTCTATCTTCGCGTTTCGGGGTTTAATCTTTTTTCAAATTTCTTCTCCGCTGTAACCAAGTTCTCGCTAGTGGAACTTAACTCGCTAGTCCCGTCACGATCGCTGCGAACGTAAAACATCTGGCCGCCCCGTCCGGCCGCGTAACATCCGAAAATAGCGTCGTGAATCTAATAAGCCTCGTGGCGAGGTCCCGCGGACGCCTCCGCGTTTCGAATCTCCGCAGAAACTTTGATTACGCTCCAGGAATCTCTACCGTGCTCGCCCTAACCGTCATAAATTTGTCGGAAGACCTAACCCGAACCTACAAGGAACGGCTCTTTGTTTCCTTTGCATCGATCGAATTACGCTTCGAGCTTAGGTTCCAGGTCGTCGGAGACTAGGTACCGAGGTAGAGCCACTTTGTAGCAGCGGTATCCATACTAGCGGCGCGACAAGAAGGCCACACCTTCGAAAGCAAGGGTTCCTCTTTGAGCCCACGTAGTCGCACGCGCGCCTGGCGCACCTTCCCCCCGCCTTCGATATGCTGCCTCCGCAGAGCTACTACGCTCGTTGTTTATTCACGAGAAAACGCGTTCCTTCCCTTCACGATCTCCACCACCGTGTTCCACTCACTTTCCCACGTTGTCCCATAATGTCACCGGAGACTCCTTTCCCTTCTTATTTCTGCACCAATACCGAACGATACCGAGGTCTGCAGAGAGGAATATAGCTTCGTCGAACCCCGTCGACTTTTATAAAATATAAGCAATTTCATACTTTCGGCTCTCGAGGCTCGACTTGGGACCGTGTCGTCTTTTACGACGAGCCACCTCGGATTTTGTCAGGTCTTCCTCTCGTTTTTCGCTACCCCTCGCCATCACTTAGATCGGTTGGTCTTCGTCGCGCGTGAACGCCAAGAGCAGTGTCGGATGGTTTGAACAAGTAGCCTCTTTATGCAGCGGAGTTTATTAGCCCCGAGATGGGCCAACCAGAGGAGCCAGGCAGCCTCGTTGCGGCACGTTAGTTATTATCCACCAGCGCCGTTTAATTATTCGAATCGCCATTGCGCTGCTACTATCGTAAAAATGTCCACGCGGCATTACCGTTTCTTATAATTTTCATTGCATTCTGCGCCGGACCCGACGGACGTTGCTTTCACGAGGACGTCGTACCGCCACGCTGCCACCGTCCGGTTTCGTCTAAAGGCTAAGAGAGGTGTAGAGCGTTCATTTTTCCGCAATTGTTACTTCACGGTGGTACTACAGATTCTGGAAAGTTTATGCGGAGGAGATGACGTTACGCGTCCGAACGAAATCGTTGAATCAGTGTGCTTCGGTTCGTATTTTGGAAGCAGTTTTATGCAACGAGGTCAAGTCGATCAGTCAATGGACATTCAGACAATTTGGTTTTTAAAGTGTAAGTTTCGACTAATATATTTCGAAATATTCAGCAGCTACGGAAAGTATCTTTTATAAGCACTTAATCATTTTCATAACGTCGAATTTGCGTAGCAATGTACTGTTGAATGACACGAAACTTAATATACTTGGACTTAACTGCTTGTGTACGTAAATGCTACAATAAAATATAGCGATGTGCAAATACATTTTCTAGCCACTTTATTTTACAAGATATATTACGTACAGTAGAACATTGTTTACATGAATTTTGAATTTTGCCAGAGAACAAATAGTTTAAAAGAAGTCACAAAGCGAGTCGTAACAAATAGACTAATTGGAGTCCGCTATTGGACGTTGATCGTTTATGCAAGCGAATTCAACAGACAGAAACTCATTTACTCGAGCGCTACCTCAAATTTCGTTCAAACCAATCAACTTCGTAAAAACGTGGTTCTACCGTATAATAATACACTTGGTCGCATCGCCTGTTCGCTGTCCGACGTCCAAAAGAAGAAAGAGGAAGGTGACAGACATTGTGTTGTAACAAACAAACACGAGATTGCACGGTCAATCAGTTGTATGTAAATTTACAACCATAAATGTCGCGATTACGTAATGTAAGGTTTACGTTCCCTCATAAACGGAACTACAAGAATCTATATTCAGCGAATTCACTCTATGCAAATCGCAACACCGTCGTTAACGACAATCAAAACGTACCTACACACAGTCTCTTTTAATAACGCGTCAGGGTTAATCGAGCTTTCCTTGGTAAACGAGGGAACCTCGTTTCTCTGGTGGTTAACCAAAGCCATCGAATATGTTTGCTCCGTTAGACGAAGCAAAATTGACTTCGTTGACCATGCTTATCGACGTCGTACCACGAAATCGCCTAGGACAATGATTTACGAGTCGCACGCGCGATTCGTGACTCGCGCGTGCACGCGGTGCAGATAAACGCGGCGAAGCCACCGGCGTTAATGTTCCATTCCTAGTTCCCCTTCCCCCTCGCCCTTCCTCCGATGAACCTCGCCTTCTCCTTTTCTCTTTCTTTCGCTATCTTTATGCAGATGACGACGGGTGCAGTTAATTCGCGCCGAAGGCCACGGATGGTCTCGTTCATTCTAATTTACCCTGAACGTCCATGATTGGGAGTTTGCCGGCAGACGATTTTGTTCCCCGCTACTGCACCTGCATTCACGCCCACGCAGAACAGAAGCACGTATCGCGACGCGTTTCTTCGGAACAATGTTACGGATACATGGGAGGAATTTCGCAAGCTTCGTCGTTGTTCGGCCGTTCTTCATCGTCGAGCTCGCAGACAGAATTCGTTCGTTCGATTATTTTTATTCGAGGAATGCTACTACGTTCCTTGGAATAACAAAATATATAGGATAGATAAAATATGTGGAGAGAACGTGGTATCGTGCTCGTACAACTTCTATTTGGTTTATGAGTGCACAGGTAGAATTTGGAATTTTCTTTCCTCGGTAATTTTCGTGCACGGAAAGATATCCATATGTAGATGTCACATGCGCCACGTTCAAGTATATAGTATATACGTATATAAGAAGCTTATTCTTGTGGCATTATTTTGCGTCTTGGTATTTGTATAAGATATTTCATATTGTATGGATCAGTGGTGGACCCCAAAATGGCTGCAGTAGGTTATACATCTACGGTCGAATATTCAGATAGAAATATATACGAGAGATCTTAATATTCTTCCGCTGTATATTTCTTAAATAATACAGCGATGCAACGTTCCATTCACCTATCGATATGCAATCTTTTTCAGACGCAGAAAGTTCCGGCTCCACGATGAAACACTCTACGTCCTGAAGAAATATGACAACTCAATTTCGTCGACGGACACTCTTGACGCTCGGAGGCTGCCGGCATTATATTCTGCCAGCATTGTTTCAGGAAGAAAGTCGAGCGCGCTTGCTTAATTTCCCGTGCAGGTTCCAAAGAATCGCTGCCTTATTTCCAGACCACCCGTTTCGCCGCACCTGCACCCGCGTTCGTAAGAAAAAAAGAAAAAGAACCATGGACGAGTGGGCGAACGTTCGATAAAGGGGAAGTCGAGAGGGAAACGACAGAATCGCAACGAACGAAGCTCGATTCTCTTGGAAAGCGTAGGTGGAGTCGAGTAGATTATCTCGCCAGACAGCGAAATGGTAAAGTTCTCAGCCGACGGGTATATGCGTCGGAGGGCAAAAGACGAGGCAAGGGAGAGCAGACTGTGTTTGAAAGAGGGAAAGACAGAAAGAAAAAGGAGACAATCTAACAGGAAACAAGGAGAGAAAGAAATGGAGAGAAAGCTTTTTAGGCCTTTCCTCGGAACACTGCAGACACAGCTGTGCGAAAACTGCAATGACACGCCCCCTCGCCCCTATCTCTCCCGTGTGCCCTCATCTCTTTCGTCTTCCACCCTCGAGACGTCGATGGTCAGGGATAGGTTCTCCTGGAGCTCGACAAGCTCTGGCTAGCGAGCCCAGGGTCGATTCGAACCACCGCCGAGAGTTTCGTTCCGTGGTGGGGGACCGACATACGCGTACGTACCTCTACACCGACGCATAGCTAAATATATACAAACAAACCTGATGGAAGATCACAGAGGATCATATTTTTCTTGATTTCCTAATTTTAACGTCATTTTGTAACTGATCAGGAGAATTTTAATACGACACGCTTGAAGATGAAAATTTGTTGATCTTGTAATTTTAACGTCACTTTATAATTTATTAGGAGAATTTTAACGATACATTTGAAGATGAAGATAAGAAACTGGAAACTACGTAAGAGAGGTTGGTATCGTGATCATGATTATAATCTTACCGATAAAAATCTGTGGATATCTAATAAACCGTAGATACATCAACGTCATAAAAGCATAATCTTTGAAAATCGCGCTTAACCTGCACGGCTTAAAGCCACCATTCTTCCCATCCATCGAAAGCTAAACATTTGTTTTAAAAAAAGTAACAAATTCACGATATGCTTTAAATTTCATTCTTCCTACGTCCATTACCCGTATGCGGCCATCGTTCGCTGGCGTGCCGACGCTTTCTGGCAACGTCGATGTTACCCCCAACGGTGTACTCCTCTTCGTCGGGCTGCTGGTCCGGTCTCGAACGTCTACGAACCATACAGTTTCACACGAACGCGCAGCACCTCTCATCGTTGATGCTACTACATCTCCGTGGTGACGGCGGATGCTGGAGAATAGCGGTGGTGGTGGTCGGTCGAACGTGGTGGTGCTTCACCCCTCCGGCAGGCACTGGCTGCTCCGCAGCATCACGCACAGATCGATACGCGGCCGTTGGCTTCACCTATTCTGCCAGACTCTCCCCGGTGCGAGCGTTCCCTTTGGCTACCACCAGCGGAGGGTTTCGATGCCGGCGATTCGTGTAATCGCGCCTCTTCCATCGATTGCGACCGCCGCTCTCCGCACAGACGATCGTTTCGAGAGGCCAGCTGCTGCGCGAGAAAATTACGCCCCGAGAATTTCGCGCGGAAACTCCAGCCGATCACTTGGCCGATGCTGCCAAGCTGCTCCATCAACGTGCATTCTCTCCGGGGAATTTCTACTTTTCTTCGAGTCTTGGCGTTGGTTATTGGACTGTTTGAGTATGAATTTGGCCGAGTCTCGAGTTTGGCTTTAACAAATGAATTGGGCGACTATTTGCTGAGACGCGAATCGAAGAAGCTGAGCCATCAAAGGGGATTCATTTTCCAGTAACTTCAAGCGACAGATATCAACTCAAAATCGATTAGAACTAAGTCATCTTCCCGAACGCGATATAAACTTATAATTGATTAATATTCGTGGTAATAGAGTTTTCGAGACCGAATTTGGCTGGGTATCGAGCTTAATTTCAAAAAATTAATTGGGAGGCTATTTGCTGAGACGTAAATCGAAAAGGCCGAAGTAAGGAAAGGCTCAACTTTTTCGTAATCATAGTAAAGCGATATGTAGCAAATCAATGTCGGTAAAAATAAAGCGACGAAAGTAAATGATAAATTCGTGGTCAATTAATATTCGTAGTAACGAATTTCCGCGCCATCGAATATACTATTTTTCGACGTAGAATCTCGTTGCTGCGGACTAGCGCAGATCCTTCGATCGTAGAGACGATAAAGGAATCGATCGCGCATTTGTCCGTCAAACGAGAAGTCTGATTTTAGCTTGCAAATGGAGCAAGATCGTCGACGAAGGATTGATTTACCGTTTTGGAGTAACTGTGTCATCAATGACGTCAGAAGAGACTCTTTCGTTACCTCGCTGTTACAACTTTGTTTTCAAAACATAGCAATACAGCAGCTTACTGATAGATGAATCATTCGCAGTTAACAACCTCGGAGCAATAAAATCTGAACCAACCATCTTGTTTATGATTTCATCTTAAAAATCTCTTTCCACTCCATCTCCATTACCATACCATAAGAACTCGAACAGATGCTGCATCACATGTCGAGCTCTCCATCAGTGACGCAAAGTCGTACAAGTGTCTACTTCCGTGAATGACATAAAAGAAAAGAAACGTTTTTCTACATTCCTATCCAGCGTGCCATTTCGCTCAATAAACGCTTGTGAAGGAAACGAAATTATTTTTCTAGATTGTGCTGTCAACGAGCACGACATTTCGTCCTGAAGCCTTTAAGGATATAACAAAACGACGAATGAAAGATTTGGAAAATTATAGAAATTAATTTGCGCTTCTAGCTATAAATGCAAAAAATGTTCGTTATATATGAAACAAATATCAACGCTTGATAATAGTTAATAACATTTAACCGGTTGTCGAATTTTTACAATCCAACTCTCTTATCTATACAACAACGTTTAACTTTAGTTTAAAGAGAAATAGTATTAAAAGAAAAAAAAAATATTAAACGAATCCTCGCACTTCCTTGTCATAGTTGTAATGCTAAAAAGCAGTACTCGGTGATGTAAATTGAGCGAAATAAATTAAAAACGAAACGTCGCGTTATCGCGAAACTGGTCCTTAATAGGTATAAGAGTTTTATTAACAATAAAAAAAGAAAAAAACACTACTGGATGTAAACAGGCTGAAGATACGAATGGATAGCTTCATTGTTACCGGCACGATCCATATCGTTGCCCCATTGTGTTTAAATCATCGCAAATGCAGCACACGCTTCGATTTGCTAATTATCACGATATGCAGTTACACGTCGTTAAATAAACTCGTTGAGTGTTCACGGTGAGAATAATTAAGTAGCACAGTCAGGCTTGGTGATCGGCATGCATTAATATCGCAATTGCAAAGAAAGGGAGGAAGCACGGGTTTAATTAAACCGCGTCTTATGCATATCGGTTGCAACAGCGCGTCTCGCGATTATTTTGCCTCGAGCAAAAAGGCAATTCTCTCTATCGAACCGGTGATTCGTGGCTGCTTATCTAACCAGTGCAGTGGCCACCAGGAAGTGCAACTCCATTTACAAGTCACCGACGTTATCTGTTCCACCAAAAACGGCCGAGTGTCTTCGTTAAGCGCGGTTCGCTCGCCAGAGATAAGCTATCGATTTTTTACGACTCGCGCTCCTTCGTACGATCTGCTATCGAATCGACTGAAAACGATTCGCATCGTAATATGTCCACGTTCGAACGAAAGAGTTCATTTCATAAGCAATTTCTCGTAAATCGTTAAATGTAAAGTAATGTTTTGTAATAGTTACTGACACTCCCTGTACGATATTTGAAATATACATACATGTATAAAGGCTGTCTTTAAAAACATTAATTAAAATTCTTTACGTCTTAATCTCCTTCTCGTTTCGACGAATAAAATGTTTAACATTTTCTTTTTTTTTTTTTTTTTTATTTGGTAGACTTTTTACAATCAATTCTCATCGAGTATAACAAGTAAATTAACGTTTAACGAGAAATTAAAAATAATGCGTATCAGTAACGAGTCATATTTTAATATTTTTTAATATTACGTAGAATTTGATAGATTCTTTATACATCTAGCGTGTAACCAAGACGGCAACTTGTTACGTTTTATCATCGTCAGCCTGAACAGGCGAGTTGTTGAAGTTCGTCAGGCCGCGGAACCATTAAAAAGACATGAAGAAACTTTACAGACAGGAGGTGGTCTAGCAAGAAGGGAGAAAAGTTTCGTTAGATCCACCCTCTTTTAAGGATATTTTTCTTTCCAAGCGGGACCAAATAGACCGTACATACGGTCGGACTAAATAAAAATGAGTAGCGAGCCGCTCGTTGTAACGTTAAGGACGCTCCAACGTTCCTACGTCCTATCGTTTGTTCACTTGTCCGACATCGGCGTTAAAAGCATTCGAGAAATTTAACGAATCTCGACAATGAAAAATTGCTATTAAAACATCGAAGATAAACGCTCGCAAATTTTCTTTTTATCGCCAGGCATTCGTCGAAAACATTCGTATTTATTGGAAAAGTTTATCAGGATATTTCTTTAGATCATCGCATACTTTGTAACAGAACGTAGTCTATCGTTAGACAGGCTCGTGTAAAACCTAGATAATGATCGATCACGTAGATTTTCCAGTTTTCTTGCCTCCCGATCGCTAAACCTTCATCGATGAATAATGCACGACTCGATACTGGAAAACTGGCGAATCCGGCCGATAAATCAACGCGAAACAAATCATGCAAATCTCTTTACTTTCAATTGTATTTTTACATGCGACATTGTAACGTGTTATTTTTATAGTTGGCAACGTGTTTTGCGAACGATTCAGCACTTCGTTTTCCCAGCTGTACATATTGTATTTGCATTGTTTCGATAACGAAAAGGGTAAATAAGAAGAACAGTTATGCAAACTAAAAAGTTTCAGATTATAATAATCGACTATCGGTTACTGTAATAACTGTTATTATCAGTTACTTCGCGGTAACCGCATATCGCTGTCGCGTCACGAGTCGTGGAAACTTTCGTCGGGATCGCGTGTTTAAAAGAGCAAATATATCGAAATTTTGAGGTGTATCGGTAGCTGGAGCACGCCAGACGCATCGTAACGGATGTTTCGTTCGTTGATTTCCTCGATGGAGATTCTCAGCTGTTCGATTTAGATGAATATATGTATCGATAAAAGTTTCGAAGGACGGGAGGACAACTTCTGCGAGTGGAATATAATCCTGCAGAAAGGAAGATATTTTAGAAACTTACAAGTAATGCTTTTTATCTTTGTTGTGGTACATAGATCGAGGAAGATATTCGAAGGTTCGTAAACATCTTTTATGGATATATCACGTGCGTTATAGGAAAACAAATATAATTTGATAATCGAGTCTCGATGAAATTTCGAAGAAACGACGCTAATGAAACTTTAAAGCGTTTGACACAATATGCACGATAAGGACATACAAGTTTTCTACGATACGTGTATTTAGTTCGACCTCGCGGTTAAGAAATGGGACATAGTTTACAAAAAAATGTAAGCCTCTGCATATTCATTTCGATATTTTCTTCACAAGAGTTTTTGCTACGCCACTATATAATTACATACTCGTCGACACGCTTATTACATTCGACCTTGAAAATGTATCACGTAACTATATAGGGGCACTTACTCAACGTTATACAATTAAACCTATGTATTTCTTTTTTCTTCTATCGCGTTCGAGATGGTTCAAATTTAAACTCGCACCTCGTATTCCTGGGATACCAAAACGATCGGGGTTAACGTTCCTCGATCAACGCGAGAGCCGTCGCAAAAAAAAAAAAAAAAAAAGAAAAAAGAAGAACAAAGGGAAAAGGAAAAATCGCGTAATCCTGCAGGCGTAATCGAAGGCAAAGATAAAACGCGTTAATTTACCGAGGCAATTCATTAAAGTACGCGAGCGGCCTCGTAAATAGTTGACTGTTAGCTTTTTTTTTACGGGCCAGGTTCTTGTTGCACACGTTAAGCAGAATCGTGTACGATTATACTTTTAGATACAGTGTCGTTCGACTTTGTATTTTTCACACGTACCAGCGTTGTTTTCTTATCACGGAGCCGGAGTGGCTCGTAAGTCGTGCACAAAATCGCTTCGTGGAACTCGTCTCTCACACCCTGTCTGCTCGCCATTGTTTCAGCAACCCTCCAGACGCGATTCGAACCGTCGACTTCCGCAAGAAGATCCTGATAGGGCTAGGAATCGAGGCAGCTTTCGTATCGTTTTTCGAGATCGCGTAATTTTTTACTTTCTCTGTGCTTTTCTTTATAAGCTCGCAAGCTTTATTCGTCAAATAAAAATGCGTTCGTAAGCTGGTGATTGGAATCGGAACGTCTACATTTCAAACAGGAATACAACGATAGAGTCACCATCTCGTTATTATAGCGATACTAATTATCGGATAGGAATAGGATATCTAAAATTTCGGTGTTTTTGAGTACTAAACGAAGTACGTAAAATTTGTTAGATGAATATAACGAGTAAATGTAAGGCTGACAGTATTCGTAATTATTCGAACAACAAACATTTTATTTTTTATCATTTATTAAAAGTTACGTAAAAATTTCTTGCTGCTTTTAACACGTACGATCCTTTATTGGAACGGTGAACATTGATCGTATCGTTGGTTAGAAATTGCACGTGTCTTAAATGTAAATTATTCGAGAAATATCAATCGAGTATCGATGTCGTTCGAATATGTAATTACGAGTGGAAATATAAGTATATCGAGACGAAATCACGAGCGTTACAGCACGACAGAAAATGTTGTACAACACGACGTTATATAAGATGAAGTTGAAGTGGAGTTTCATGGTTAATCCGAAGCGAAGAACCGCGCTATCGATCGTATTTTGAAGTTGTTACCGAATGTATACATATATATAGGTATTTAGGTTTCCTGTAGTTAAACTTCATAACTGTAAATAATATTATAATTTGTACAATAAAAAGAGGCGTATTTTCTCAACTTTCTTCCCTTTTTTTTTTTTATTGAATTTGAGATGTTCGTTCGATTTGTGCCGTGGCATCGATCGATCGAACATCGATACGTTTAACGGGACCCGAAACGTGTCGCCCTAACGAGATAAAATAAGGAACGAAGGCAAGAACCACTACAAACTGCTTTTTCTCATTAGGGTAAATAAACGAAGAAAGTAACGAATGGTTTTCATTCACGAGAATCGGAGGATGGCTCGATAAGTGGTCGGTCGGTTTGATCCGTTTGAAAACAGGTTCAAGTAAAAAGGAAACGTTACTCGCGTAATCGACAGCGTTCTCTGGACACTCGGAGAAGGGCACACGCTCGAAGAGAAGGAAAAAAGGAAAGAGAAGGAACTGGTGAAAAAAGTCCGACTTAATTCGTGGACGGATAAGAGCGGCGGCGATTCGACTCTGAAATCGCTACCGCTCTAACGACCAAACCGATCTTCCGATTCATAATGATCGTTAATAATAGAGAGCATCGTATATAAATTTCACGTGGCGGAATCAACGTTACTACGCTCGAGTATTACGAGAAGATAATTTTATTCCGATCTTCGAACCTTCTTTCATCGTTCCGATAGGCCACACGGTCTCGCATTTAATTATGCAAAGTCGATCGAACTCCATGTTACCTCGAATGAACGCGTGGAACGTTCGTCCGATTTTCGGTGGAATAAAATCGGTGAATTGCGCGAAAGATCGGACATAAGAATCGAGAGGTAAGTATCGTGAGTTGAATCCATTCGAGAAAAGTGGTGTCTTATATTTTACGGGAATGGCAAAGCATCGCGTCTCTTTCCTTTCGAGTTGTTAAAAGTGTTTAGCTTTTTTCGAACGGTAATTACGTATGCGCAATGGTACGACGATGAGTACAGCTTATATTTCCCGACGATACAACGTTAGAAATGACTTCAAGATCGACTTCTACGTTAGAGTTTCTAGTTCACTACCTAAAGCTTAGAGCTCGAAGATGCACCAACTTTCCAAACCGATCATTTCTGTTACGTTTAACACCTTGAATTACTTCTATGGACTGAACATTCTCTATACAACTTTCCTTCTAATCGAAGGCAAATTTGTCGATTTTTCGGCTTTTACGTCGTCCGGTGACGAGAAACAAGTATATCAGTACGAACTAGAGGAAGAAGGGAATGAATACGAAGCTTTTGAAAACGGATGGATAGGTTCAGGATGTTTTGCAAAGGACGGATAATATTACGTTACTGGATCAATAATAATCGGCATAAGCGACGTTTCTTAAATATTCAAGGAGGCGACAGAAACGCAAATTTAACCCCTAAATCAAAGGGTAACGTAGTACTTGGAGTTTAAAAGTTGCCCCTTCGTAGAACGCAGAAAATATGACTTATCGTGTTTTTCACCTGCGACGTTCGACTATGGCCAGGTCCACCTCGGAGCAAAGGAGTCAGCATAGACAAAGACAAAAAGAAGTGGGTTGGCAAAGGCGAGCGACGAACACCAAGTCGGCGCAAACAGAAGAAATCGAGCGAAGCGTGGTCGACACACAATTTCCGATCGCGAAGACAGAAACGACGGGGACCATGGACGCGACAGATGGGGAAACGTGGGCGGCATCGCGGGTCCCGGAGTAAATAAACGAATTAGTAAATAACGAATTTTATCCGACGGCATTGGCCAGGAATCCGATAAGCTGGCACCGCACCGGTGCGCTGTGTGACCGTCGCAGGGAGTAGGGGATCGCGCGTATAAAAAGTGCGCGTTATGCGTACCTGTCCGTCCAATGGGGTGGCTTCGCGAACCGGAAAGGGGGAACCAGCCTGGAGGATTATCGAACGACCGTGCAGCGGAGAATCGTGGAGGTACGAAAAGGTAAGAGAAAAAAGAAGATGAAGAAAAAAAGGGGGAAAGGAAGAGGAAGGAGTATAGAGAGAGACAGAGAGAGAGAAAAAGAGGGAGGGAGAGTGAAAGAAAAACGGCAGGAATCGAGGCATGGTTCCTTATGGGGAACGGGTTCGAGCGTCGGCGAAACGTACTGGGAAAACGAAGAAAACGAGCCAGTTCGACCGACTATATCCGCGCGAGCAACGAACGAGAGGGGAAAGGGGATGAAAAGTGCGCGAGAACGCAAGCAACCGAGCCAACGACTCTCGCCGAAGCCTGATAACTTTAGAACCCTCTCGAGTCTTTATTGATACTTGGCCGTTTCCACTTGTCCCATATACATACCGGTGTGCGCCCCACGGATCCAGGCCTCGAAACGCGCCATGGAATGCCGGGATTACGTGAAACTCGTCGAGTCCTTCGCGAGTTCTTCTTCTCTACTAGTCCTCGCGATAAACAGTCTTTGTTTTATCCGGGGGAAAGTTATCGGAGATAGCTTCGATATTTTAGCGACCATTGTGGTACGACTGCGACCAGTTGTATCGATAGATATTCTAAATTGACAGGTTTTTCGCACGTATCTGTCGTTTGCATAAAAGGCTACGCGTTTCGAAAGCGAAGGTTATTCCACGAACGAAGAGCAATTTTTAACCCCTTTGTATTCGGAGGTGAAACGGAGTCCTCAGACTTTAATTTCGTTTATGCAACGCTTCGTACGTACTCGTTTAATCGGTATATTTACGAGTACGAATAAACGTTGTTTTACGCGACAGGAAGGTTTAACAAAAGAAATTCTTTCTGAAAGCGCAACGACCAATTTAACAACTACCGCGTAATCTATCTGTAAATATCGAACGATAATGACACACGAGGATAACTTTTTCAAAGGGAAGACGTTACGTCACCAGATATCCGCGTAAGTGGTGGAAGAAAAAGATTAAAAATAGGAAAGATTAGAAGGGAGAGTTCAACGTACCTGGCGACCGCGAATCGCCGACCTAATTTCCTCCGCGGTACGGTAGGACCCGCAAAAACTCTGCTTTACGATTATTACGCGTTCCAGCGTCGGATCTCGATATAAATAGACGTTCGTTCCACATGCTCGAGAGAGCGCCGCTCTAAATCACGCTCTTCCGCGTCACGCGGCTAACCTCGACTCGCGTGCCTCGTTATCGTAATTCAACCCTCTTGCAACGAACCCGGATTGTCTCCGAGAGAACGTTTATAGGCGAGCTTTCAGCTCTTTTTGCGAGAATCGGCTGGAAAATGGAAAATCATACGATTTGCTATAATTCTGTGGGGAACAAATTCTTCGACAATTTGCGAGAACTTAACATTTTGGTGAAACTGCTTAGAGGGTTGGTGAAATCATTTCCGACTCGAAGTTGAATGGTCGTTTTATTTTAAAAAGTGGAAAAATGGTTTCGAATATCGACGAATAAATTGAGCGTGGATAAAACGATTGTCGAATTTTCAACTGTAATTTGTAATTTGGAAAAAGAAAGCGGTAGTTCTCGTTCGACGAACTAGGAGGAAATGAGAATTATACGATTACGGCTATTAAACACGATAAAAGATCGTAATTCGAGTCTCACGGTGATAAATATACTCGACGTGAAAATACAACGACGTAATTGGCGTAATTAACAGCAGCATAACGATTTATTTATCGTTTCCATTTCGTCCTTCCACCTGTAACGATCTTGTATCGACTCATTACGAAACGCAACTCCACCCATTTCCTTTCTAACGCCATATTTAGCACTTTCGATAGTATTTAACGCGTTCGATCGAATCACGCGCGAGTCTCTTTCGTTTACCTATCTATCGCAATGTAATTTTTACTTTACCTCGAGACGTCTCGTCGGCTCGTACTTGACCGAATAGACTGGAATTCGTTCCTCTGACATTCCCATGGATTCGCAGCGAGCCATGGAAACATATACCTGTCTACGAACACCCTAGGGACCGATACCTCGTGTCTTCATAAGACTGGCAAACTTATGCCTACGTTTGCTTACCCTCGTGGCGAAGCGCCGTGATACGTTGTCCCTTGGAACGACACGTGTTCTCCTTGTGATTCTATCGCGGCGCCGAGAGGACGCGAATGCGATCCCGTTCTCTTTGCAAATTGTGTACGGTGAAATTCAGGCGTCAACTAATAAAGGTCTTCGATGTTCCGATACCAGCGACAAGAATATTCTTCGTAAAATCGTACAAGGCGTTAGAAGGTCAATTTTCAAGAGCGGAGATTATCTCGTTAGAAGGAACGAACCAAGAGTAGTATCGATAGATACGATTCTTGGATTGTGCGCACGGACGAGCAGGTAAAAGGAAGAAAGGAGACGCGTTAAAGTCGTCGCACGTTCTTTCGACATTAGACAAGCTAGACAGCAGGTAGATGCGCCTAGTTAGACGACCAATCTGCGTAGCGAATGCAGGTGGCATCGTGCCAACGAACACCGTCTGGTAGCAGCCACGTGCGATCGTTTCGTGGATCGAATCAAGCTGACACTTAATATGATCGATCGGATGGTCAGAGTTGCGACTGGAACTCGTTACAAAAGATTTATACAAGATTTACCCCCTTTTTCTTCGACTCTCTGTCGTTGCTGTCTCCTTCGAACAAACGCGAAATATAACAAATATAAATGTACATAGAATGAATAATAATTTTCAGTAAATTCTTTTGGCGTGGTTCTGCAGCTTGGATTATAAAAGTTTATAGCGAGTTAGATTCTTGTTGAATCCGATGTTTCGATCTAGGGGGTAATGCCTTTTTAGTCCGCGGATCTGATCCGTCTTATCTAGTAATTGGGTAACTAATGGGTTTTGGTGATCGTTAACTCTTATATGATATCCGTTTTTGAACTTTGACATTTCTTCTTTGACCGTGGGTATCTTAAGATCGCGGTGTATCGTTTCGTTGGTAAAGTACCAAGGTGCGTCTATTAGGGAACTTAGAGTTTTTGATTGGAATCGTTGGAGGATTTCCATGTTGGAATTACTCGCTGTATGAATAATAATAAAGGCGAAACAATAATTTGACAAATATAGAATATCAGTAAATTTACAAAACAATGTTTCTCATTCCGAGACGCTTTACCATTTTTAATATTTGCAAAGCGTCGTGGCGAATAAATATCGCAAATAAACGTTATTTTATTCGATATTAACCTGCCCCGCGGTGGTGTCTCTATCGATAAAACCTAATCTCGTAGAAATATCGATACAACGCAGGGAGACTCGGTCTCCGTCATCCGTCGAGGTCCTCCTATCCCGAGAACGGCGGCGGTGGAACGCGTGTCCTGTGATTCGCATGAAATATTCGGCGGTCAGGTGGGCGCTTCGAAATTTCCAAGAGGCTGCACGCGCCCAAGAGGCTCGCGCGTATCATCCCCGTCGTTCCGACAGATCTCAGTTCCGAGCATCGAGTCGGTAATTTTATAACGTCGTAAACAAGACGCGCTCGTATCGAGTTACGTGTCAACTATCTTCCCTCCAACTCCTTTCTCTTTCTCTCCGTTCTCCTTCTGCCGATTTATTCTTACGTCCGTTACGCGCGAATCCCCGTTACCCGAAAGCTTTTTTCGCCGATTTCCGCGAACAAATCGACCTGGCTTTATCGCACCCTTCGAACGTTTTATTCCATACTGTGATTCGACGGTTTGACAGGCCGCGGATTTCCAAGCTTGTCCGCCTTTTAGGTAATTTACGGACTGTTAATTTTGTATTTTAAGGGAGAGAGGCAAGGTTGACGCCTGATATGCCTCGAATTAACAGAGCACGCGTACCATCAATCTTTAAAATATAATAGTAGCTGTACTCGTACTTGGTGAGTAGATGAAACAAATTTTTCCTTAGGTTCGTAAAGATTGATTATATTTTAGTTTCTGTATTTTTATTCTGCAAAGAATCCACGATCTATCGAAGAAAAATTTCTTTAAACCATAACATCGTATCGTATCGAGTAGCTTCAATTAGCTACCTCGCCTTCTCCGATCTTACGTCGTGCACCAGGTGTCCAGTGCATTGACCAGTGAACAAAGAAAATTGTTATATTCTCTGCGCACATCGAGACAAACATCTGATACAGTTAGACTTACAAATTGAGGAGAACGCGATTCGTCCAGTTTTTCCCCCCGCAGAATTTTTAATCGTTATACCGCGGGACAATAAAATTCGCTATAACGCGAAATTAAACGGGAAATTAAAACGAGAAAATTACCATTTACCGGACCCTCGTTGGGGACTCGGCGAGATAGGAAACTCGGGCGGAATTATTCCGAATAGAGTCAGCTCGTAAAGGGGTAAATGAAGGAACGTACACGGCCATTCCAACTCGGAAGGCGAAGTTTATATCGCGAGCTACGTTTTACATACAATCCTTGAGGGGGAATAAAGGTCTCGCCGAATTACCAATTCCGTCCAAAGGACATCCCGCTCAAAACCAAATCCCATCGAGGGTTACTTTGGAAAATCCCTTAGATTCTAAGTTCCTAGAAAATCTCTTTGGATACGTTTTCTTTTTTTTTTTTTTAACGTTCGCGAGCTTTGCAATTTCGTGGTTTCACATTGTCCGAGGCAGAGGAGGTTCGAGAGTTCCAAATTTATACAAAATTTCCAACTTTACGAGAGAAAACTGGTAATTTTTTAGCGCCGCTAAGACGCATTTGCCGAACGTCCAACTGGACAAGTCGTAAAGTAGAAATTAAATAATAAAGAGGAAAAAGGTAAGATGCTATCTAACGGGTAAAGAAGATACGCGCAAGTATCGTTTACCTGGCGAGGGTTTCCACGTCGTAAATTTCGATCGGCAACCCTAGCCCTCGCAACGCGGAGCACGACGTCGCTTCTTTCGATACGTTTCGACGTTCCTTCGAAAAGAATACTATCTGCGAGACCTTGAAAAGTAGCATCGACCAGTAGCATCGTGAAAGGCAAAGTCTGCCCTATTTCGGCTCGTTTCGTCGGGCATCGACGTCTGGGTCGGATTAAGGCCGAATTAACTTTGACTTAGGTCTGGGTTAAGGTCGTAGGAAACGCGTGCGCACGACGTCTCTGTTCCTCGGATCTGCCTTTTTTTTTTAGTCTCTTCGTATACGCACGTGTTTCAAATTCACATCGGCGATCCCTCGATGCTTTCGAGATCGTACGGTCTTGTATTTGCGACGCAACAAACGTTGCTTTCGAGACGAACGTCGCACATCCAACGAGCCACCCTTCTTCGACAACTTCCCTTCTTTGCAATCTTCCCTCAACAACGCCATAAATCGACCCGTATCGCACCGCAGGAAGCAAGAAGGCCGCGACATCGTCTCGAAGAGGAGAATAATTTTGCTGGTGCACGCACGCAACGAGAGGATTGGAGCCAAGTGCAACGAACGACGATGAATTTTTCTCGATTGGCCACACCCTGGCTCGAGCCCCAAGGGTTCGAAAACGAGAAGGAAGCACGACGATGGATCGACGTTGGCTGGAGACGATCGGTCAGGTCCGCGATGCGAACAAAGAGATAGGAATTTGCATGGGAAAACGGTGGAAGATGGCGAAGCGAGAGGAGAAGAGCGTGGCAAGAAATTATAATAAGGGATCGATCGTGGGTCGATTTTTTCTCTTCTCGAAGCCGCGAAACCAGTCGAAATCGTGGAGTGGAAGGTCGGTGATCGGCAATTCCACGCACGGTCTTCTCTTCGTCGTCCGCCAGCGAATCGCGTCTTTTCCTCTTTGCCTGGTCGTTTTGCCGCGGAGCAACGGAGTCGCATAACTGGCCGTAATAAACACACCGACGTAATTATCCCGTCACGGGATAAGACTCGCGTACCTGCGACTCGTTCGGACACACGGCGCGGTTGCCTCGCAACGATAATTTCAGTCTTCGTTCGAGCAGAGTGTTTTATAAACTCCGCCGAGATAATGTACGAATAATAATAGATATAATGGGAGAAAACGAGTGAAATAGTTTACGCAAATGATAATCTCTTATCTATGAAAATAACCGTGGAATAAGCGTGGAATATTTCTAGAGATTCGGCATCAGGTAAATATTTCAAGATTTTTACGCGATCGGCTATTACAACGTTACTCGCAACGACAAATACAAATATTTCGTAAGACAGATTCGTAACGCTTATATCGCTAAATTATCGAAACAATTCCTTTGCGTTACTCGCGATACTAACAGCACGTACGTTCGTATAGAACGTGATGTTGAAACTTTTACTCGTCTCTGGTATCGTTCTATCAAATTGTCGGGAATCGTGGATCTTAATTGCGAAAATAAAAGTAAAGGAACGCGAAGGTTACGCTCGGAATTCATATTAAAAGAGTTTTAGATTTATTCGATGAACGATTCCCAGGATTTTGATCGATTCGCACGCGTCTCGGCACTCTCTTTGTCTCACCATCTTCCTTGTACCGCACTGCCAACGGAACAGTTACGTTCGTCTGTTTTTCGAGACGTCGCGTGCGCGCACGCTTCCACGCGGCCGATCTAGCGCAGCGCACGGAATTACGCGTATCTCGATATAAATATTTCTAAGAAAATATACGCCAGTCAATTAATTTTTTTAACGTAGAGCAGCTGCAATTACGCTAACCAAAGTAGCGGAAGAGAAGAGTTTGGCGATGCTTAAGATTTCTACGTAAACGTTATCTTGCATCGGAATTATTATTATTATCGCAGCGATAAGCTTCGCATTATCAAATTGTTCTGGATATCGTAAATATTTTAATTTTAATTTTCCGACACGATTACATCGAGATCGACGATTAAAGTTAACGCGGTACGCAGGAAGAAGCGAGTAAACAGAGGCGCGTTAATATTTTTCTATCCGACACGAGAAGTCTTGGCTACGCGCATGCTATAAATCAAGCCTAATGAAGCTTAATGCGAGGCGTTGGACGAACTATCCGGCTGAATCTATTCGTTTAACGGTTGAGATTTACGAGCAGATTTAAGCGGCCAGATAAAGCGAAACGGGTTCTCGTGGCTGGAAGATTTAAACAGGGACGCGACTTTCCGGGGATAAAGGCGTACGAATCGGACGATTAGAAACGAGACTCCGTGTATAACGCGATTACGGCAATTCTCAATTGAAACGTTCATTATTCATGAAATTCTTTCGAGGAAAGCGCTTGTTCGAGGAGGAACTATTTCGTCGTAAACGGATAACGCCATCTCAAATACTTAGGGAAACGATAGGCTCCTGTTTTTTTAACTTCTTTACCTATGTACTTAACGTAAATTTAATTACAAAGTTAATATATAGGGTGTCCGTAAGAGACAAAAGCTGTTAACGCTAGAACTATCAACTTTGGCAATTTTATTTTAAAATTCGCGCGACTAAAAGAACAATGTAACGAATTTTATTTTGTTTCTTATTGTTGAGAATTATGGATCTTCGAAGCCGAAATAATGTTACAGGAACACAAAATATACACTTTTAATTAATATCGAAATAGTTATACATTTATTTAACGAACGATTCCTAAGATATTCATCGATACACATTTGCACGCGTCTCAGCACTTTCTTCTATAACCGAACCGACTGAACTGTTTACATTCATCTGTTTTCGAGACGCTGCGCACGTTTCTACCGCGCATTTAACCTAGTCTAGCACAGAAAATTATACATATCTCAACACTTACGTATTCGAGTTTAAAATAATTTTGTATCAATAACAGGCAAAATGACCGGTACTTGTCAAAGCGTGCAAGGGTGCTGCGATCCGTTTATCGAAACCCAATTAACCAGTTTCTTCGATACGACGATATCAGTTATCAGGAGAATTCCGGATCGATCGTTGGATCGCTGTGCTAACCTTAAAAATAACACAGCAGTCGAAACGACTGATTATACGATTTTATAAACGTGTCGATCCTCGATTAGGTCGATCGTGGTCCCAGACGGATCAATATTACGAAAAATGCGCTATATAACGTGGCATTGCTTCTGCAGGAAAGTAACAAATCGATCAATATAAAAATATTCTATTTCGATAGAAATTGCCTCAAATCGGAATTACTGGCGTCGTTTCAAGGACGAAAGCAAGTTACGCGAGAACAATTAAAAAAACGTGAAACGTCGTAGAATGGAAAACTTGTAAAATTTGTATAGCATATACGGGGAAGAAGGATAAATTTCTTATCGATATACCGTGTATATTACGGGAAAATATCGGAAAAGAAAAGCGCGCGATGGAGGAATTTTCGAAGGAAAGGGTAAGCTCCGCGTTCAGAGCGCTAGAGGCATCTGTCGGTGAGAGAAGGAAGCTACGAGTTGCGGATACGCTCGCTAGAGCGCAGGCTCGTCCCTCTTCGTAATGGCTGCCGCCAGGGACGCCGCTATTGGTCGAGAGAGCGGCGGCCATCGCGAATATTCGGGCATGAATTACATAATGAGAATCATGATGGCCGACTCGGTTGGCCAATGACACGAGAGGGTGGCGCTCGGTGAAAGTCGCCCGAAAAATGGCGTCCCTTCGTCGAGCGACGCGTTTGTGGGGGAAAGCGATCGCCCGTTCGAGAATACGATGGGAAAATGGAAAATGGTCGAGCGATCTGAACGAGGAATCGACCTACTTCGACGACTGTTCGAAAAGAGAAAAATTCTCGCCGCAGGTTTGCCCGAACAGACAAAACGTTCGACGCAGATATTTACGAAAACGTACACAATCGTCGATAAGTACTAGAAAATTACTAAATAACAATACCTCGAAATACTGGAAACGACGGCACACGGTTACGCGGCCACGGGCGACAGGAAAAAAAAGGACGAAAGCGTAGAAACCGATAAGCGTAAAGAAAGACGAGGAGGAATCGGCTCGTAAAGGACGCGAAAGACTCGGTCGACCTCGAGCTTGGCGAAGAAACAGCGAGCGGGAGGAGGGACGCGTGTAAAAACTTTTATGATCGCGGTCAATAAAGTGACGTAACCGGAGTGTTGTGACGTCAGGGACGACCGGAAGTGGCGCGCGTAAACGCCACGCGCCTCGGTCCTGCCGCGACACCGACCGCGCGGAGGCAGACGCGGAGGAGGCTTCCGCACGGGGTGGGTGGAGATTCGCGCGTCAACGAGGAGAACGAGGGACCGGCAGAGAGCGGTTAAGGGTGACCGTGGAGCGAAGAAGAACGCGGTAAAGAGAGTTGCTTCGACGGAGAGACGGAGAAAACGGGCTGTCTCGCGGGAGCGAAAGAGCGAAAGAGAAGGAACGCGAAAACGAGAGACAGAAAGGGAGAGAAGGAGAGAGAGAGGGAGAGAAAAAGAGCGAGAGCCGGTTGATGGTTTACGACATTCCGTTGATGGCCGTAGCGGCGTAGTTGCGGCGTCGAGCCCATAAAAATGTAACGAGCCTGTAAACGTTCGTTTATATTGGCCTGCCTTTACACTCGTCCGGATTGGGATAGGTTACGGCATCCTTCTCTCCCGCTCCCGGTATCCGGTGTACCGTTCTGACGTCACGTAAGACGAACGTGAGACACACGTTGTACAAACGCGCGGTTACGCGATTCGCATTAGGCGAGTAGTAGGGCGATGGCGAGCGATAGCGAGAACGAGGGAGACCGCTTCGGTGGAACGTTTCGGTGCAACGCCTCCGTCCGACTCGTAAGCGTTATCACGAGCAAGTAACATTCGACCTTGACCTTCCAGCGAAACCTGAATGAAAGAAACGTCTCCCCTGGCGGCGTGGCGGATCGTAAACCGGCGGCAACGAGCTCGTTGAACGAGACCGGGGTCATCGTCGACCTCGTTAGCCGCGCAACGCTGTCTCCCTGTCTTTTCAAATTCTCGCTCTTGCACATAGAAACGCGACACCCGCGTTCCACGCGTCCAACGACCGACGCTTTCGTGCAACGTCTCGCAGATGCGCGAAATTCCAGGTAAATCTGTGCGAGGAAATTCGATAGATTTACGCGTCTTAGCGTCCCCGACGATGATTCTCATCGTTGTAGTATCTTACATTTACGCTGGACGCGTGCAAAATTGACGGTTCCAGTTACGAGACCGAACTGTCTCTTAGAACGAAGGTTCGTCGACGACGAGGAACTCTCGCCTCGAGTACGCTCGATGGACGAGGCTGACCGCAAAAGCGACAGACGACGGCCGACCAAACAGCAGCGCGTTTTACGATCGCTCGCGTAACGTTTTCCGGCGACCTTGACATCCATCCGCTTCCATAGGTAAGACGGGCCACGCGTGATTCACGCTACGACGAGAAGCCGCGTCGGAGGTGTTCCGCGGACCCGCGACCGCTCGTTTTACGAACGCTTAAAAGTTTATAGACGGCAATAAACGCCGTTTACCTTCATTTCGCCGCTTCTCGGTCGAGCGAACGACTCGTTCGCAAGCAGCCGCGAGCATCGCGTCTTTCCATTCTTCCGCGGACGCTGGTCTCTTCGCTCACACGCGAACGATCGTACGATTATACGTTTCTACCGTGATACGCCGGATCCACCTGTCTTTGACACGACTAGATCTTCAGATACCGTTGGAACAACGAGCACAGAGTACCAGCGAACGAACAAAGGATCGTTAAACGCGTAATTAGCGGCGTGCTGTCTCGTCCACGAGATCACCGATATATATCTAAAGAGGTGTGAAAATGACGGACGATGGCTCATAGCGCGGTATCGCGCACATCGCAACGCGAAACGGAATCATTTCGTTTAACGAAGCTAATATAGTGTGACGCGAACTTTATGTCGTAACGTTGAACGTAACGCGAACGACGGTGCCAAGAAAAATATTCGACTCGCCGATGTTCATACGCATAACGTTATTCCACGATGTTAGTACGTGTCGTTTAACGTATTTATGCAACGGGTGTCCTTCCCCGTCATCGAGGTATAGTGACGCTCTGCTTGTTCGAGTTAATTAAATATACGATATTACATATAGGATATACAGTATACCATACTTTTTATTAATTTATAGTCTGGATAATGTATTATATTATTCTATATCGCATGCTGTTCGTTAAAACATTCCAAACACATTTGGGGTGATTTTGGGCACTTCGACTCCGTCATCACTACTCTCCTCACTTTCAAATATATTTTCACGCTGTTTACTGAACATTTCGAGGATGAAAAGATCACTACTGTACGTCTTACGAGTATACTTCTCGACAAAATGAAAGATCTGAGATATCTGCCATGAGAATACTCTAGCTGGGAAGCTTATCGCTTTCTCCATTTCAGAAATAAATAATCTTTTCTTTACCATGAATCGAAACGATAAACGATGAATCCCTGCTTGTCGCTCTATTTATGTTCCGCGTACCGGCGATCGGATTTGGGTCCCGCAGGAAACAGCCGAATCACGCTGGGCGACGAACGTGTTAATTGGTCCGATCAGTGTCACCGAGCGTCTATAAATTCGCTTTATTTCGTCTCGCTGGTAACTTTAGCCAACGTAACACGTTTATCGTATTTCGTACGAAAATTTGCGTAACGTTCCGATTGTCCGAAATTTACTTCGAACGACTCGTCCTTCGATCGATTTAATCAGCGTGGCGAGTAAATATAAACTCGCTTTGCTTCGCCTCTCTAGTACCTTAATCTCGATTAACATAACTCGTTTGTCGTATTTCGTATTAAAATTACCCTAACGACCTTCGATCCCAATTACGATCGATCGAAATTCACTTCGGGTAACGCGTCGTTCGATCGGTTCACGGGATCGCCAACGACCGTAAAAGCTGCTCGACGCGATCTCGAATAAAATAAATAATAACGATAGATCGAAAGGAGTAGTTGAAAATACCAGTTACGAAGCATAAATTCAGCTTTATCTCTTTCCTCTATCGGTTCTTCTACCTAACGCAACGCGTTTCTCATATTGTATAGTTAAAATTCACATAACGTCAACGTGAATTTTTCGAAAGCTCGGAGTATCCGTATCCGAAAACTGTCGGTTCTTAGCGGGGCTGTGGCTCGTTTGGTAAATAGCCGCGTCGATCGAGCCTAAACTAAACTACGGCGTTTAAGGACGAGCACACGAGCTCGTTCGAGCAATCGAATCACCGTTGAACGACGTGAATTATTGCGGCGGTTGGAGCGGCGCAGCAAGAATGATCTACGACGATCGTAAAGCCGGTGATCGTAAATCGCCGCGGCGCATTCTAAAGCCGTCACGTAACGACAGTAATGACCGATCGAAAGTAGACCGATGCGATTGCCATTCAGGATCCGCTCGTAGCATCGCGACGGTACTAACGAAACGAGTAGCAACTCCGATCAAATCGCTGATCTCATCGATGAATCACCGTCATCGGCCAAGCTTATTTTCCTTTTTGCATTCGTTAACTGGGCCATCGCAGTCGTCGTCTGGCCACTGTCTATGTCTAAATGTTATTGCTCGTAAAAACGACCTACCGTGTAGCCGTTTGTTTTGTTCCGACCTCGTTCAAGAGAATCGTACGCGTTTCGTCATTCACGAACATTTTTTCTTTTTTCATTCGAATATTGTTTATGATAGTTACGACATAGTTACGCGTATATACATTTGCAGTTTTCAAGGTTTACGATAACGGCGCGTCGAACTTAATATCGATACGTATCGTTTGTTAAAAAGAGAAATAAAAAAAAAGAAACCTCGTCGAGAAGATGCTTTCGTTCGTCGATTGTATATTCCTTGAAATGTTCTTTCTCGTACAATATCTCGAAATCATATTAGTATTAATATATTAAAAATTATAATTATTCAATTATTTATATAAATTCATAGAGTAATTGTTAATAATAAATTTATAAGATTTATTGAAACAATAATTGGTCAAGGACTAATAGTAACTACATGAAATGGGCAATTCAGAGAAATATAATGTTAATAAAATTGAAAATACATAAGCTCGAATAAAAGCTATTGAAATTTCTGATATTAATAAAATATTTTGAATTATTAATGTAATTGGTGATAAAAAAATAAAATTTATTATGAAATTTCTTAATAGAATTAAAATTAAATGTCCTGAAATTAAATTTGCCGAAGGACGAATAGATAAAGTTCATGGTCGAATAATAAGTCTAATTAATTCGATAATTACTATAAAATTTATTAAAAATTTTGGTCAATTTAAAGGAGCTAAATGTCCAAGAGTTTTTATTGGAAAATTAATTATGGAATAAATAATAAATCTAAATCGTAAAGAAAATGATATTGATAAATTAAAAATTAAACGTCTTGCCGAAGTAAAAATATATGGAATTAATCTAAATAAATTTAACAATATAATATAAATTATAATTCTTAAAAATGTAAAAATATTTGAAATGTATTCATTTTTTATAATTATTTTAAATTCATTAAATAAATATTCAATTAGTAATTTAAAAATTATTATAACACGAGATGGAATTAATCAATACAAGTTTGGAAAAATAATAATAGGTAAAAATATAAAAATTCAATTTAATTGACTATAATTATTAATTGATGGATCAAATGTTTCAATCGTTAGAAATTGTATATTGATTTGATCGTTGATTGTATATCGAATCATTGAGAAATGCGCGAATCTGTTTATTCTCTGTTGAGTGTATAATATCGTATTGAAAGTTCGTATTATTTACGATTCTCTGTTAAAATGTGCAAATTTATTTGCGATTGCGTTTAACGATCGGCCGAAAGTAATTAAGACGATATAAATCCTCGTCGCACGCGTCGATTGTTCTCATCATAATCGAGAGGTATTTAAACGTCAGCCGAAGGATCGAGGAAATCCTTACGACGAGCGTTCCAACGATAGAAATTGCTCGCGTTTTCTTTGTCAAACACGCAGAGGCAGATCTTTAAATACTTTTCTCGCCTCTTCCTTATCTTCGGACGATCTTCCAAGATTCTACGTGAACGTTCGAGAAATTCCTGTGTACCTTTCTTCGCAACGCGAAAGACGCGAAAGGCGAGAAAGAGAACGAGACGTGACACAATGGTGACGAGAAATTTCCCGTGGAACGACGGCTGGCCATGAATGAAACCCGGATACGTAGGATCGTAGAAACGGCAGTGAGCCGTGCGACCGAGGAAACGAGCGATTACGCAAGCTTTACGAGCAATCGCGAAATGGTATCTCCCAGAACAGCGAGACAGCCGGCAGACGATCAGACACGGGCCAACGCAATGACCTCGACACCCCGATAATGCTTGTCACGAGAGAATTCGTTGCGTATAATTCGTCGATGATCTATGATATGCGATACTTTTACTATGATGTTATTGGTCGAAAAAATCAACCGTTATATATACTATAGTAGTTGTTTACGGTAACGATATGGAAGTTGCGGAGGAGATACATACACCGATCGATCGGTGGCGGAGCAACTTTGTTACCGACTGGGTGGAAAATTGGTTTTTCCTTTCTGTGGCTTATTTTTTGTATGCCCTTCGTTTTTGTCTCCGAACAAACCGCTGATTCGTTAGACGGCCATTTAGGAATATCGAATACAGGGAGCGGGAAGTTTTGCAAGGTCTCGTTCTCTTCGCACGCGCGGACGTGGAGACACTTCAACGACGAGTAGATCCTCGAGGATGAGACGTACACTTGTGAAACGAACAACGATAACGTAAACGAATAACGTCGACGTCTCTAATTGCAGAGAAAATTCAATATATCGGATATCCCCGCTGCATAACGAATTCTAATGTATTCGTCCCCAAGTTCGTTCGAATAACCGCTAGATCGTTTACCGCTCGACCGTTTTCAACCGATGAACTTTGTAATTGACGAACGTTGTTTTAGCGTGTGCGAGAAGGTTTCGAAAGCCGAGCAGCGAAGGATCGCCGCAAATCGCCGAGCGTATGTCCTCGGAGGGAGATCAACAACCCGAGGGACGCGTCTGTCTATCGCGCCGATGAAAATAACCAGAACTCGAAGGCTCGCGAACGTAGCAGACGTACATGCAAATTCGAGCGCTGATAAGTCCGGCGTGAAACTTGAAATAGAAGAGTCGGAGGAAGAGAGGGGAAGAGGTACTTTCGATCGAGTAGAGAAGTGCGTCGATAGAGATAGCGAGAAGCAAGAACCGACAGCGTGATACCGCATTGCGTATAAAAAGGGTTTCCTTTTCAAGGTGAATCGATGATAAGAAGACTGGTTTGCCCCGCAGTCACTTTGTTTTCCAGAAAAATCAAATTGGGTTGATGGAAAATTCTATACGTGGAACGCGTAAAAGTTGTTCGATCTCCGACTGATCGATCGGATAAAATACTTGAAAAAGAAAAACCTGAAATCGGTCGTTCCAATATCTCGAAATTATTAGCGGATAAAGAATTCATCCATCAGAAAACTAACTTGTACAGGCAGTACGTTTTAGAGCGAAGGAACTTTGTAGTCTAAAGGATTTAATAAACTCGTTTCCACGATCTTTATGTCAATTTTGTAGCTCGATTTACGGACTGACGGAAATTGGTATGAAATGCTTCTTCGTTTTCTGCGTGTAAAAAGAATAAAGTCCTTAAAGAGTCACCGTAACTATCGATTCGGACTACAGCTACGAATCCTCGAATTTTCTTAATTCGATTCGCTTCGATCTTATCTTACGAGTCATTTTTCCGGAGAGCTGCTCAATTATAACGCGAGTAATCAGGAAATTCTATTGGATCTTCTTGGAAGAAAGCGTATCTAAACGATCTATAAAATGTTCCTATATCAACCTCGATTCCTTTAAATTCACGGTAATATATAATCGCACACAGTCGCGTTATTTTAATCTACTATACAATATATAGTTAACAGAGTTTTCGGATACTACGTTCACCTCGTAAAGCGCTCTTTTTACAGTTCTTATTTCGTGTGGTGCTGCGTAATCCACGTCTCGGTCCGCGATGTAACGCGACTCTGAAAACCGTTCTCGGCAAGATAACACGATATCGATAACGACGGTCGTTAGTTGCGACGTGTCGTTGAATTTACGAGCCCTGTCGAACGGTCGTGTACGCTTCGGCCAGTTCTCGAGCTAAGAAGGGAATCGAAGTAAGAGGAAGAGGGATGAAACCGCGCGGAAGAGGACGCGCAAAGATTCTCTCGTGGAAGCGTCTACGTAATTGCGTCGTGTACGGTTCATTAGTCTACTCGAAGTTGGTGGACAGAGAGGGAAAGAGAAAAGCATCGATGAGAGGCAAAAGAGAGAGAGAGAGAGAGAGAGAGAGAGGGAGAGAGAGTAGAGGGGAGAGGCGAACGTTTATTCGCGGAGCCAGCACGCTCGTTATCCGTTCGGTGCCTCGTAATATTTTGTGATTCCCTTGTCCCCGTCCTTCTCAGTCTCTCTTCCTCTCTTTTTCTCTCCCAAAGCTTCTCTGCCGCGAGCACCCTTAATTAGAAACTTTACTTTGCGCGTTTAAATGCATTACTCGCCGTAATATTGCACAATTTATGCTCCCAAGAGCTGTAACCGTACGCGCTGTAACAGATATCTTTTGTGAAAAAAAGCCGCACACGTTTGGCCACGATATACCAGCCTGACCGATATTAATTAAGCGTTAATCGAGCCTCTTTTCGGGATGTTGCGATCGGACCTTTTTAATAGGGCATGATTTAGTAACGGAATGGAATGGAATATATAAGTATTCATTCGGACGACGATCTACGTTCCGATTGATCTATATAAAGGTACATACATATATTTTCGCGTTAACACAGAATGAGAAGAAATGGGAAAAATTTTCAGCAAGAAATTCGATCAGCTTCCTTTCTTTCTCACGCTCTACCGTACCTTTTCGTAACCCAAAATAAAGAACACGAATTTCTATATACGTAATGTTGCCGAGACTTTGTTGAAACACGCGAAATTCTTATTCCACGTTAATAGATTAAAGGAAAAAATCACACGGCGATGATATAACATCGATGTCTGTGCCAGGCTTACCGGACGACATCGTATTTTATTCGAACGTCGATTACGAGGCCAGAATCTGCCCTCGGACTTACTTTCCTTCGATCCTTTAGTTCGTTCCTCGCCCAAGTGGACAGAACGTTTATTGGCCGGTTCGTTTTCCAGGGCCGGATTCTCCATCGAAACGCCGAGACGTCGAACCGTGAATAACAATTTTACGCGAAGATTTGCCCCGAATGCACACCACGTCGGATATTCCCTCGCCATCCGAGTTAAAAGCGTTCACGCGACTGGCCTTCGAGTCTGCGGATTTCGCCACGATTCGCAGGATAAGAATCAAGTACTTTGATTTCGACCGCTTCTACGATTCTTCTCGTTACGTATGCTAACGGCTTGAACATTGGGAAAAAAAAGGAAACGACTAACCGCTCGAGCAGAGATACTTGTCCCTTTTTCTCAACTAGTTCGCCAGTTCGTTCGGAATAACGAAGCCTCGAAATACTGAAACGACGCTGTGATTTTATTGGAGGACAGGAACTCCATTTACTCTCGACGCGCGAGCACGACGAGCTTCTACTTTTGTCGGGAAAATCACCAGGAAGCGAGGAATGTCGACGAGCGTCGTGACGGGAGAGTTACGTTCAACTCGTTTCGATCGTCGTCGAATCCTTCCTTCGTTCGACGTGCTAATTGCTCCGGAGGACAGCTACGATTCGAATTCACGATGGTGTGCAGTTTTATGTCGCACGATAGACGTTTCTTCGAGATACTGGTCGCTTTCGAACTTTTTCTTGTCGTTTAATATCCCCCGCTTGTGAAACTCTGTAGTCTTCCAAGGTACAGACTTTGCTTTTTACCTCTTATCGACCTGGTTAAACGGGTCATTTTCATAAATAAATTTAAGTACGCTAATCTCGAATACCATTAACGATTCCATTTAGCAGAATGATGCATTTTAAAATCACTATCATTCATAAATAATAAAGGAGAAGCGCCAATGTAAATATATTCTTGCAATATCGAACAGTCCGTGCCACATGTGTCTCCATTGCGTCTCTTTTTCTTTATGATATATGCATCTTTTAATCAAGAAACGACGCGAAAGGACAAATTCTTAGAATGTATCGTAATTTATTCGAGCAAAATTGTATCATAACATCGGTACTGAATATCGTAGCCCATAAAGCTAGCAGGTCTTATCAGCCTCGCAAAATGGATCCTATCGAAGGACCATTGTATGTGCATCTAAGTATAAACCACAACACGAGTACCTATGTTTGTAGTTCGAATGGACCAAATGTATTTCTAGAGACCGACGAGCGCGATGGCCTTTCAGGCAAATGTCCTTGTTTCACGACGGCCACGAATTATATTACTCCTAGAAACGTACAGCTTGGCCATTTCTGCGATACGATTATTTCGCGTCCTTCAAAAATTCCGTATGATACCTGAAAATATTTATTGCACAGTACACTCAATTTTGATATTGATTTTTATAGCAGTATCTCTTTATCGAGGCTTCAAACCAGCATCTCTTCTTTTCCCTTTTGTAGAAATAGCTCTCTACGACACTCGGTCGATTATTTTGATAAATCAGAATCCTCTTGCACAATTGAACCAACGTTATTAATGAAATTTTACAAATCGTCTATGCTAGGAAATTCTTTCAAGCGAAGGTAAGGCTTGGCAATAAAACGAACGAAGGTATACTTTCAGTTAAATTTCACAAATTAGCTGAATATCGTATTTAGAATATCGTAGCTATAAGTTTACAAAAAATGGTCTATGACCTAGCAATCTATAGTAACCATCTAGCCTTTTTTAACTCGCCGATAGGATTATTACAATTGCTATTATCGTTCCTATAATTGGTAAGTCATCGTGCGAGAAGACCAAGGCTTCCTTCGAATATTAACAAATACTGATAATCACGCTGGACCTTGCGTCACATTGGTAGCTTTAGATCAAAATTGAACAGCGACGCGCAACATACAGAATGCCACCGGACACTCTGCGCGCCGTTCCTTCGCTGGTTTTCGAATCTCAGAGGGAAGTAGCCACGTCGCTGTGCGCCCAGGCCCGCAGAGTTCGTGAACGCTCATAAATATTCCTTCGGAGTAAGACCCATAAAGAAACCGCTCGCGGGCCTCGAAAGGGTTGATTTTTTCTTCGGCCAGAAGCGAAAGAGGGGGGACGTGGAAGGAGAAGAAAAGAAGTCGGTCTCGCTGTCCGAAGGAGGTAACCACTCTCTGAGGTAATAACCGAGGAAGGACAAAAGGCCTTGCTGTTCGTTTATACGGCTGGTCACGGCAGGATTAAAAGGGTTGCAGCGCTCACACGGACTCGCTTGGTGCACGCTTGAAATCCACTTCGCTTGTCTTCGGACCAAAGGAAAGAAAGAAATAGAGGGAGAAAGGGAGAGAGAACGAAGTAGAACCGCGACGAGAAGAAGTCTTTCAGCGGAATTGGAACGCGACGATCGAGAAACCACCCCGTGAAATGAAATAGAGCTGGCGAAGAATCGAGGATGCGGGGTGAAAATAATTTTCTAAAGGAAGGAAGCTGAAACGAGTGGACCAATGTCGAGAGTGAAGCACCATCGGCTCGAGATCCTGGGCCGGATCGAGTTTCGGAGAGGAAAGAAAAAAAAAAAAAAGAAAGAAATATCGAGAGGGAAGAAGGAAGAGCTTGGTTGGTTTCGCTCGGTGAATTCCAACGTTCGGCTTCTGTCTACTAATTAGCCTCAGACCGAGGCTTCTCGAGCTTCATCGGTCCCGAATGTATTTCCATTACGATCGCTTCAAGAATATCGTACAGATCTACTCTGAAGGTAAGAGGAATGGAAAGATCTAATTAAGTCTATCGATCGTGGTGGCTGTAATTAAACCGTATGAATCCCTTGACGCGACCTCATTCGCTCCATCATCTTATCGAACTTTGCTATCTCTCATGTTGGCCTGACGTTATCTTTGCCATGCTCGATGTCCGACGAGCTCTCGGCCGTATTTCCCGCTTCACTTAGGGTTTAAATCGTGCAAGATTCTGTCGCTATCTTAAAATAATGCCGATATAATTATGCGTGGGTCTGACCGACCATTTTCCATTGCTCGCGATGACAACGTAGGATGTGACGATACACGTAGATACAGATATACCTGAAACCTAGATCCCGTTGATCGGTATGACGGAAGTAATTATCGAAGTAAAAGACAAATTAAAAGTATAGAGCTTGTATCAGAGGAATTAAGATGAATGCTATATTAAAGAAAAAATACATAGAAGACTTTACCCATACAATTTACAAAAAATCATCCAAATCTTCGAAAATAGATTTTTGTAAGACCATAGATTCCATAAGATTTTGTAAGACCATAAGACTTTAAGATTCATTCTGATAACTTTAAAGTTAAACTACCGCGTCTAATTAACTACCGGATTTAATTAACGATACGATATCGAACTATGTATCTTCTTCTCGTATAGCGGAAGCAATAATATCTAATAAGATATTTTCCCCTTTCGATTCGTATCGAGCCGCTGAAATTTTCAACAGCAAGTGGAATCTCGCGGAGAAACGCAGTCGGAGGATTACGCGGTCACGCAGGAGATGATGTTAATCGCACGCGATGAGAAACGTTAACGACGGTTCGTTGTGTAAATATTCACGAAGCTTCGGAACAATTTCCTAGGCCGGCTAGGTGGTACCGCGACCAGGCGCCTGGACGATTCTGGAAGATGCTCGAAGGGCAAACGTGACCGGCTTCATTGACTTTACGACCACTAAAGCAAGTCTTTATAGTTCGCGCTCCGAGTGGCCTGCAAAGGCCGCGCACGCTCGCACCACATTGTTTCATCGTATTCAGAGTTACGTTCTTAAATATGCGACATGCTGCTCCCGTGCGCCAGTCAACGGACACGTCACTCCGACCATTTTCTATCCGTCGTTGATTTTTCACAAAATTCAATGTCGAGCGCGATTGTAATGAATTTGAGAAAGCTCGAACAGGAAGCGATTAGATGGTGTATTTTATTATCTCTTTTTTTTATCGATCTTCGATAAACTGCGAACGTTCATGTATTTGTGAGAGACTCGAAGAAAGAGAAATGCGCGAATGACACGAAAAAAATAGGTAAAGTATCGACAACATGGGTGAAATAAATTTCTAAGTTTCCATTTTCTAAATATTCATAGAAATATAAATTTAAAAATGATATCAACCAAGTAAATAAAATATGTTCGACCAAACTTTTCATGGAAAAGGTAGATAAATATTCCGATTTTCCTTTTAAACCAAAATCGTTTAAAGTTTATGGGTTTCTTTCTATAGAGCAGATATTAACTATTCGGTAGTTACCGAAATTACTAGGAAATCATTCACAGATATTTTCATTATCGGAATCGTCCCACGGCGTTTCATATGCGTCTACCTAATCGTTTGATTAAACCGACGGGTGGTCGTAGTAGAGAAATGACCGCGCGAGTTGCATAGGATGTTACAACGTTCGATGCAAACTTTTCGCCGCAGGATTATATATATATCGCTGTGTAATATGCGACTATCTTGACGAAAGTTACAGCAACGGCGCAGCGGGTCCCCTAAACAGCCAACTGGCGACTAAGCTGCGGGTATTCATCAAACTTTGAAACTTTGACGGACTTATGTTAAACCGTCCGACATCATAACACGAAATCCAGCCAAGTTGTTATCTGCAACTTGTACAGCGCTCTCAGGATTCGCGATTGCAGTCGAGAGATGGGAACGGGAATCTTCCTCGATCAGAAGGAAGCCTCGCTGCTCAACCACCTTCACCTCGACAACGTCCATCCAACTATCACGAACAATCAGCAACTCACGATCGTTCTATCTTTAATATTTATATTTAGAATTTGAAGACCCATAATCTCTCGTATCTTATTCACGATTTTCTAGATTTCCACTTTATACCGCTTAATTAATTTTCTCTAAACTTCTAGATTCCAGAAATCACGAGTGTTAGGATATCCATTGTCATTTAAATGTTTTTTCACTGCTTTTGTTGTTTAGTTGTTTTATTCCAAATCGAACGTTTCAATCGCAATATAAAATTTCCTTGCAAAATAAAATATCAAATAGAAGAAACTTTGTTAACGTTTTCTGATGAGTGAAGCGGACAAGTATGTAATTATCCTAATATATATATGGCTGACAGTGTACGAGCACGCTCGATACACGTTACTTAGAGTTTTGTAATCGATCAATCGTGAACACGCGATGCAACGTAAACGTTCTATCTGCATGTACCACGGAAAGTACATTGCGCACAGCAGTGAGAGGATAACGTGCAAAAGTTCGACTACGCTCTATCTGTCCAATCGGGTAAAAAGGATACATGTCCTTCGGTTTGTCGGGTTTCAAAGAGTTAAAATAGGACCCTCGGTTAAACTACCTCGCGTCGAGGTGTCCGAAAAAGCTATAAAACTATAAAAGTAGCCAGCCAGCAACGGAAGGGTTGAGAATAGCCGGGGTCGCGCACCTCGTTTCGACCTGCGATAATTTCATCTATTTCTGAATTGCTTTTCAACGCAAGTCCTTCAAGGATCCTGTGGCGAGATGCGTTGGAAAACTCAGTCGGTAGTCGAGCAACTAGAAGGAAGGGTGCACGGATATACCGCGGAACACCATTGAAAATACCGAACGAAACACGCGCGGCTCGCTTTTAAATTTCATCGTTTCTCTTCGATTGCGCAACTATAAACGAAACGGTAGGCTGACGTGGCGGAAACTCGGGTGTTTCTAAACGAATTCCTCGGCGAGTCGATACCAAGAGGAGAGAAACGAGGGAAGAAGTTGGATTCGTTGGAAAGTAGAACGGTTCGAAATATTCCATCGGATCGTGGTCGTACTTTCTTTCCTCGCGCGGCGATAACGATAACTTCCGCGCGGCTTGCTAACGTCGTTGAGAAACCGAGGCCTCTCGAGGCTACCGTCGATGGGACGGTTCGTTGGGATGCGTGGGGTTTGCACAAATCCCTCGATTCGATCGCTGACATCCGACCCTGTCCTGGAAATAGGACCGGACGATGGCGTCATACCCACAACGCTTCAAGATGGCTAACAGTTGCTTCAGACTCCATCTAATTATAGCCAACCTTCGAGCAAATTGTGCGGATCGTTCGGATGTAGAAAATAGAGGAAATAGCGGATAAAGACATTTTCAATTTGGTATTCTTTTTTTTTTTTTATAAGTACGAGTGGATCAGACAATCGATCGTGATTTAAAAGAAGACGTCGTTCACGGGCAAACTTATTATTCCGCGGGATGGAACACTGAAATAATTGAACGGCTGACTGAGTTTCCAAGTAAACCGGGAAGGAAAATTACCCAGGTCCGGCATTCTTGTTAACACGGGAATTCTTATTACGCGGAACCCCCGTGGTAACGAGATCCTCCACTTAGCGAATGCAGCCTCGCGCGATTTTACACTCGTCGCGCTTCAGAAAACCTTCGCTGTGTTAATGATGAACTCTCGGGCCGAAAATACCCCGCTGCAACTCGGACACACGCGGCAACTCCAAGGCGAATTCCACGAATTTTTCGAAAGAAATTGCCCTTCTTGCAATTTAGCATCACGGTGAATTTTCGTTCATTACCTATGCTAATTTCGCCTTTTACGTTTACATGTCTCTTACACGATGGAAATCACGAAAGTGGAACACCCCTCGTGAATTTAATTTTTTTCTTTTTCGGCTCGTGTATAACCAACGCAAAACATTAAAAAAGTAAAAAAAAAAAAAAAAAAAATAAAAGAATATAAAGAAAGAAAGAGAAGAACGTTATATGAAAAGGTAAACTTTAAAGGAGCATCGTAAACAACGAATGGAGAGTTTGGAGAAACAGCGGGAGATTCGAATGTTTAAATTTGAAAAAAATCACGGGCGTTAATCGATATGCAAGCGGAATGTTTTCCCCGCTTAAACAGTTTCTCTCTTATTTTCTCTCTCTGGAGATAACGCACGAATCGCACGATTTTTAAACCGCATCATGACGTATCTGCTGGTCGATATTTTTTAAAACCAAACAAACGTACGAGAATGTTTGTTATTTATGCCTGTAATTTATGCGCAAAATATCGCGATATGACGCGAGCCATTGGTATTAGCAAGTTAATTTCCGTGCGATTGCGGCAAAATGAAACGTTTCGTCGGGACGCCGAATTTCGCAGCGAAATACGTCCCGATCGTTGGCTCTCTTAATCTCTCCGGCTATTTTTACAGTACCGACGGCAAACAAGGATATCGCGGACACGATGACAACACTCGAAAAGTTTCATCTGGCGAATTGACCGTCGCACACGCGTAACGCGTTGCAATCGACTCCGCAATGGAAAATTTACAAACCACCAAGGGTCGACGAATTTTGACACCGGAGGAATATTTTTATCTTTTTACTCTTTTTCCGTCGAACAGACGAAAAGTACGGCCATACTGGACCCTTGTGGAAACCACGTTGCACGACGTAATCCCTGGGGCGTTATGGGAAATGAATTATAGACACGGAGACTGACGCGAGAAGGGAGCAAAAACATGGAAAATGGAGCCCTGAAAGGAATGTCAACTCCGTTTCTGCTTACGTTTCCGACGATGCCTTTTTCTCAGTGTCGAAAACTTTTCATATCATTGGATATTACTTTCTCGAAGAGAATAGCTTCGAGTTCGTACAGTCGTGAGAGATAAGTTTGACTGGAAAGAAGGGAGGCAGAAAATTTGGCCAAGTAGTAGATAAGTATATATTTCTTGTTTCTTTTCTTTTTTTTAATCAGCGAGTCTGTGTTTTATCTTGCGATAAGTCTTCCAATATCTAAGCTGAAATCTGAGAGATCGTGGGTTCCTGCGATTTCAGATTCTATTTAGAACTGCTCCGGGGCACCTGTCTCATTTTTCATCTAAACGATCAAATATTTTCCAAATAGCTCACCGTGTCCGATATTGGTCCCTACATTTTATCGCATACCATTTATTTCGTGTATTTAAATTAAAATTCAATGTACGCGTAAATGCTCATATCTTGATCGTGTACTTGCAGGAAAGGCGTGTACGATTTGCATTGATCTATGCTCGCAGTAGTTTTTGAATCAATCAAAAATCAATAAAAAATTAGCCATTGGGCGAAATAAGCTCGTAACATCGGTGAAGAGTAACCCGTTTTGATAAAAATTCAACCTGCACGAGAGCGAGAAAATACCGACGATCGAGCGTCCGTTTCCTGGAAATCTAAGCTGACCGTTAGTTTGAACTATTACTTTCGAAATGTAAAATTCCTCCAATATGAATTTAGCACAACCGTTAGCCCAATCACCAAAATTCTAACACTCTCCCATATCGAATTTACCTAACCATATAAACGACATTCACCGTTATAAGCTTTTCGTTAGTTTTCGCTCTTCTCAGCCGACATTTCTTAACAGATCAAAGTAATTTCCGCCCGGAGGATGGCTACTTAAGACTATAGACGGTGGAAAAGGTGAACCGAACGAGCAACTAACCGGGTTGTCACTTTGATCCGATGGTTTGGTTGGAAACGGTCTCGGATGGGGTGAACCGTTCTACGCGATGGACTCTCGCGTACTCTCCAAGGACAGGTACTACGGGGAGGTAGACCAGTTACCGGCGGAACTGGCGCACCAGCTAATTAGGACTTGATTGGTACTCATCCCCGCCACTGCCGCGCCAGAACACAGCCGTTAGAAACCATCAACCTATTTTCTCTTCGCTTACCCTTCGTATTCCCTGCCTTCTTCATGCGACTCGTCTCTCTTCCTCTCTTCTTCTTCTTCCTTTTCTTCTTCTTGCCTCTTCTCGCCTCCCCCTGTAACTGGCCTCCCATCACGAAGCGGCCATCGGCGCGGTGTAGCTCGCTCCGGTCTCGTGTATAATTGTATAATTTACTCGGCAATTTGGCCCACGGTTAATTTGTATAATTTCCCCGTGGCCGTGTACGTAAATTCGACGAACCCCCTTTGTAGGTTGGCGCACCGCGCCGCATTCGAATACCGTGGGCCAGTAACGGGGGAGGCTGTTTCCACCCGGGCCGCTCCCGGGGGATTATTTCGTGAGATATTTCATCGTTGACCGTTTCTTTCCTCTGCCGTTGTTTGATCGTTTTATTGGCCGACGCTTAGCTACTCGACGCGCTGCGTTTGGCCAGCGGGTTCAACGACTCGAGATGATCTCATTCGCACAACGAAGAAGCTTCTTTTATTTTGACTTTGGTTACTTTGATCGATTATATCGATTAGTTGTAAAGAGAGAAGCTTCGCAGTTTTGAAAGAAAGTTTCAGCCGAGTCTTCGGTTCTCCTTGCTCTTTCCACGGATTTCCGACGGGGCCAATTTCATTGAAATTCGCGAAAAGACTCGTGCCCGATGGAAACTCATAGAACTAAGACGAATCTACGTCTCTCCGCGAAAAAAGAAATTTCGGCGAGCTACGGCTCTCCCCGTTCCTGATACGCGCAACTTTATCGAGCAGAAATTTTTCGATTTCTCTAACCTTTGCTACGTGGAAATATACACGGTAATTTAAAATTTGTAATTTAATTTAAGAAAATGAATAAATTTTGACGAATATATATGCATATTTTTAGGGTGCGACACCTCGAGTGACATATCGGAAATTGCTGCACGTGACCAAACGAGAGCGGGCTGCACAGATCTTCAAATCGAATTTTCCCAGAAGTTCAAATTGGCTGCAGATGCAAGGAATTGGCACGGAGCGTTGCGAAACTTTGTTTCCGTGTTAGAGAACCGCGCCAATATTATCCGAAACGATATTTTTCATATTGAACGACGATTGTTGCGCGAAATTATCGAACGAGCAAAGTTTAAAATTAGATTTCTTCCGCGTGTATCAGTATTGTGTCATACATAAAAATAGCTCGACTCGGTGTATTATTATTGGTATTAAATAAAGATTATCTCGATAATAAATCTTAGTAACGGAGATAATATCTCTACTCTTCGGGTATTTTCAATTAAAAACTCGAGGTAGAGCATGTAACCATCGCAATAACAACGGTGATCTATAAGGATCACGCGAACGATGTCGATCTCATCGCTGGATTTTGTGACGATCATTTAGACGAATGGGATGACAAAGAATAGATTTTGACTATGACGATATTAGGTGAATAAAAATTTATATCGGAAGATATTTAATCCAGAAAGGGCAAAGCAACAGTTTACCATAATATTACGAATACTTTAATCTCTGTAAGCTTCATAAAATTCTAGTTTCTGTGCGCGAATTCTTGGAATTCTTTCTCGCAAATGCAAAAACACGATTTAATGAAACGATTGAATAAAATTTCAAACGAAACGTTACGTTAATAGAGCACGCAAAATCTTCTCGACGTTGTACCGTCGTGGAAATATTTTCGAAAAAATCAAAGTTACATTTCGATGCTTCCAACAACCCCAGGAGCCCGACGATTCAAGTTCTAAATAAGCTACCTAAAGATGTCTAGGCTTGGCGTTTTCGTGCGCTGGCTCTCGTTTTCCAAAGTCTCTTTTTCCGTCATCGATCCTCTCATAAAGACCAGATTGTCGTATCGACCCATGTCACGTCGAAGCCGAAGGCAAGAATATTCGACGAGAACACATCTCGCTTGCTCTCCATCATTCGCTCGTTTCTCCGTTCGATCTCTATTCCTCTGTCGGATATTCACGCCGCGTACCAGGAAAATATGGAACGTGACAGAAAGGGCGAGATTTACGGTGGCACGCCACCATGAACGACGCTTAACGTCGCATAGCGATCGCGACCACTACAGATTTCTCTTATCTGGCGCAGCGAGTCGTTTCCCCGACCGTGTATATAGACGAACAACCTATATCGGCCGGTGCATACAAAAGTACACCTGCTTGAGTGAGTTCAAAAAATAAATAATATAACCTAGACGACACAATTTACTCGCGAGGAGCATGTTTTCTTCGACGATGGAGAAAAATCTTTGCAACGCTTTCAAGTTACGCACTCGCGTCATTCTCAACGTGTACATATCGGAGTATTTACCGTCTCTATTCACGTACTCGTATTGGGATTCGTATCGTTTCATTTATCAAAGTAACCGGATGATATTACGTAAACTTGCGAATCGAATGATTGTCAGTTCGAATTGCAATTAAAAAAGAAAGGAAAAGGATTCGTCACGGAGAACGAGTTCCTCGCGGCTACATTCCTTGGTCTGACGGTAATATTCGTTCCGCGTTAAGGTCTCTCGTCGCGGAATCCATTTCGCTTTAATGCAACTTGCGTATAGATACCGTGGACGTTGGAAAACTGAACGGCTGTCTCTTTCTCTTCGTCTTCATCTTCTTCCCAGCGGTGTCTCTATCACGAGGACATTAAAACTTTTCTCATCTTCTCCTAATCTTGAAAAATGGTCTCTTTCGGAGGTCGAAGAGGAAGAAAGTAAGTAAGTATGTATATATGTATACGTATCTATACGGAGACCGTCATCGTGGTAGCGCAACCGCCAAGAGACAGAGAGGACTCGAACGAGATACCTATGTAATTATTCGCTGGGGAGTTCGCCTCGTTTCGCGTTATTCCCGTTGCACAATTTCACCCCTTGAAATCACTGCGCCGTTTTCATTTCGGATTCGTCCAGTTTTTCAGCCACCGCTTGAAATATTTACCTGCCAATCTAAATTCAGATTGATGCAAAGTCGTCGGTCGAACGAGTTTTAGAAAAATGCGGCATGTATTCATGAGCAATCACTACCAGATTCGTTTTCCAAACGAAGGTAAAATATCACACGTCCCGCGGAGCGAACAATGTCCGTCCTCGTGGTTCAGTCTCTTCTCGATGAAATTCGAAGCGGTCCGTGGAAATCCTTGCGTTGCGGCGTAACGAAGAAACGTACAGAAGCAGGAGGGAAATAATGGGGAAGACAGAGAGGTAGAGGGAGAGAGAGAGAGGAGCGTATTATTCGAGCGACGAGAGGGATCCATCGAGTGCAGATAGAATGCCTTCCCTGGGCTGAACGTGAGGAAACTTCGTAGGGCGGTCTGATGATGGAAGAAAGGCCGACGAGGGGCATCCAGGCGGAAGAACCAGCATCGAGCAAAAGAATAGACGGGATGCATTTTCCTGGATAGGAGGTTCGGGGGCAATCCACGCTGGTGGATGGCATGCACACACGTGGTCGAGCAACGAACAGGAGGCTGGGTTAGAGCAGCGGTTGGTATTGAGCCGGTGCGCGCGCACTCTGCCTCCTCTTCAACCCCGAAACCTCACGGGGGCGACCATCGTCTCGATCTCGAGGCACACGGCCGTCCGCCCCATTGCGTCGCTTATGCATTTCGCGTGCGTTCGATCGCCTGCTTCAAGGTCGTTCGCCGTGCGAAGAATGGAATCCAGACGCACCTCGAATCCACGTATAAGCGAGAACTTGATAGTCAACGTGATATCTCCTTTTTATTCTTAATATCGTAAGCTTATTCGTAATATGTATTTATCAGTCGGGGTAGATAGACACGGGCCGAAACTTTAGTAGCTACCGATTCGTATTAAAAAGGGATACGTGTATGGATTTTCACGAGAGAAATTTTCTCCGTTGCCCTAACGAGAGGATAGCCAAGGACGGAGTATCGGTATTCTTCAGGGCACGTCGTTCGTTTATTGCGATCTCCATTTTTATGTGGATCTTCCGCTTCATAAGCGGAATCTCGTTGGCGAAACGGCTTTCTACCCTACGAAATATTAATGTCGTTTCAGAAGACTGTAGTCACATCCCACCTATGTCTCTATTTCTCGATGCCCCGCTATATTTTCGTTAGCTTTTATATTCCGCCCTTTCCGTCCAGTGTTCGTCGTCGAATTTCCACTGGAAATATATCTGCCTACCGTTGGAGTATAACCTGGAGACACGTGTCTCGGGTGCAAAGGGTTTAAAAACGCGCGTAAAACAAGCGAGGCCAGCTAGACGTTGACGCGTTGACGAACGGCAATTTAAGAAAAAAGAAAAAAAAAAGACAAGGAGGAAGGAAGGAAAAAAAGGCTCGGGCGAGTCGAAGGTCTCCGGAAAAAGGGGTAGGACAGAAGAGGCAAACTTTTATAACCCTTTCCACGGCAAGCCGCGCCGTTGGAAATAGCAATGCAACGACTGTTGTTTACCTGATGCTCACCTTGACAATAAAACATCGCCGAAAGGGTTCAGCCTGAACACGCGAGGTATAATAAACGAATTTAACCGGACCACAACACGAAGGCTAACCAGGAAGGACGTTTTTTTAGATAAAAAAAAATAGCCATCCTTTCGAAAAGAAGCAACGAAAGGGGTACGATGACCATTCTACTGTTATCTGCCTGACGAATCACGATGGACTGCGAAGCCATCGGAATGACAGGTGAAGGCTTCGCAGACAGTCTTTGCTCAAGGTCTTGAGACGCGACTACGCGAAAATCTCTATCCAACGTGCTCGTTCAAAGTGATATATTACGTATCAAGGTTCCACGATAAAGTGCTTGGTTGATATTTCTTGGCTGCGTCGCGCTTCCGTTCGAGGTGAGTTTGATACTCTTACGATATTTGCATATATGTAGCGGATCGGATGAGGTTTAGGAAAGCTTTTATTAAATGCGTGTTAAGACAGAGATTACTCCGTAGCTTGCTGTAGCAATCGTCAATTGTATTTAGAATAAATTAAATACACATATATATATAATTATTACAGTAGACTGAAAATACGTAACGATAACTGACTCGCTCGAAAATAACTAACTCGCTAACTCGTTCGCGAGCGTGTCCGCTAATTTATACCGGTCGGGGGGAGATCCGTAAAATTCAAATTCAACTTGATATCGACAGTTGCTCTCAACGGCGACATTGTTTTTGCCGGAGGTGTTCTGTTATTAATTCGAGTGTCGATATCTCGAGGCACAACAACAAACACGAGTCTCTCCTGCTTCGCCTCCACCTATGACTCGTGTGTCACCACATATACATAGATGATAGATGTCCTTATTTTCCAATGAAGCGTAATTTTACCATCGAGGTAGTATTATTAAATAAATCGTCGAATGATACGAAATTCAATGTATTTTGTTCGGACTAATCGATGTAATAGCGTGCAAACATTTTTTGAAATTACGGTATACGTTCTTACTAGTGCTACGAATGCAGAAAACTCGAAAGAAAAGATAAAACAGATAAGTCGATAGCTAGTCCGTATCCTGATAGGTAAAAAATTCGAATCGTTTTCTCGTATCTGTTCGTTTTCAATCTCGTCTGTCGAAGGATATCTGTCGAAAGGTCCATTATGGCGGAAAAGCAAGGAGATATTTTCCCAAAAAACGGAAAACCATCCTGCTATGGATGTTTACGATACCGCGAGCACTTGAAGCTCTAAAACAGAGAACGTGCCCGCCAGTTATCTAACCACCATTAGCCTCCTTACGTCATGCTCTGTCCGACATGCTCGATCTCGAAGCTGCTGGCTGTTGCCGTATTCTCGTAGGTAAATTACACGTAGCCATTGCAGTTGTGTTACGTTACACGGTCTCTAATGTTCAGAATATAATGCAGAGTTTATTATAACGTGGCTTGTACAAGCTACATCGCACGCGGCAGCCTATCTAGGGACTAGGGAAACTTGTTATCGCCATGGATATTCAAAGTTGCACGTCCGTGCGGAGAACACGGGACACGAGGATCCTCGTAAATTGCAATTCCACGCGTGGGCAGCCATTGGCGCGGATCACGCCGGGGAAATTTGTAAATTCCCTTTGTTACGGCGCTCGTCCAACGATAAGTTTCCTCGGGCTATCTTACTTTGTTTCCACTTGGACGTCCGCATCGACGGAGCGTTCGGACGTTCGTCGGACGAGTTTCATCAAGAAGTGGGTGTTATTGCCGATTGTTTTTAGTCTTTTGTAAATTTTCTTTTAGATCCGATGGAACTTTATTTTACGAGTTGAATAGACACTTTGGAATTGTTTCGAAGAGCTGCAACGTTGCAACGTTAAAGTGGAAGTTAGGTGTCGCAGTGTATAAATAGAGGCGCGAATTGGAAGTTTGTAATTTATATTCCTCGAAATGGAATCAGCGTGGAAGACGAGGTTTGTCCGTATTCTATTAAAATGCCTAAAGTATTTCTAAAATTCAAAATCTTCGAAACATCTATGAAGAGGTACAAAGACCAGACGTATGTTCCAGCGTATCTTAACAAACGTAAATTAATAACGCGTTAGAAACTTGCGGCAGAGAGAAACATTCTGCAATATCTCTTTGTCCGTTTCCCTAAAAATAACCGAAGAGGCGATTACGCGACTTCTCGAATTCGGGCGAAACACACGTGCCCTTTTAAGAGCGCGGAAATAGCAAGAAAGTTTTCAAAGTGTCAACCAGCGACGTAAGCCGTCAACTTTTCATAACTCGGCTGGCGAAAGAACGGCGAAAAATTTTCACAGTTTTCTGCTTGTTCTCGTAGAATTTAGGGCGAGGGTGACGCTAGTGAGAAAAGACGATGATTCGCGCACACGAGTACGTACGCCAGCGTGACACAGGGTGAGACGGAAGCATTAAAGGACATTCTAGCATTCAGGATGAAACAGGAGGGAAAAGCAAAGGTGAGAGGAAGGTATGGCGTCGAGTGTGACTCGGTACGATGGGGTGAGACAACAAAAGTTCAATTCCGAGGAACGACGGAGAAAAATCTTTCCCGTGATTGCATTTTCTCTTCTCCGGCTGTGTCACCCGTGTCTGTAATCCGCTCTCCTCTAGACGGAAATCGCCTCGGCCCTTTCCGTGCAAGATATTGGAACTCCATCGTGACGAGATTGATATAAATATTTAAAAAGAACAGCCCTTCCCCCCTCTTCCTATTTCTTCTATATCCGAGAATCAGTCTTATATCCAGAATCAACCTAATACGATTATGCGATGGAAAGAACAAATTTTCCTTTCTCTTCTTAACGCAATTCGCATCGCTGTTTCGTAGGTGTCGCAACTCAAATTTTATTAGAAAGACGACAAATTATTTAGAAGATCGCAAACAATTATTTTATAGTTAGCGAACACGGAATCAGCAAAATATCATTTTCGTAATCTTCCATTCTTAGCCATTCTTGCAACGTCTCTCGTTTGCAACGATTTTGATACTCTTCTGACACAGAATTGAGTTACTTGAAGCCATAAAAATTTTCAGCGAACACGTGCGAATTTTCTATCCCAAAAGGAAACTAAATATCTACTTTGTTCTGCTTATATTAACAACAGGAGATATAGAGCGCGTTCTACGAATTTTTTAAAACGCCGAGAAACACCGGTTGCGACAAAGGGGATGCATAAGCGGGATTCGGCTAAAATTTAGCGAGAGGCAGCGTTGTTATTTGCGTACGGCGTGGTTGGAACAATATTTCTCTAGTATCGAGCTATAAAGGGGCGCGTGTAGAGAGATCGTGAGGAACGACGCAGAAACGAGATTCCATCGACCTACGAGAATACCTTGGAAAATAATTTGACAGCTGTGTACGTTCGCCGATAACACGGCGTTTTCTCAGTTTTCCGTTTTAGACAGCAAGCATAGCATAGACCGGAATTCTCAGCTCCTGGATTTTCGGCTGGAATTCGCGTCTCGACAGCTTCGCCCGAGAGTTACGGCGGCTAAGAATTCTATACGCGCGACGGCGAGGAATCTCGAAGAACGCGTATCATCCGCGCGGTATTCTGACGCGATTTTGTTAAGGGAAAGAGAAAAAAGAAAAAAAAAAAAAGAAAAAGAACCAAAAGAGATTGAGATCGTTCGACGAACCGAGAAGATTCGACTGGATTTTGAATACTGCTTCGCGTATTATCCCGAGAAACTATTTTCTCGTTTTTTCCTTCGTAGGTTTCGACATCGATTTCCTTCGTGTCGAGTATAACCGGAATCCGACGGTAAGTCTCTGGACGTTGTAAGCTCCGTTGCTCTTTGAACGCTAGCGTTCTTTGTCGACAGTAGATGGAAAAGTAAGTTGGAAAATTGCTATCTAATGTACGCATATAAAATGAAAATTAATGTAATTTGTAATTGTAGAGTTCGATATTTGTGGAAATTAAAATTTTCATAAACATAGTTGAAGAAAATGCGACCTACCAGACGTTATTTTACGAGATATTTTGAATATTTTATACATTTTAGGATGTTGGACAAAATAGAAAATTGTTATCGAGTAGGTGCGTTAATATTCCGTTTTACGAAAGGTTTAAAAAAAGGAAGATATTATGAAGTGAAAAAGTACAATATTCCGTAAGAAAATTACGTTACGTGACGGTAGATATTACGGTAAGCTGTTGCCTTGTTTCAAAAAATGGACGAATTTTCATTCCTCCGCGGGTTTCCTTTTACTTCTACCTTCATTTTATTAACCCGCGTCATCCGTCGGACGCTACTCACTCCCGAGTACAATAACTTTTCTTCGACGTTTGCCTCGATCAACCCTTCTAATTACCCTTTTCGTTACACAAGCCGAATCGCCTATGGAGATGAAACAGCCTGGTGTAAAAAAAATTCAATTTGGAAAAGTACCGTGTAAAGTCTCGAGGTCGTATCACGCGTAAAACAAAAGAAGAGAAGAATGTCTGAACGCTACGGTTCAAAATTTCTTCGGCAAGATTCTTCCGGGATGCAAAATCGTTTGGTACTCGTAGAATATGTTCTCGTTGCCGAGTCTCCTAGCTGAAAAGTTTCTCGCAGCAATCCACCGGCAGGTGTTCTGCGATCCGACGCCGAAAGAAATTCACCACTTTTTGGCAGATTTCAAAATCTTCTGGATTAAGAATGCAAATGGCGGGGTTCGGAGGCGACTGCCATCTTTAGCAAGAAAAAAAAGAAAAAGAAAAAAAAGAAAAGGACGCAGGTGGGACGAGGAAAGAGAGGGGTTAGTCGACGTGGAATTTTCTATATTTCGGGCTGATGCTTGAAATCCGGTTCCCAGGGAGGATATAGGATATGCGTAGCGCATAGCTGATGCGCGGCGCACAGCTGCGAGGATTATATTTCTCGCCGAGCAAATTTTTCTTCGAGGGCGTCGCGTAATCGGACGTATATAACGAAGTAAAGCTGCCGCGACATCTGCGACACCCCGGCAGCCAAATCTTTTCCTCCGCTTGCTTCCGGTTAGTTGGCTCCGTCGCTGGAAATTAATTAAAGGCGATTCCCCTGCGACGAGCTTGACCTCTTTCTATCGAATTTTCTTCCAGAAATACTCGGTTGCTCGAGGTAGCGTTTCTAGCTCGGCATTTATTTTTGGGGAAGATTGGATTATGCAGGGAGGTGCGAGAAATTCAGCGACGAGTTAATTCGTCCGTGTTAATTAACACACCATCGATGTATCGTAGACTCGCGTTGGAAAATTCACGTTTTCTCAAAATTCCACGAGTTCGCACGCACGATTCGTTTCATCGCTTACTTTAAGGACAATTTTATAGATACGAGACTCGTGTTCAGAAATTCGACGCGAATCAGAGGACGAAATAAGAAACCGTCGATAGTGTTTGGACTAAATAACTAGATTCGTTCGGATGTTACATCGACAGTTGCACACTTCCGTTGCAAGCAAGTATTAATCTGCAAGGTTCTCTTAGGATTTTTCTTTATTCTAAGAACTCTAGAAAAGAAATTCTCGGGGAAAGTCATTGGTGCAGGTGCAAATTCAAGCGATCAACGCTCGATCCATCTACCACTTGGTTCTTCCACGCACGTCCTTCGAGTTCTATTACTCGTTTTCAAGCGCGAATCCGTAGACACGTATTCTCCATGACTAAAACCGCGCAAAGTACGCAACGAGACTGCGAATGAATTGTGCGAGTTCGTCGCGGAGTTCGTTCAGAGCGAGTAATTTACGTTGGGCGCGGAATAATAATTTCTTCTTTGTCGCGGGGCGCCGCTTTCGCCTAATTACGCATATTCTACCGGCGAACCGGCACGAAAAGTGCATCGACGCGTACACAAGCGAGAAACACCGTTGCAACAAATTAGCGGCAGACGTGCGCTTCGTCGTGGATTTAAAAATCTCTGTTCGAGCGAGTTACAATTTGCGTTAATACGACCAAACGGCTTTGTCTCCGGCTTCGGTCGAACGGCTATTTATAAATAGGATTACACTGGCCATCGCAACAAGACTAACGCACTCATAAATAACGCGCGAGCGTATCTCTTTAACCGAATACGCGTAATCAGGGGACGTTAATTAACGATTCTGCCTCGAGATCGTACGAATCACTCCGCGAAGAGGAAAAGAACAGCATCGGAATTAAACGATTTTAGTATTCAGATCGTTACACCATAAACGTATCTTAACCTCGTTCCATCGTCTAATTAGTAACAATGTAGGGAAAAATGTAAATTACAGGCTTGTTACGATTTCCAAGAACGACACGCCGGGCGTTCGAAAACTAGAGGACTCGACTTTAGAATTATCCCGTATATTTAAAAAGTTATCCAATCGGGGCTCATTTTTTATTATGGATCCTTTTATAACAGCGAAATTGTCTTCAAAAATGTTTCAAACGATACTCTTCTACTTCTTTCTCTGTTTTTTATTATTTTTTATGTTACTAGTGTTTATGCCGGACGGCACGTAGATGACCCCACTGGACGTTAGGGTAATTGCATTCAGGTTTCGGGAGACTGAAAGGATACAGCGGTCGCCGAGCAGCGCAATAAAGGCGGTCGAAACTAATAACGGGTTGAATTAGGGGTAAGCTATGCGGGCTATTTCGTACCGAAGGAATTCTTTTCACCGTCAGGACAGCGTACAGTTTTCTTTTTAACAAGAATTTACCCTCGCCGAACATGATCTTTTTGACCGAGCTTTGCCAGAAGCCAGATACGAAGTTAATTTTCTTTAACGTTCCTGGTCACAGGTATTTTTACCTTCTATCATTTTTTTTCTTATCGTTCGTTCTTTTTTTTTTTTTTTATTTTAAGAACAAGCAAAAGGAAGATGGTGATTAAGAAACGATTCGTTTTGCAGGCCGTTTCAAATCTGCAAGTTGGATGTCCTTGGGTATTACGAGACTTACTTACAAGTATCTATCTTGCAAGAAAGATTTATCGTCATCTTCAAAATAGACGAAACTGTATTTAGATGGCTATTGCAGTTATTTAGTATGACAGCTTCTAATATTCACCAGGTTGTAGGGAAATTAGCCCGTGTAACGAACGAAACGGAATGTCTTTGAATTAATTAGACATTAGCGGGTATATATTCTACTCGTTTAAAAGCTAAGAATCAACGATCCTTCGTTTCGATTTCAAACGACTGAAGCGATCGATCGGAGATCATTCAGGCTCGCGATAATTCGATTAACGGCGATACCCATCTCGGAAAGAACTTCGCCACGAGGATGTTTAATCCCGCGAGAGAGAACCGTTGGTCCCGAGAGTAAGAAGACGTTACGCAAAGCGTTTACCATTCGTGTCTTTCCTACGACGTCAGAATTCCTCGATGATCCCTTCGTTACCTAACGCTGGTCGAATAATTTCATCGGAAGGACGCACGAGGAGCGTAGCAAGTTCGTTTCAAGTCCCCAGGCAACGCGACGTCTGGTTGTTACATAGCTGAGATTAATTAACCGAGATTATTAACTGGGAGAAATCTATTCAATTCAATGAAACGTTGGTGGAATTTGAACATAGCAATAAAATACGTAATCAGCGTGAGTGATAAGGCGGAGAGGTTTGGTCCGACGGATTTCCTACTAGCGGACAAGTTTTCGCAGCTCGCGCAGCACGTTTGTAGAGACAAGGTCGTTAAACGCGGGCCAGGCACGCGTTAAACCTAAAATCAAAGCTGACCCAGGCGAATGCAACTACCCTGAGCCGTGTTTGCGAATCGCCAGAGGTGAAAGCAGTGCTATTTCCAGCCGTTTATAAATACTCGACGTGGACCGGTTACAGTTAGAGAACGGAGGGGCCAGAGGAACACGAAAAATTTCGATGGAACGTCACGAAGGCGGATAAAACGAGCGGAGAGGAGGATTGCTCTCTCGACGCCATGCCCGAGCGCCATGTCCTCGATCACGGAGCACGCGATTCGAGCTGCGGCTGGACCACTCGGCTCCCAGACATCGACCGATTTGTGTCGCCATCTAACAGCCAAGCGGCCAACTTCGTAGCCGAGTCTCTGTCACACGAGGCCAAGCGCTTCTATATAAACCCGCTGCAATTCGGCCGCGGATCGATCCGCCAATCTTTTTCGACGGAGACTTACCAGCGAGCACGCCCGAGGAATACTTTTCCCTTCCATTTTTGACCCTTTCGCTCTGATATATCGTGGGAACTTTACCGCGACCGTCGGACCAAACCAGCCCCGACCGGATCGATGGAATTTTCTCGCCGGATCTAGGGATTCCTTATTCGAAGAATCGAGGTCGGATAATACGAAGGGACGGACGGGCATTTTTGGTAAGGGATGATTTAAATGACTGGGATAGGAAACTGGAAGAATTTCAAATCCGCGATATTGAAGTAGAATTGCCAAGGGTCTTACGTTTCTAGTGTATCGCATTTGATTCAATAATCGGGCTAAATGATAGGGGTCGATAGGCACTGCAGATCGTTGGTTACGTTTATTCTCTGACGAGAGATTCTAGAGATCATTTGCGAAGGATCTTGCAACAAGGATTTCTTGGAATTATAAAATCCGGTAGTCGTCAGGCGTGACAAACGCAGGGATCGTGTATATTAGTTTCAAAGATACATCTAGTAAAGTAATATCAAAGAATAAATTAAAAATCCTCTTCGCAGCTGGCTCTTACACGGGAATTCAACATTTTCCCAATCTTTCTCTGAAGCCACTCTACTCTGAAGCTCAGCTCAACGCCCAAACCATACCAAGGTCTAGTTGGATCTCGTTACCGCTCAACGTTGAAGTTTCCACTAAAAAAACTTCGCTAGCATCGATATTAATACCGTTTAAGGTGATGCAATCTCCGACGAAGACCGCGGCAAGTAGCCTCGTTGCTTCAGCCTCGACGGAATTATTCCAAGTTCGTTAGGAAAATCTCGTAGGTGTTTGGTCGAACCATATGCGCAGACTCTTTCATAGTTCCAGATACTATGGCCTCTTATTAGTTTAGGTATTTTTTAAATCGTCGTTCTTTCTAATTTATTCCTCTTCGCAGATAACGAATCTTAAAGCGAGAACTGGTTGTAACGGATCTTTTAGAAAAAGTGCGTTGAAAAATTTCCAAAGAAGATTCCACGTTTCTTAATAACAGTATATTTACGTGTATCGACATGGTATCGTTATTAGAAATCGTTATTATCGGATAATTAGTTATTAAGCCAATAGGTCAATGGAAACTATCGTCGCGTCGTTCGACGACGAAGAGGAGCGAGATAGCATAGTTTCTCAATCGTCGTTCGTGCGTCTGAAACCCGAATTTTGGGACGACGATTTCGTGTAACATGGACACGAGGGATCGATACTGACGTACTTCCCCGACACCTCTCGGGTCATAGTAGTGGGATCGTAAGGGTTGGGCAGGGGTTGTCGGGGCGCGACCGACTGGTCTCGACTGGTTGACCCGTCTCGCCACGTCTCAACCCACTTCACCCTGATTCCGAGTCTCCTACCCTCCGGCTGGCCGACACCACCCCTTTCGTTCCGTCGCCGCCACCCTGGAAAACTTCCTTGAAAATTGACTAGAGAGCCCGTCCAAAGATGGCGCCACGTGCTCCGGCCAGCAAAAGCTTTTCGGTAGCTAATCGATAAAAGGCCCTAGCAAGGGCGTGAATGGTCATGTAGGACTTTCAAGATTTTCGTACACGCACGCTTGCCTCGTGGTTTGAATTTAATTTTTTCCCACGATTCGCTGTTGTTATCGTTGCGAGTCAAGGTCGTTTAAACAGCGTCGGCGATTATCTGTTATTAATCCCGAAGTTCATCGAACGAGCTTTTGTTTTTGGTTTTGGAATTTGTCTACTGCTCCTGGCTTCGGTTTACGCACCAAAGATACGAAATTGAAGCTGATACGGTTTGGGTTTCATTTCAAAGTCTTTTCTAGAGAACACGCGATAAAATCAAGTTGTTTAAACTTGAGCGTTGCAGTTTCTACTAGATCGAAACGACGAATGAAAATAAGTAATCAGGAACGACGAGTCGTTACAGGCACTCGTCGAGATTTTCTAGAGGTTTGGTAAATCAAAAAAGCGATAGGACTAATCTACGTTGGCAATGCAGCATTGATAGAATCCAATTTGCGAAGTGAATCCAATTTCCTGCCTTTCCGCAGGCCGATCGCTTCGTCTCACACACGGGGGGAAGAGTTGCTAATCTCCTCGTTGCTCCGTTCGACGCTCCGTTCCGATACTAATAAAATCGTTCAGGTCCGAAACAGTTTTTACGATTTCTTAAACCGAGCGTTCGGACGCTACCATCGAAAAGTCTTAATCGCGAGCCGCATAAAGAATTATAAGACGCCGCTGCCGACTGGAATATCCGCGGTATAAAGGATTAGTCGCGTTGGAAATTGATCTGCCGCGCGTTATGAACAAGCCTTTTTATGAACTGCCCGACAGCACCGATCCTTCGATCAAGCTTCGCGATTAACCGGTCCGGAGTGGTGTAATAATAAACGCAGTCGCGTCGTCGCGTGGTTGTTCGATCAGACCGCGATCAGAAGAAATAAAGAGACGGAGGAGAGAGTAGGAAGAGGGTGCAGAGCAAAAACGAGAACGGGATAGAAGGTGAAGCTGTATCCAATTAACGTTTCGCGTGTCGTCCAATCCGGTAGCAGGGATTTAAACGACGATTCATTGCGATTAATTCATCGGAACAGGTTTGCAGGATCGATCTAATTAGAATCCTCGGCCCTCTGAACGGAATTTCGCGGAGTTCGATGAAAAACCAATCGCGTTCGCTATCATAGACCCTTGCTCGCATCTTCGTTTCATAAACGTTTCGTCGCGGTAGCCGTTGGTAAGCAAACCGACCGACATTTCGCAGCTCTCCCTTCCCAAATTCTGTTCTTTTTTTAGGCCGAGAAGGCTACTGGTAATTTGAATTTTAAATTTGAAAAGCAATACATACATACTCTACATAGTGGTCTTGAAACTTGTCGCTTTCGTAGAACGTTTCGTTAATCGGCGATCATTTGGGTTAGAATTCGACGCGAATAGTAAACAATAAATGAAAAAAGACAAGCATCGGCCGATTCTAAGGTGTATCGTTGAGATAGTGTTTCTTAGAGCATAATAGAGACGTGTGGCATTCGTACTGTAAATACTATTGATACTAAAAGAAAAAAGACAATGCCGAAGTATACAGGGAAGGGTAAAACTCGCAAGAATAGCGAACGAGGGGGAGGGCAAATTGTTTGAAAAGCTGGTCGAGTTGGAGTAGGGACGAAGTTCGGCCGGTGCACGAGTTTCATTGGGCGGAGATAACAGAAGGTTACCAGAGTTAACCGAAATGCTGATTTTCTCCATCTTTTTCGTGCACTTCCCTTCGCAAGAATATAAAGTATCCTGTCTAATAAGGCGAACCGAATGAAAATTTCGGTTATCGCGTTCTAGATATTTCCTTTATGCAGAATAATTTAGGTAAATATTTTCCGAAAAGAAGCACACAACGCTGTATTAACGAAGTTTCGGCTTGTCGAACGTTCTTGAAGAGATTACACGACGTTATGTAACAATTAGAAATTCGCCGAAACATTGAAAAGAGAATGTCTTCGATAGTAGGATTTGCATTTTTTAACCTTTTCGGTGTTCAATCGAGGGAAGAGAAAGAACGAGCAATAAATTCGAAAAGAATTCCCAACAAATCAGCCGGAGAAAGTGACCGCGTAAAATCGGTTTACTGAGTGACGACAGACGCTTGAACGTTCCTTTAAAAAAAAAAAAAAAAAAAAAAAAAATCTCTCGAGGGAATCCTTTTCACGACAGAAACAGCGACTCGAGAAACGCAGATAAGAAACAATTTCCTACCATCGTCGATACGCCATCCTTTCGACTTCCCTACGCTTCTATTTCCATCAAATCGCTCCACTAAACAGCTCTGGTTTCTTTCTTTCCCTTCGACGCCTCCTTGTCGATCATCCGGTCGTCTCGATAAGAGCTTTTCAGAGAGAGAAAAAGAAAAGGAATGCCTGTTCTCTATGGTCATTGATACTCCACTGCAACTTTTGACGATTTCTTCTTTAACTATGTTCCTAATCTGTCGAGAAGTTTTAACCCTCTTAATCTCCTCTCGATTATTCCTCCAATTATATTGTCGTACAGTTCCAAAGAATACAATAACGACAAGGACGAACAAAAGAAACGAACGAAATAAACGCGGTGTAGCAGGTGAACCAGAGGTGGTAGCCAAAGGTGATTGGATGGTGATAAGGGATAGACTCGTTCCAAAGTAACTGATAAACCATTCCTCTCTCTCTCCCTCTCTCTCTCTCTCTCTCTTTTGTTTCCTCTTTCGCTCGTCGAAAGTAATTCCATCTCTGACCCATCTTGGTACACGACCTACGCACTGAAGCAATCCACTGGTTTTCCATTTTGTTTACTATGTATCCTCCGTGTCTCGCCACGAAACGACCCGTTCGTCTATCTCCCTCGCAAGTTCGAGTCAGTTCGACATTTTCGTTTTACCGTTTCCCTCTTTCTCCCTCTTGCGCGTGTGTCTGTCTATCGTCTTTGTCTATCCGAGAGCAGACTCCCTCCTCGTCGATCGTCCGTTTTGGCCGGGCTCGTGGTTGCTGTTCAACCAGCGGAAGCAAGCTAGACAGCTCGGAAGTTCGGTTCTCTTCGTCCCACCTTGCGAGAAAACTGTCGACGCGACAAGGACGCGCGGTCTGGGATAGCCAATCAGAGCAAGGCTGTTCTCCTGGCCGCCGATCAATGCGAAACCCCTCTGTACCGACGTGCACAGGGTGTATCCGTGCTCTTTGTCGGGAGAGAAACCCAGCCCAACCTCTGACTCCTCCGGCCAGCGGAAGCGGCGCTCCTACGTTTCGACACGCTGCCCGATGCATCCACCATGTCACTTTGTATTGTCGTCGGACCACGTCGTGACGGGCACACTTTTTTTTGCCTTTTTCGCCGAACGGCGTCCTCCCTCTTTCTTTTTCTCTCCTCGTTTCTTTTCCCCTGTCGATCCTCGCGATCGCGATACGTCGGTGTAACCACTCGTTCGTGTGAGCGGATCCCAGGCCTCGGCTATATACACCCTTTCGCGTTTCCCGTTCTTTCTTGTTCACTTACGTGATAGGAACGCCGATGCGATTCTCCGCTTGCAAGCGTTTCCAAGTACATCGAGGAATGCGTCGAAAGCCACGTTGAATTTTGTGTTCCTTGTTCTCTCTGCTCGGCGGGAAGTCTTCGCTTTAGTAAGAAGTGTAAATTTCCGAATGGACGACGAATAACTCTCGCGTCGGAAAATAAGTGGATTTCGACGATCGAAGGGGATTGGAACGATCGCGGTAAAGGTCTGGTATCTTACCTAATATGGACACCGTGTACTTACAATGATCATCAAAGGCAAATGACGATTCTTCACGGTAATTTTCGAGTTACATCTTTAATCCGGGCGTCGTTCGGAAGTCGAAGAACATCGCGGCGTCGTGAACGACCAGTTCGTAAAACAAGGGGACCAAAGATTACAGGAAACCATCGCGCCGGTCCATTCGTCATGTTCGAAAATTCCGCAGTCCTTTACCGTGGCTCCATCAAATTTTATTCCCGGTAATACGCAGCGGCAGCGTCGTTCTGGAATACGTGACCTTTCCAGGCAACTCTGTATCCATCTAAATTGGATATCGGACCGAGTTGTTATCGGCGTGACTCGACTGTGTTATGCTACAGAATGCATCGAGCGGGACAGCGCGCGATCCGAACGGATATTCCATGTGCTTCCTAAACAAACGTATTCATAACGTTGAAAGCTGAAAAGGTACAACGGCCTCCGCTTTCAGCTTAATTAAACGAAGAGTTCCGAAAATGACCGCGATCTTATTCCGAGCCTTGCCAAATAGACCGAAGCGGATCTCGCGAGTTCGAAACCAGCGAAGATAATGAGATCCTTTCGCGTTTTCTACATCTCCGCCCCTTTCTCCCTTTCCTTCTCCCTCCATCATTGTTATACGAGACATTTCTTTTTTTTTATTCCTTCTTTTCCATGTTTCGCGGAGTTGCAGCGATCGGTCGCGAACCGATTCCGTCGGACGATTATTTCCATATCTATCGTAAAGCAATTTCTGAAAAGCTATTTCGCGAAGAATATTTTCTGCGCGATGGTTCGTACAGATAACCCACTCTCTCTCTCTCTCTCTCTCTCTCTGCCTCGCGCCAGCGATGACCTATCTATATAGAAAGTCGGCGTTTCACCAGCCCCCTGGACCGGTCTTTTATACACGCGTGCACTTCTACCTTGACGCGGCTGGTCTTGCAACTTCCTGACCTATCTGTTCCACGGAGATAGCCTCCTTCCTTCCTCTCGATTGTTCCTCGATGAAACTGTTCCTAAAGTAGCCGAACGTCTTCGTGCTACGCCTGATAACCGACTCCATTAATTCGAACAGGGCTCCTCCTCTTGTTCTCTCCCCTTCTCTCTCGTTATATAAGATTTTCATGCTTCTTGAGACGCGCAGTTTTATTTGCATTCGCAATTTTCGAGATTGAACCGTGTTGGAAAGTTTCGAAACTCGTCGCGGATATCATACTTGGACTTTCGGACGGGATTCTTGTTATTTGTAACTCGAATAAATTTTGTTGTTCGTGGGAGGACAGCGTAACTTAAAGTCGAGGCGAGGAAAAAGTTCATCGCAGATACCAAGGAGAAACGTTATCTTGTCGAGAAAAATAATGCATTTCCAAAAATAGAGCGTCGCTTCGTTTCGATATTCCTTTGGCGTTTATACGATTGCTTTAACGCGCCGTGTTTCGCGTTTCAGCGCAAGATCTCGCATCAAATTGAAAAACTTTAGCAAATGTTTGCCAAAAATAAGATACGTTTTCGCGAATTTACGCCAAATATGATTGCGGATATATTTAGCTTCGTAAAGCGTCTGCTTTACCTGATTAATATAAATTTGAAAACTTACCCATTGGATGCTGAGCCGTCGAATCCTCGTTTCCAACAACCTTGTCACGTTCCACATCTGAAACACAGGACAAAGCAACAAAACGTTAACGTTCGAACTTTCAAGTCTAAAATAAATCTTAATGTTTATTTCGATTTTATTGATAGAAATCGTATAATATCTTAGTTAAAAGAAAGAAAAGGTCCAATTTTTGACATATTTGACGAAGATATCTGTTCGTTCGACGAAAAGAAGGACCGGAGAAATCGAATTTCCGCGACATGGCGGTAACCATAGGACCAAGTTGAACAAGACGCGCATACTTTCTACGAGAATAAACTGGATACTATCACGTATTATCCTTCTCCGTATTATCTGGAATCTCCACTCGACAACAAGATATCCGCGATCGTCATCAAGCAGATTTCAAGGAGATTTCGTTCGTACGATTATCTGAAGCCGTTTGGAGCGACGTTCCTCGACCATCATCGACAAGTGCTATTTTTTATATATTGCAAATAGGTAGCACTTGCGCATACGCGCGATGAAATTGGACGCGTGCGTGCCAAAATACGAGCATATTTCAATTGGATTTCCTTTAGATACGAAAACCGAAAAATTCAGCGAGCTTTATCGAATCTCCAATTTCTGTTTTGAAATCTAGTTGAAACGTTTGTTAAGTGCGTCGTTAATGGAAACTTACGAAGTTCGATGCGCCGGAAGCTCACCCTCGTGCGGTCGAACAAACGAATGTTAATCATCGGCCGATCGACACAAACGAAAAGTATTATCTACTTGGCTACGCGAGAAATCGGCGCGGGGAGAAGCAACTGGGTCGAATACTAAGCATCGATCGATGCTGGCCAACTCGATACATCACGATATCGCATAGGCCACACGAAACACGATGCGCACGCGTACATCGGCCCGTTCATTACTCTGATTCAGCATGGCGACTTTGCCACTTTTTCTATCCCTACTCTGTCCGCTGCCAACTGTTACCAAACTGTGTTACACCCAGCCACTCGGCCGCGCCATACACACCATGAATATTTAGTACGCGTGCCGGTTGTTGCATGGGCGACGCACCCTTTCGTTAACCTTGGAATTCTGATTCGTCGGGCGGTGAGCTTCCCGCGGATGATATCGAGCAAGAGTTTCGATTTCCTGTGGAACGGTCGCGCAGCGACGAGGATGTTCAAATTTTCATGGAGGAAAACTGCACCGGTTAAGAGTAGAAAATTACGACCTGCGATGCAACGTTGCATAGAGGTGGCGCAAAAATTTTACTACAAGTTTAGCACGTATTTTGGTCGTACGTAAAATTATCTATTTTTCAGCTATATTTAGAAACGAAAGATAATTAAAGTTAAGCAACGATATGGTATATCCTTTACGTTGCTTGCGATTATGCGAGATGCGACAGCTTCTTTCCTATTTAGATAACAAACGAGATACGATAAACGTTTGTTCGAGGTTCGGTTAGTAATACTACTACGGACATGCTAATAGAACTGGTCTGTAGATACAGTAAATTTTATCTCTCGCTGTAATTACGCGAGTCATTTAATCCGAAAGCTCAGTGTGCGTCTCTCGTAAGCGATTCACGTCTTCGACCATGTATCTATGACGATACCACGTAACCAGAAACTTTTAATGTAATCTCACGTTAGGTGCTACGACTGGGAGAGCTTGGCAACTTGGAGAAATAATCTCTACGGACTGTAAGTACATGGGAGAAAGTGCGCAACGCGACCCTGTGCAATTTAACATTTATAAGCGACGTAAAATATGTGTGTATTAACAAGCCAGTCGAGCGAACTCTGGCACAATTTGGCTCGCGATAAAAAAAAAGTACGCACGCCCACGCCAGGAAACGGGGCATTAAGAAAACAGAGAAACGAGCAACGACGAGACAGCGTGTCAGCTCGTTAAGGCGGCCATCCCGTCAAGAGGGAACACGAGTCGATCGTTTTCGTCCAATTTCGTCCCGATGCAATGAAAAAAAAAGCGAATAGCGCCGCTAACAAGTTCATTTAGAAAGTGAATCAAATCGAGATTTTGCTTTTTCTACTTATTCGAGACGAATTGCAGAAAAGATGCGGGTAGGCGGTCTCGTCGAGGGAGTATAAACTAGAACGAACGGTGACACGTCGTACACGTCGAGCGATTCAGATGACGAGTCTCGTGTCATTAACTTCCTCGCGCGGCTAATAGAAAAGACCGTTTCCATCGATCGGTTCGATTCGAATCCAGTCGACTTTCGTCTCGTTGTAATATCCGAAAGCGTACGATCGAAAGAATCTTAAGAAAATCATGATATATCGTTACTACGTCGAAATATCGGAAGAATTGCAATATATTACATTGTAAAAATTCGTATCGAAAGTAAAAGTTAACGAAGATAAATCGTTTCGCGCGTGAAGGTATTATAGAATCCAAATAAACGCAATAACGACTAAGAGGCTAGGAATCCGAGCGAGACAAATTAACTTGTCTTCTCCGGTTAATAGATTGAAAAAAAAACGCGTTTCCATTCCGGAAGTCGATAAAAATCGATCGATAATGATATCCAGCCGTTTTCCTGTAGCGCGACTCGCGAGAAGAAGGATTAAAGGACTAATTTATCCTCGGTCGGTCGTTCTATTTCGTTTCGATCGGTTCGATATTCGAACGGAGAGCCAGCGTGGAACGGCTGGAGAGTAGCGGATCACTTTGATATGCAGGTCGGCTAAACGGCCAGCGTATTTAGCCGCGCGGACGTACCGAACATAGTAACACATATATCGGCAATTCTTTTACCTCTTTGGCCGTTTCGCTTTATGCACCCTGCGAAAGTGCACGAGCCGCTTTACTGCTCGAGAAGTTGCCGCCGGGTCGGCGGTGAAACGGCCAGGGCAGGGGAGGAGAGCATCAGAGAACAGCAACCGCTAGAATCCGCCCCGTGCAACGGCCACGGCCGCAATATCTAAGCAGGAAATTTCCGTGCGAGCCAGGAAACGTAGCCAGAAGTGTACGCGAATCCGGCGAATGTAAAATAGATGTAAATGCGCAGCCGGAGAGATGGACTGCAGAAGCTGCATATTTAAATGCGGATAAAAAGCTCCTAATCTCGAACGGGGCCGTCTTTGCCCGAGGTAATACTTCTTCTGTAAAATTTGTCGCAATCTCCCAGCTGCCAATGGTGACACGCATCGCCCAACAAGAAAAATATCAAAGGACGAAGTAAAAAAGTAGTTGATAGGAGCTAGGGTTGAGAGTTTTCACAGAGCACTAGGTACTCGGTTGCGAGCTTATAATATACGGACAGGCTGAACCGAGACTCCCACCCCGTGGATTTTAATAAGGTGGAAACAGGGCCCTCGGAGAAAGCTGAAGTTTAAGTTCATCCGTAACCTGGCGTCAACGACGAAACGACCTGAACTTTCGACTTATTAAAAATATTCTCGCATCCCTGCCATCCGTTCTCGTTAATTCCGTTTTCCAGCGTTCGCCGGTTGCTTCAAAATACATTTCCCGTCATCGCTGCGGAATCACGTAGTCCGATCGACCCATCCCTATAAAAACCAGCCCGAAAATGTATACGCTGTGTGCATACACGTTCGCGCGCCGACATAGATCTGCCGGTTTCAGCCGAGTTTCTGGTATCCAGTACCCATGGAAGAAGTTGGTGGATGGATACAGGCTCAGAGATGGATGTTGCTTTCTCGCGTTCGCTTTACGAGAAACGCGTTCCGGTTTTTTCGTTAGGTTCGAGCTGTAATAGAGGAAGATGGGTTTCCAGTGTTTACAGGTCGAACCACGAGCCCCAAGATCCTCGTTGCTTCCACCGAGAAACAGTCATAGGTAAGATGTATCATCCGAGCAGGTCAATTGCCTTCCAAAACCCCACCTCCGGCCGCTCTTCATCGACAACCCACCCTTAAGTCGACTATCCGGGCCAAGAGAACCAAATGTCGGCGTTGGTGGGGGAATAGCAATGGACCGAGTGCAGGGTCGGGTGAAAGTACGGAAAAGCTAGCTAAGGCAGCCATCGTTCGACCACACCAAGTGCCGCCATGTTTATTTTCGAGCTGTTGCTTCTCCTACCTGTATTTTTCCATCTTCGTAGAAGGTGTTATAGATCATCTATACCGTTTTATTCTTCTTCCTTTCGTTCGGAACGAGACGTTCAAAATATAGAGCTGCCCGTACTCGATCCAGAGTTTGCAACGTTCGCGATAACTTCGCGCAATAACCGGGCTTTATCCCCTTTTAATTAATCGTTTTAATTATCAGCTCTTATCGATGTCGGTACGGAAACGTATAATACGTAAGAATCGTGCACGCCGCGACGGTTTTGCTCTCTTCGTGGAGTAATAAAAAAGAAAAAAAATTTGCTGGATCTGCACGCATTCAGCAACTTACCTACATGCGACTCACGGATGTAACGATGCTATCGGCCGGCTCGGGAAAAAATTGTTACAGCGCTACATGTTTCATTAAGACTTGAAACCGGCACCAATATTCATCCACAAATTAACGTGCATGTGGTGGAAAACGTAACGTCAAAGTGCAAGAACATTAGCCGCTGCGATATAATAAAAAAAAGTTGCTATTTTATATATTACTATATAACGAACTATATACTGTACGACTAAAAGAAAAAGAGGAGAAAACAGGGATCCCTATTTCTATATAAAGGGTCAAGGTTTGTACGGAAAATCTGGCGGAAACTTAGCCAAGATAAATTGTTGGAAGGGACGCGTAATTACGTGGGGGACTTTCATAATTTGGCATCGAGTTGCAGCGTGTATTTCCTTCGGTGTTTTCCGCGCGCCATCAAAGTAACAACCGCGGTCAGTAGTTCGACGCATTTTCTGCTAACTTTCCTACAATACCGTGCATCTCCAACGACGACGAATTTTCCGCGCGTGACAACGAGCGCGTTATTCGTGCCGGGCGCGCACACACGTCCGCAAAGTGCGAGACGAAACGACTGCACCTTGGCGCATGCTTCGAGCTGCTTGCATTTCGTACGGCCGATAGGTACACACATACACGGTGTAACGACAATCACGAGTCGACTTGTCCTTCAAAATGGGCACTCAAATGATCAATGAGGAGATGGCCTTGTTGATGAGAGAGGAATAATTTCATGCTTATAGTTTTTCCACCTGTACAGAAGTCGTTTCAAGGTGCGTTGAAATTTATCACTGGAAAGCAAAGGGACGAACGGACTGAATTTCGAGGGTTAATCAAAATTTTGAACTTTGAGAATATGAGAACAGCTTGGGAACAAGGTTAAATGTTTATACGATTCTTCTCGCTGCTCTCAGGGATAATATAATATCCTCCGTTATAACTTTTAACTTCGAATCCTTTGTATTTACAAACTAAATAAATAAAAATGTCGTATATATTAATTCGATTACTTTGTTAGAAAATGCACTCGACATCTATATTTGTGGGCTTTTGCGACAATCCTATGGATCCTTTTTTCAAGGAGTAATCCAATTCCATTATCTTATTGTCTTCGGTTTTTGAATCTTCGATCCAAAGAAGAGTCAAAAAGCGAGATGGGACACCTTGTATACCGTAGCTCGAAATAGTATTTCACAGGTGTGCGTTTGCAGCAACTGCGTGAAAGTAAATTGGTGTAATCAACTGGATATGTGTAGCAAACCGCGCGCGCAGCAATCTCACGCAATATTGCGCATGCAAAATTTATAAATTGGAAATTCAACGTGGCGATTCGCGTGATGTTGTCGAGGCGACGCGTATCTATGCATCTATGTACAAAAGCATCGATAAGAGAGAATCCACCGGTGCTATATCGATCCACGGCTCGGCGAGCGTTGCATTTTCTACCTTCAATCTTGCTGCGACTATTTATCATCCTGAAATTACTCTGCCGCTGCTGCTCTTCGTTACACCGCGTTCCACGGAATCGCCGCGTTTCGCGCCTCGTATTCTTTTTTTCGTCAACCACGTTTTGTCGATTTTACGAGCCGACTCTATACGCCCATCCGCGAACAGACCAATTTCTACACAGTTGCATTTAAGGCCAAACGTTTGCATGCTATATATTTGTTTGATCGAATAATTTTAACGAGAATAGTTTTTGAAAAAGTAGCATAACTCGCATCCACTGTTCTGACTCCTTTACAAGCGAACGTTCTTTTAAATTATCAATCGTAGGAATACATTATTCCGATCTCTTTGCAAACGAACTTAGTGAGCTGAAATTAAGGCCAGTTTTACTGAAAATAAATACATTCGTCGTATAAAATACAATGTTTATACACAGCGTCGAGCGTGAAATATATTCTTTGAATTTCAAAATTTTTTAAAACATTCACCGATGTCCCTGTAGAACGCATCTCCGGCTGGTGAATTTATAAAAATCGTGCAGTTTCTGTTTGACAGGAGCCCGACCAAACGCAGGATTCTTAATGAGAGTGGGCAAATGTCATTTATCCGTTAATTGCAAAGAAATACTTTTATTCCCGGATCGAAGAGACGCAGATAGCCGTGCGCCTCGAACGAAATCTCCGCGGAATAATTTAGCGCGCGCCACGACGAATAATTTAATTATCGTGGAATCGCTGCGCTTCGTTCTTCGCGTTTCTCTGTGTGAAAGCTCGCCCACAAATTCAGTTTCTCTGTCTCTCTCAATCTTCCTCTCGAATTAGTCTTAATTCCTGCGCGTTTCGAACACTTCGCTTGAATTACGACCGACGTTCACTAACGTCTGCAGGGTAACCTCAATCGTGAAAATTCGCTAATAAATGTGACGTACGCGATCCCATTCGTTCCAAAATATCGTTTAATATTTTTGGAAAACATATTATTTTACCTATTCGAAATTACCTATTATCATCAGTTATTTATTACGTACATTAACATTCCAAAGGCACTATATATTTGGAATTCGCAATTGTCATTTAACATTTAGCAAATTGAGAAAATTGCGCGGAGAAGCGTACAAAGTGGCGCGAACGAATGAAAGGAAGGTAATGTGAAAAATGAAGACTCGGAATTAGCCACGATGTATAATACTCACGTTCCTATATCTATACAAAGTCCTATTCCGAGATAACAGGACGACAACGTGGCGGAGAAAAAAAAACGTATTACTAGAGGATCAAAAGGAATGTATAAAACGGAATGAAAGAGTCCGGTCTTTCGATAGGTTGATAGCTCGCGCGACGAAATGCTCAGACACCGGCTTTCTGCAAAGACCGAGCTATCCATTGCAGGATGTTTTACGTAGGATCGAACGTTATATCCTAGAGTCTACGATACTCGCGGAATAAATATCTAAGCCTCGCGTAGCCGTGGTCTAACCACGAGCACACGTGATATAATTTGCGGCTATCGGAGCGACTCGAAAGTAAAAATATTCGCTGCGTTCTACGCCTATAAAAGGATAAGACGAGGAGCCATGAACGTCAACGGCCCGTTTACGCGCGTATCTCGACAGCTATAAACGAGCATTATGTAACCCGATAGAACTTATTTTTCTAAATTAACTTCAATTTGGATATATAACTTAACTTCGATTCCCCTTTACAGTAAACAATTTCGATGCTACCAAAAGAATCAAGAAAGTCTTAGTAAACACGAGGCCGAATATCATCGGATTCCAAGTTATTATAATGTGACCGCCGCTTGCTTCGATAAACGCTCGAACACGTTTTGCCGTAGAATTGTTACTTAAATAGCGCAAAGTTGGCGAATAAAAATGCTACGCGTTTCTCTTACCGTTACTGAACGAACCTGGTACAATTATTACGCAAGAAATCTGTTTACTGTGCTTCGTTTAATGATCCATTCGATGAGTTACGTAATAAGTTGTAATACATATATGGTAGATAAACAAGCGATAAAGTCTGCCGTTCTATTACAGGCTCCCAGTTAACACGTTACAACTTCGAAACTAATGATATTTGCACTCACGTTTCATACATTTCTCAAACATTTCGTTCGTTAAAGTCACACTGATTTCCTAAAGCACTTCTTTCCATCGTAAATTCTAACTTGCCCGCTGTTCTCGGAGTAGTAAGACGACAATGCGTACGGCTGCCACTGATTCGCGAGAAACGCGCAAAGATTTACAACTGTCCGACAGGAAAATACTTTTTTTTTCTTGACTGACCAAAAAAAATTGCTACCTAGAACGAATGGAAGGGTGCTATTGACCGCAGGTTTGCCGGAAACCAGAAAAAATCATGAGAAAAAAACACAGCGTAACCCTTTCGTCCGAGGAATACCTGGCTGGAAAAAGTTTCTCGACCGGCTTCGATCGACGGAATGGAGAAAACCACGCGACGAGTAATCCTTTCTACTCACGCCAAAGAAAACCATACCTGTCTGGTATTTGAAAATTGATCCCGTTAGGTCGCTAACTTTCGCTCTTTTCTCTTTATTCTCTTTTATTCTTTTTTCGTTACTCCTGCTCCCATGTCGAGCTACTGGAAGAATTTTCTGCCAAAGTCCGGGAAACTAGTTCTCAAGAAGTTCTCCCCGAGTGGTGCTCGTGCTCAGGGCGCAATTCACACGATCAAACTTTTCAACTTTTTAAATCTATTTCTTTGTAACGGAGCACGACAGAGTCCAAGTGCCGCTGGGTTTACGAGAAATCGCGAGAACGAGAAAGTACTTGCAACACGGTTAAAAAGAAATTCTTTTAATTATAAAGAAAGTAGTCGGTGCTTTTACATTTAATTAAAACCCCGATAATTCAAGAACCGTTCTCGAAATTATTTCTCGTTCGTAGGAAATTACATACGTGATTAATTTCCAATAAAATACTACTCCATCTGTTTCTATAGTGTGAAACTTCCTTTCTTCTTTATCGTGCATAGTGATTGGCGTTTAAACTGTACCAAGTGTCTAATAAAGCTATCAATGGACCGGAGAGCGCCCATGTCGAACGATCATAGGACCAGTCTCTTAATTTTCCTACTCCGATATTTTTTGGAACATCGTCGCTCTTGAAATCAATAGATAGCGACGCAGCCCTTTCATGTTGCGTAGCAATTCTTCCGTACACCGCGCTACGTTTACTATTCCATGTGTTAGCTTTATTGCCAGCTGCTACCGATTCAAGATCTTTTATACCACCTTATCGAACGGCTGCGGGATTATTTTTGTTTAGCTTCGAGTGGAAAATGTTAACCGCGAACTGTTGCACAACTTCGTTATCGTGCACGCTAGGTCGGAAAGAAACGACAGTTTCTATTGTAAATGTAAATCGGTAATGGAAATTATCAAACCATCGTCGTAAGAAAACGTAAAGTAGGTCGAGAAAATGAACTAAAACGAAATATTTACACAATATTTAAAACGTACCACGTAGAAACGTATTTGAAATTTTGCGTTAATTATTCTTCATTCTGACCTTTTTAACGAGATATAAATTAAAAGATGCAAGACAATAAATGATATTTCAATTAGAACAGCGTTTATAGCTTTTAGTTGTTACCTATTTGGATAAGTTTTGCCCTCCCCTTTCATCTTAGAGGGAAAAAGGTTCGTAAGTGTCGTAACCTTAAAAAAAATGAGTTGCGCAATTTACTTGAACAAATGCAAAGAAGGGGATGAATATTCGATGTAAGTGAAACGATAACGTTCAACGTTTATAGTCTCGTAATATACGATTTCATTACTAATAAGATAGCCGATGACGATGATTAATTCAATGTCGCAAAAAGTTATCTGTTATCGAATGAAATTCAATTAAAATGTTTTGCACACTGACAAAATGTGTTAACACGCGTAACACACCGCCGTTAGAAGCGTCGGTGTTTACGATTGCTAACGTCCATCAACTCCGAGATAGGAGAATAACAATACTTTTTATCGGTCTGCTTTTAATTAATTATTCGCGTTTTGCGTTTGTTCGCGGCGTGATTGTCTCTTATCGATTCGCGTCTTACGAATGCAATTACAATCGACCGAATTAATTTTATACGCTAAGAACTTCAGATTGATTCAATTTCAATGTTTGATAATTATCCACATTTATAGATTCTAGTCCATTCGGTAACGTTATCTATGTAATAACATCACAGCGTAAAAATATATACGTAAGCGTGTTAAACAAATATTATTCTGCGAGCATTCGTTGAATTTTATCAGTTTCACTTTGTACACAGTCGTTTCGTTTCCAATCATCGTTCGATGAAACAGCGAAGCAACGTCGAGGCAAAACTGTGCTTACAAGAGTCTTCGCTTTGCAGATGGCGAGGGAATAGAAGAGCGTAATCGGGGGAAAGCAACGAAATTTCTGAAGAAACTGGCAAATTTACGAGAACTAGTCTGTATAGGTCACGTTTGCTCCAAAGATCTTTCGGATCTTCTACTTTGTGGAGATTGGAATGCACGATGGTCGTTTCCCTTTGGCCCTCGCTGACCCCGCCCTTTCGTGGCTGCGAGGAAAATGGACAACGATGTTACGTCCGTCTTTTTCTCCCCCTATCTCTTTCTATATACTCTTTGTCATTTTTGTTCTCAGATATGAAATTGCCTGGTATCCTTTGGGAAATGCGAAGCAATGTCAGCTACGAACCATGCTAACACGTACAGAAGAAGGAAAGACAAACTGACCAGTCGGAGAAACGAAGATGAAGAAGCTAGTGTGCTCTGCCAAAACGAGATTGTATTTTCGTCCGTACCGAACGTCTACTCTATTTGATCGGACGTTTCGTCTGCGTAATCCGTACACCTGTGCGTTCTTAAAAATCCAGATTCCACGAACATTTGCCATACTCTCTCCTTATGTACTGTTACGTGCATAAATACAAATATACGCATACATCGGTTTACTTTGTCGCATTTATCGTCCAACCTCCCGGAGCATTTACATTCGGCAACAACATTTTACGAAGCTGATAAAACCCTACCTGGATCGTCAGCCAATGCATACCGAAGACAAATTATAAAATCATTGCGCGATCGCCGCAAGGCGTCGTTGATCTTGTTAGGCTCATCGAGCGCAATTCTAACTCTGACTAGAATGTGTATGCGGTTAAAGCGAGTTGTTGACCTTTGTTTACTTGACCCGAATCTCTCTCTCCGGATCCGGGACTAGCTACCTATCTCTGTCACTGTCTATCACAAGTACCGTCAATTTTTCTAACGAGTCTTTACTGTTTTCAACCTCTATCTTTGCTGAAAAGCCGCGACACAGTGAGAGAACCGACAGTGAGAGTTTCGGCGATTCCGGCAGGATTTATGACACGTTTGTCTGGCCAACCACGAGGCAATAACATAGGACTTTCGTAACTGCAACGCTGTTGACGTTGGATCATGCTGGTTAACGTCGTTTCTCTGAGGGTAGACGTTACATTACGTTCAAAGTGATTAGTATGCACGAAATTAGACCAACGGATGATCAAGGAAGAATCCGCCGAACCTCTGTATCCGGATCCGGAATCACCGTCAATTTTTGCAGGACGTTTTCTCCATTTTCGTGTCTTAACTCTGCCGAAGAGTTGCGACATCACGATATCGTATTTTTCAATATCGATCGATGATAAAAGGTGTCGATAATGTTAACGGATCTATAAATAATCCCAACAAATGTAGCATTCCATTGTAAATTTCAGATTTTGTTAAAAAGAAGCGAGAAAAGATTATTTTCATTAAGCGGATGTCGAGACAGAAACGTGTCAAGATTCTTCGTTCCACCTCGTCTTTTTGACGCCATTGAAACTCCCAGCGACTCTAAATACGACCAGTGGATGGCATAAAATCGGTACATAACGTCGCCGATGCCGCAGGAAATCCGCAGGATGAAAATTTCGCGGCGAATTAGTCAAGACGCGGTCGAAGTTTCCGTCGACCGTAAATGTGCCATTTTTCCATGGGCTTCGAGCGCGCTCGTGGTAGCGGCGTAAAACATGCAAGTTCCTTTTATCTCGACCTATAACATCGATATCTATGCGTGTATATCTATTTATATGACCTCCGGCTCGCTTCTCGGGGACAGGCATTTCCATTCACCGACTACGGTTATCGTTTCACACTTACAAACTTCCTTGTACTTGCCGTCGGGATACAACAGCGTTGTATAAACAGCAATGAAAATTGTATTTTGCTACCGTTTCGCGACATTAAACGTTCCAGTATCTACGTTTCGCAGTTGACCAAAAGTAGAATTACTGTTCTAGCGTTTCGATCCGTTTCCTTTATAATCGTAAGACGTTACTCGATGATATTTTTTGCCTTCTTTAGCGTTTCGGAAAATGGGAAAGAAAAAGTTCCAACATAGGAAATCTGTGCTTCGTTCAGAATACTCTCTGGTCTCGTTTGAAGGAGGAACAGAGATTCTTTCTACGCCGAACGAACGAAGGGATGATATGACTTTTGGCCATTCTCAACGTATCCGCATCACGAGTTTGACGAGCAACCTTGTTTACGGGCCAATTTCGCGCGAATACAGGCTGCGCCAAATACTATTTTTTTTTTTTTTTTTTTTTTTGCACGTAAAACTTCAAACTTGCGCTTTAGCCCCTCACTTTCGGTATACTTTCCTCGACATACGATTCCTTTCCTTTCCCTTCCTTCTCTTCTGCGCCAACGTTGTTAACAAAGCACGAGCATATAAAACGTACACACGTAGTTCATACGTAGTAAGCACGAGGTTCTTCTCCGGATACACAAATTTTTCCGCCAATTAAAAGAGAAAGAAAGACGCATGCAAATAGTAGGTTGTTTCGTTTAAATATCCTCGATAACGTTTCCTCGGGCGAGTACCATTTCATACACTTCTTATATATGTCTTTCAACTTCTCACTCGCTATTCTTCGTTTGCAATTTCCATCAATTTGTCGCGGATATTTTCTAGTTAACGACCAGAAAGGTAATTTATCCGGTTGCAGCGAAGTTTCTATTTGACTGGAAAAGCCCGCCGCCCGTTTCCACCCGTGTCGCTGGCATTACGTGACGCCAGAGTAATGAAGAAAAGCATATCGTGAGATATACGCGCAGGTAACCCACGTAGTATCGTCTTCTTTTCTACTGGTGGTACGTGTGTGTTTATACGGATTGGGTTTAGCGAACGTACGTGTACGACCAGCTGCTGGAATAGAAACTGTGTGTTTGGCTAGACCACGTAGAGAAGTCGTCTGTATATCGGCGTCAGCAGGGGATCCGTACTGCCATTTTATCCAAACGTGATCCCAGACAAATACGAAAATTCGTACGTGGCTGCAGCGTATACGAGTGGCTTGTTCGATATTTTCCCGAAGAGACTGATGGAACGAAGCAAGATACGACGCGGGCGGAACCGTGGGAGGACTCAGGTAGGAAATATGACGAGCAAGTTCTGGTATCCGACTGCCCACGCTAATAACGTCGTTTTCCTCCGTTCGAGCAGCTCGACGTACTCTCGCAAATAAAAGGTCCGCAGATCCTGCCGCTCGATCGATCCATTTTTCTCTTTGCGTCTTTTACTCGTTCCTTCGTTTTCACCGTTTTTCCAAATTCTCTTTCTCGAGATTGGAGCAAGAAGGTCGTTACGTACGGCAAAGATACTCGAATATCTTGGATATCCTGCGCGTCCCTTGCAAGTTGATCGAACAAAGTGTATTTTACCATAGGGCACCATTACATATTCGATTGATATTCGGAGAAACCGGCTTCGATAAACATCAGAGAGCCGCGAGAGGAACCTCTTCTCGACTTCATTCCCGAAATATTTTCGCGGTGTACAGCGCGGCGTAAAAAAGGATACCCACGCTGTGTACAAATTTAATTAAATTTAATTAAAGGGTTTTACCGGGAGGTCCGCGATCTTCGTCTCAACGAAGACGGTGTAGGATAAAACCGACGATGGTTGATTAAATGTCTGCGGGAAAAAATCCTTTTTAGGTTCCTGGAACGAACGGAGCTCATAAGCTACGAATTCTTCGGCGAATGTGGCGAGACATCGTCGACGAAGCAGCGTGATTTATATCTATTATATATATATATATATATACACACACCTGTCCCTTGTCCTTACGACGCTTTTCGTTCACCTTCCTTCCTTCCTCCTTTCAAACGTTGCATTGAGATTCCGACTGAGTCCACCGTCGCGTAATTAAATCCGTGAACAACTACTTTTTCCAGCTTTCCAGAATACTTTATAGATATCCCAATTTTTTCCCATTCGTACGACAATACTGGCAATGATTTCTGACTCGCTTTTTTTTTTTTTTTTTTATCTAATTTAAACTTCGAAGAACGTCGTTCAATTTAGGAGAATTATTTAGAATCTTCCAGTTAGTTATGATTTTCCATTAATAAATGTAATATTTTGATTTGCGTAACAAAAGCCAGAACCGTGCGAGTGTTGCCGTGTAAATTATGTACGTACTTTACGAGCAATTTAACTTACAAACCGACGAAAATTTCGTGAACAATGCGCGTTGGAATAATCCGTGGCATTGAGGTATTCGTCGATGAGAATTTTTATTTATACGTCGTCCGTTGTTACTTGATACATTAAATGTTCATTCTTGCGCTAATATGGCGCGTTTTATTCAAGATTTTCGTGGCTACGAGCGCTATGGTCCTTTGCCCGTGTCTCTCGAAGCCACAAATTACGCAGTTCAATGCATCGTGGCTCCTTTCATACATATTTATGCCGGCCTCTTGAGGACGAAAGCAAGAAAGTCACGGTAGATGCGCATAACGTTCAATATCTCGTCATAAATTCGTTTTAAATATCGCCAAGTTTGCTTTAACAGATGTAATTCCTATTTATGGATATTACTTTTGAATAAAATAAAAAGAGTTTTCGCGTGATACGCGAACAAGATCAACGAAATCAGAGGATAAGTTTAAATAAAAAACAATCGGTTAAGGATGTACAAGGAAAAAAAACCTACGTTTTCTGCGATCTCTATAAAATGGATATTAGTCCATCGATTATCCGGGACAGAAAACGTAGGTAAGTGTTATTAGAAGCAAGGCGAAATCGTTAAATATCGTAATTAAAAGATCGTAAGTATCAGGTGTGTTAACGGTCTATACATACTTTGGAAGGCAATGAAAATGCAAAGGTGTTTTCATCGAGAGTAAAACAGCGGATCAATAAAGAACGACCATTCGCTGCCAATTATTTTAAATACTTGATCTTTAATTAAGTAAGTCGTGCGGCATAACCATCCGCGGAGAATAGTACGTTAATGTTTTCCGTGAAAACTTATAAATGTGTATATATGGAAAGAATGAATAAGGATTGCTTCGGAACGAAGTAGTTAGTTCTTAATTAAAATTGAATCGAGTACTTGCGATCCGGTTATTCTCTCCCTGCGCTATTTCATTAATTCCCATTTACGTATTGAGGAACGATAAAGTTTCACAAGCTTAGTAGGTAAAACGCAAAATTCCGGCCTGTTTTACGAACAAAAAGGGAAGAAGTTGCAAAAGCACGGAGGCAATGAAAACGCGGGAAGAAGTCGTTCCGTCCAAATAGTTTTCGGAACATCTCGATGTTCATAAAACGCTTAACGCTTAATGGGATACCTAAAGACCAATTAGAGAGCAAGCTTGAGTGTTAGCAGCGACATAAAACTTGGATTACAGACTGTAACAGGTGCTGTGTACTCTACCAATATACGCGCTTCGAGAAACCTCGAGAAACCATCGAAATTTCAACGAGTACGATAAAATGTCATCGCTGTATAACGGCTCGAAGTGGAAAACTTACAAGCGCGAACGTATCGTCGAAATTGGTGAAAAAAAAAAAAAGAAAAGGAACAAAATGTCCGGTAACGAGGGGTGTTATATCTGTATGTACGTTCTATTAGACACGACGATGCGTCGCAGTAAATGTCATCATTGGAATCGATTAACGCGAGAGAACGATGGCCATTGTGTTCACCGATTGGAGGCTAAAGAAACGGACGAATGACCTGCCTATAAATGTGTTCGCACCTAACAATTAGCGGGTACACATCAAGGAGCACGTAATAAAGCAATGATCGTGGTTTACGAGCGACTATATACCCCTGCTAGAAGACTCGTCCAACCGCAGACTCTTCTCTCTTTCGCCTATCTCCTCCCTTTCTCTACCTATCCTAACGACGAGCACAGTCTGTCCGTCCATTGCACCACTTATCACGGAAGAAACACTTTGTCCTTCCGTCGTAAAAGTAATGCCTTGTAAATTGTCGAAGGGTGGCTCCACCCGGTAGTCACGCTCCCTCTTTATTTCAAAAACTATTCGAACATCCTTCGCCACGGTTCTTATTTTCCATGTACGGGCTTCTTTTTACCTTCGTCTTCCTCTTTCCTTATGAATCGTTTGCACGGAAAATTTCTAACAGAAATTAGACTGCGAATTAATTGCGAACGAGTTACGAAACACAGCTGTGCTTACGCGCGAACGGAAAAGAAAATTTTAACGGATAGGATCAAATGCGGTTATATATAGGGACAAATACAAACGGTGAGTAACAATTTGGAAATTCATGGGCGAAAGAATCGGGGAAGCTTAAGCCGCGTTTATATTCCGGCGGAACTGGTGTCTGTTCGTGTTCGCGGGAGGAAGCTTCGGCGAGAGTCGGGCCGCGTTGAAAATTACGCGATCGTTTTTACTACGCTCGCAGTAGCAAACTCGTAAATATTCCCGGTGACAAGTCCGACTTGGTTATTCGTTACGAAGGAAAGAAGGAACATGGAGGAAAAGGCGGTGGAAGATGAGTAGAGGGATGGAGCAGGGAGAGGGAGTTGTCGTTAATTGGGATTGACTGAAAGAGAACGACGAACCACCACGGCGAGGCTGGTCTCGGCGCCGAGCTCGCGGAGATATACAATGATGTAGCAATATCTCTGATGGCAAAGAACATCTACATTTTATATGCTACGTGGCCGAGTGTCTGACTGGTCCTATCCCCTTTCTTCGTCGCTGCGCGCTCGCCGAGCCATCTGCTCGATAAATTAGGTTGCTCGAACCTGGCCTCTCCGCGCACGCCTCAGAGAAGAAACAGAGAAGGAAAGAGTACGAACGAACGATGGAAGGGGTAATACCGAGGCTTCGACTGCTCGGACAGAAAAACGCGACTGGGACGACGAAGAAAGAACGTGGCGAACCGGTAGTGGGAGGAAGATCGCGAGGAGAAAACGAAACAGTCTCAGACAAAAATAAACGAATATCCCAACACAGAAAATCCACTCTCGGTCTGAAAATGAAACGAATGATTCCCCGTGCCCCCTCCACGCCACCGTTGCCGATTCCATGATCCCCTTCTTCGTATGGCCGTCCCACTGATATCGTCTCCTACCACCGCGACACTGTCGAGTTCGATGCCACCGAGTCGATGTCGTTTGCGAAATACATTTTAGCTACGAACTCATCGTCGCGTCGTCTTCGTTGTAGTCGTCGTCGCAATGGGTATATAGTAGCGGTTAGACTCGCGGCGACTCGTTTCGCGGAGATACCAGAGAATAGAGACTCGAGGATCGCAACGTCGCTGGCCAGAAGGATCGAAGAAGAGGGGGCGAAGATGTGGCTTGCGATCTCCGGGTTCTTCGTCCTCCTCGTGCACCGCCGCATCGTTCCGTCTTTCTCTCCAGACATACAGACCCCTTACGGAAATAAAAAGGCAACATCTCGGCAAACCCAGTCTTCCGTTTCTTCATTTTTCTTCCGCCGCGGCTACGCCCGCTCCCGCCTCGCCGATTTTTCTTCCATCTTTCTACGTAATCCTCTATCCTTTAGCGAAGCATCTGCCAGCCTACCGCCTTCGTCTTCGTATACGGGTGCAAACACGACTCGGAGTAATGTCACCAGCGAGAGAATAAAATCCGCGGCTCTGACATCGAACAAATAACTCGAAATATCATGACCGAAGCCGACGTCTGTGTTATATTCCGCTTTATCCCAATGCCTGTTGGGTTCTAACTTGCCCGCCACGTTTCGTTGTCTATTTTCTTTTTTTTTTTCGATCTATTTGAATATATTGTATTTTTGTTGGACAGACAACAAAATTGCAAAAGTGAGAAAGTTAGCGAACGAAAGTGAAATATTACCGTTCTCGCGAATGGCGACCATAAAACTATGCTAATATTTCCGTATCTTTAATAGTCTTATCACGCTCACTGAGGGTAGTTTGCATAGATATATTATTGTAGTTATTCTCATTTTGATAGAAATAATTTTATCGGTCATCCGTCCATTAACAAACTATCTCCTCGAGTAGTTTCATTTATATATATATATAACATAATTTACCATATGCGTTGATCTCATATGTATCGCCATAAGTAAATGTTAATGGCTTACCAAAGAAAAGCACGAACTCGCGATAGACAATATTTGTCGTTTGAGATGTTAAATAGGTCACAGTCGTAGGCAGAGGTGCACGTTTCAAGGGTAGTAGTTATCTACCTTTATGAGGGAAGGTGGTAAATGGGTTAATGTTTCGTGCCAACAGGTGGCCGCTATTGGACCGCAAGCTTATAGCTTTACGACGACCTAAAACGGTATTCTAGTATTTCCATTGATGTATGTACGAGTGGCAAGAAGCGGTCGAAGGGAATCGTTTTAATACGATATCGAGTCGTCAACTGCTTCCGTCCAAAGAGTACGCAGCGCGGAAACCACTTCCAATAGCACGTGTATCTTTAAAGTTCGTCGTTGGTTATACGCGATATTATAGATTCATCGCGAGAGAAAGTAAACTAACTGGTAAACTATCTTCGAATATATTCGATATCAGCGTACCTATGCGTATCGGTACGTGTAACTATCAACGATAAATGCAATTTGCGTCCCTTATAGAGGTAAAGTTGAGCCAAATACACGTTCGATTAACCTCTATAATCGCTCGAAGTATCGCGTGATCTTTCGTTTGGCGCTCGAACCTCAATTACAATTTCAAAAGTGCATATTTACCTTGCATGTTTCTCATTATCGTGCGTACCGTTGCGAGATTTACTGAAAGTAGTTCGCGTTCGTGTATAGCTGATTCGCTGTATCTTGTTGATACAATATATTTAATCTTGATTTGTCATTCGAATGCTTATGGTCCGCCATTACGATGCACATTCAAGACACGAAGTTTTGACGACGATCTTCAGGAGCGACAATTATCGCAGCGGCATCTGTATGGCGATCATTGAAATAGGTCGTAGAGAGAAGCGCATAAGACGGTTAGCCCGGGCCCATTCCGCTAACGGTAACGACCGACTCGTTGGTTCGAGTCTCGGCTAAGCTCGAAAATGAATCGAGCCATCATGGCGGTGTTCCGCTCGATTTTTTCCCTCTCGCTCCGCGACCCAGTCCATCGGTATAACGTATCAGCGCGCATGCGCACTCTCCACGAAATTCCAAGATAGATCGAAGAGACACAAGAGAAACAGAAAGAGAAAGAGAGCACGAACAACAGAAGGTGGGAATGAATTGCATCGTGAGCAGAATTGAAGATTTTCTAGTTTCCATCGTGACTATACGGTTCCAATATAGGATCATATCTTCTTCATTTTGATATGATACGGAAAAGTACGATGAAAAAGACGTAAAACGAAATCCTACAAATGCTATAGGTTTGTACGAGTAATTTTTTTCAATAATTTTTCAAATTAATACAACGTTAAATATACAGAAGCATCTTTCTTAAAGGATCGTTATTAAAACGTTCTGAAATTACTTAACCGCTTTGTATAGAAAACATTTTAATTTAATTAAACTGTTTTGCTAGATTGATGTAATCGAGTTATGCGAGTAGGCAATTGGTCCTAAGGACGTAGAAATTGGAAGACTATAGTGACCCTGCCGGTAACATCCAGCGGCTTTTACGGACATCCACTAGGTGCACTTTATTACCGACGTGGCGATCGATTCGGCCACTCAAGCGCTCTTGATCCTGTTAATGAGCCATTCACGTGAAACGTTACAAATTAATTTGCACATTCTCCGTAGCTGTTACCAAACAATATTCCATTTGAACAATCCATTAGAACTATAATTTAACAATGAACAGCGGTATTTTTTTTTAATTTGAACATTAATGATATATCAACGAATTAGTGACAATATTTTTGTCCAAAACGTAAGACGTGAACGTTATGCTTTAATATATCAAAAAATACGAGCGAGAAAAAAAGCAGAAATTTCCTTCGCGTTTTCCGTAGTTTCTTTTCTATAGCACGTTATCGTACCCAAGTCGGTGGCGTTATCAGCTTTGACCGTCAATACACACTAATGAATATCATAATCTCACGCAAAGATACGAGGTATAATTATTAATGCGTCGAATAGAGTTAAAACGCCTGTACGAACGAGATAGAAAAAAGGAGAAACAGATAAATATAAACTACAACTGATGATTCGAATTAATTTGCATATCTCATATTCAGACAGATCGTACATGACCAATGACTGTACGTACGATTTCGCTTGCCTTATCTTTATATCCAATTAAAAAATACCATAATTAATCTGAGATAGTTGGAAGGTATTAATTTACCAACATTATTTGCAAATCTTCATCCAATATATTTTCCCCACTTCGAAATACATTGTTGCTAATTACTGTACGACGATAATATCTCGTGAGACACGGATGTATTTTTGTACCTACTTTTATACCGTATTTTTTTTTTTTTACCAAATTAGATTAACTTGTACGCTGTTGTAAAATTCTTGTTTCCTCTTCAATCCCTTTTAATTCGTCGATAAGTAACCTTCGTGAAAGCGAAACGAAGGCCAACTGGTAACATAATTTCTCGCTAAATAGCATCTAATAAGTTTAACCAGTTTTAATTTACGCATTCATCTATCAGCGTCTATTAGCAACATCTTCATTGCGCGCAATAACTAATTGCAATCAGTGTAAGTTGTTGGCTATCAATGGATTTTATGCGAATATTAACGAACTCTATTAATAGACCTTGCTACAACTATATTTGCATTCAATATTTCTATACGCTGACCTTGTCACATGCAGCCATGTGTTGCACGTTGCATCAACATGTTGAAACGTTCACAATATTTTTGCAACGAACGCATAAGATTTCGCAGCCAAGTAATTTTAGATTTGACTATAAACAAAATTTCTATTTGCAATTATACATCGCTGAAACTAATACGATATTTCTAGTATAATTAAAACGATCGAAACGATACATTTTGCATGAAAATTTACCGATCAAAAATTCCAAACGATACGTCGGTAAATTGTATAAATTTACTGTAGTCGACGATGCTATCTTTTAGGGTTGGCAGACGAAAAACCAATGAGTTTGCAAATTTCCTACACGAGAGGAGTGGTGCATTGGAAAAAAAACGTGGATGCAATAACTCTTGCGTCTGGACATTATTATGTATCCTGCTGGATAATATCGGCTCGCGTGCGAGCAGATCTTACATCATTTGGTTGAAAGTCAGCCCCTGGAAAGCGATGTAGAAAGCACACGCAGCATGAAATCCAGGAATGCGCGTATACACGGACCTCCTAGCTGCCTAACGCGACGCGTAGACATTTTTTGAAAAACCACTTTAAACATTGACGACCACTATGTGTATTTCTTCTGACTTACGTTCAATATGCGTCAAGGGCTTATGATCGCCGGTCCTTGAAAAATTGCAACCAGTGACAACCAACGAACGTTTAAGAATATTCGTATGGCAGGCGAACAGTAGAGGAATGAGATACACCGTACGTCTCTCACGATTGGAATTTTAAGTTAAACACAGCGTCATTAAGTGGAGAGGTTGATACACTCGAAACTCGCTTATACGTTTCTCTCGTTCGACGAAAACGAAAACATGACAACGTGAAAACGTTAATAACTTCTACTTTGGGAAATTAGTTACTGCGCGTAACGAACCTTGGCGTTAAGTCAACCGACAGGCACCGAGACAGAAAGCGACCAGAAAGAAACAAGGAAAGACTAAAAGGAAAAGCTAACGGAAGGTCAAGAGGGTGGAGACGCTGGCTGAACGAGGGTGGAGCAGCTAGGATTAGGATTGGACTTCGTTAAATGCATCTAACCGAAACGAAAATGGTAGACGTCGCCTGGTTCTCTCCAACTTTGCTCTTTTTGTAACAAAGTATACAATTTTGAACAAATATCTTAATCCCTGAAGCCGGTTCAAATTTACGGTCGACTTTTAACACCCAGATGCGTGACATCACGGCAACATATTATTCTTAAAATATTCTCTCCACTCTTTCTTTACACGTATATACGCTATCCCCCGTTCTTCTTTCAATTTTGTTTACGCTTACAAACGAATATCAAGGTTCTAGCGCATCTCAGGCGGGAGACGACTATTTAGGAAAAGGTTTCACGCGATAATCGTCCAATAAGGGTATGTAGGTATCTCCGCTACGATGTACGATAATACAAAATGTTTATCGCCAGGCTAAACGAAAATTAAACACGCCAATAAATTTAACATCGGTATAGTTTGATATTACGGCAATATAAAACGAAGTTCTCGAATGGACGCAAGTGCGTTTTAATAATTCGTATACTATTTTTTGCAGACTTCACCCGAGTAATAAACGTTTATACGAGCGACAGGACTCTATCCTCGAGCAGTATGCACTAAGTAATAATTTGTATGTACTTATTAACTAGCGGGCATATTGGCAACGATACATTAACAACGAGACATCCCTTACTTCGCTGACGTGGTAACAATCGGACGTGTTTCGGCGTTAATTTTATTACAAAGACATCGGAAGACATTTCAAATTGTAAATACGAACACGAGCTAATTAGCGTCCGATCGATACGAACAGATTATCGTTCCCTATCATTCTGTGATATTTGTAAAATGGTAATAAAATTCTACGATAAACGATTACAGTGAAACTGAAGCAACTTAATTACCGATCGTATTAAAAATTGAGTTTCTCTTTACGCCAACCAGTTACGATACAAATTTCACACGAAATAAATCTTAAGGTTTCAGCGTTAAACGAATACCGTATCGTGAAAAACACGACAAGTCGTATTTTTCGTCGCATGTACTTTTCTTTTTTTTAACCATAATTTTATGGTTGAAAACAAGAATGAACTTATCGTAAGTTTTCCGCGTGATCTTCGAATGTAGAGATCTCTGGGCGAAGCAGAGAGAACGTTTAATGAACGCGATCATTTGAGAATCGTCAAACAGAGAAACGATAAAAATACGATATTCCGTTCTACGCTTCAACGATCCTCTTTTCCTCACGGACCACACCCTTCCAGATTTCGGTCCTCGACTGTACAGCGTACCTCACCGGCCAGTTCCAGCATATTCTTTTTTATAACCATCCGAGCCAACACCATTTTTTGCTCGAACCTATCCCTACCGCTCAGGTCTGATGAAACGCCCAACTTGGATTCCTTATGCCCATGGTTCCCCAGCGGAAAGTCGAGTGTCCTGAGATTCCTCTACCGTAAATGTGACTGAACGTAACCTAATATTTTACTTGATACCCTGCTACACGATCGCCGTACTCGATTGGAGCGTGATTCTCCGCCTCTCGAACTATTTACGAAGAACCCGCTCCAAGTATCTGAGAAACATTGTATCGAACCATATCCATCCCTCGTCACCCCCGATGTTATTATATAGACAAGTCGATCGTTTGCTTAGAAACGTCGACGAAGAATTGGATCGTGGAGGGTAAACTGACGTGTTTACCAGAGAATACCAGACTATCGATAACAACCTAAACATCGCCAAACGCTAACAATGTTACATGTACTTATAACGGGCAGAGATCGCAGCGGTGTAAACGAAGATTTTGGGAATTTGTATTTATATAACCATATATTTGTCAGCCCCTGAAAGCATCGTCCTGTTAATTATCATAAAAGTTTCATAATTAATTAACACGTTAAAAGGAAATGACGCGTACAAGTTACCTTAATGGGTTGGGTTATCGTTTTATTCTGCGAAACCTGTGTACACGGAGCTGTTTCCATATCTATGCGAATCGCTGCAAAATTGTTCGCAACCGAATTTGTACGAATTACAAGGCAAATTGTATACTTAGCTTGTAGAGCTGTAGAGGGTTGTTCGAATCTATAACCGCCCGAAACATCTTCCTCCTCTGATATCGATATTTCAACAGTATGCAATATCTAGTCTTACATCTTTGCTGATTTAACTAATTGGAAGTTTTCGTGCGTCCAGAAATCTTGATCGATAAATCACGAGGGAGAAACGCACTGGAAGGGCGTGGTCTTTTCGAGTTTCCCGCGGTTGAAATCGCGAGCGATATTTGTGCGCGCGCACACCGACGCGGGAAAGTGTAGCGCACTATGTAAGCCCTCTAAATTCATATTCGCGAATAAGTGTTCCGTGACTGTTGAGATAAGTGATTGGTCGGCGGAGGCCGGTAAGAGGGGCAAGGCGGGGCAGGGGAACGCCAAAAGGGAAATAACAGCAAACAGGATGCGAAAGAGAAGGCGGGGTGTTCGCAAAGGTTTGCGTGCTTCGGCGGCCGAGTCGCTATTTTCGCATATTTCTATGCGCTCGCCGGCGCAGCTCGGCCGGGGGAGAAAGAACGGCAAGGAGGATCGCGATGCGGTTTTACGAGTTATTCCATATCCGAGAGAGAAGCGTAATCCGCGCCAACTTCGCGGGAACTGTCCAACTTGAACGATTACAGTAAAATTCCAGTAGCCAGCCGACCAGAAGAGAGGAGCAAACTGATTCTGACGTGATTGACGGAGAGTGGGGATGCAAGGTAGATGCTGGAAATCGTCGACCAAGCAATTGGAGATTTTCAATACTGGTCGAACTCCCCTCGACTAGGGGATTAAGTTGCGTTCACACACGTTCTGAAGCTCCATTATCGAGTATAACACCTACATTTTACCTACGTACCAAGAATAAATTAACTGGGTAACTTTTTATCGATCTTTGTATTCGTTGCATCGTACGAAGCGATTACAAACGGTATTTGTATATACCTACCCTTATTTTCCAGCGAGGTGTATTTTTATCGAGTTCTACATTTCATTATCGTACGAAGTATCAAATTTTTCCAATCGCGCGAAACAACCACTACTACGATACGAAATTTAATTACGTTCGAACCTAATTGAATAGTAGTAATAGTAAATGCCGTAAATAAACGCAATGGAGCGCAACTACTTGTTGTATGTTCACATATCTAATACTATCCTTCTTCCGTTACTCGTCGTTTAGTAGAATGAACTTCGAAGCAATACGGCTTCGATTGATTATTTCCGATAGACGAAATGGAAAGCTAAAAATAGGCATGCGTATCGGTCGAAAGTTTAACATTTACGAATAAGATAGAGCCGTTTCAAACGCCATCTTCCAAACGACGAAGACTAGTACGAAGGCTAACAGAACACATATCTACACGGACAGATGTTTCGAGATTTATTTAATTTACATTTCCGAAGAACGACTCGTCAATCGATGTTATCTGCTGAATTAAGCAGTTCGAAAGCAGTGAAAGTTTGCAGGAACGGCATGTCAATAACAAATGTAACGGTTAATAAAAGATAACCAGCGAAATAGCTATATGCTATCTAATGATCCTTACGTTACGATGGAATTCCCATAGGAATGGTATAAAACGAATGAGAAATACGCGTGGCAGTTTTGAGCAATCGAAGCTCGATTAAACGTAACTCGGTAGAAGATGCTATCGGTACACGAAGACAAGCGTTCCATCAGGTAGAACACCGAAGGTTACACGCAAGTGCGTAAAAAGTTTATCGCCGCGGGAAAGCACCTTTTAAAAACGCATCGCGGCCGTTTATGAGGCAGCGATTATGTTCTAACTCGGAACATCATCGTACCACCATCGCGGCCAGCTATAAAGAGCAGTTGGTACGACGAGCTTTACATCGATCGTTTGAAATACGTTGCTCGAGTCCCTGTAACTGCAGCTGTAAACGGGGCCCCTGAACGCGGGGGCGTGACGCGATTCGATTCCGCCGGGAAAAATGTTCGCGGCACCGCGAACGCGGAAAAGCTGGCAAATCAAGCGCGATTAGGCGCGCTCGTATCGTTCTAACCTAAGACCTACCTATACGTAGATACACAGCTATAGCACGCAACGCTGTGCTAACGACGAATGAAAGAGGAAATCGAGAGGCACGAACGCGTTTCCCGTAGCTTCGATACACCCTTATCGCCCAATTCCACGATTTCTTTTCGAAAATATTCCAGTTTAACGTGTATCGCGCGACGGTAGCGTTCGCTTTACAACGGGCGATAATCTAACGTATAACAACGGGATCAGGAAACAAAGGGAATTTATTAGAAACGTAGATCCGTGGCTTAAAGAGACAATTCCAACCAATGGCCATAAGCTGCCGATTGAAATATCGCGTTTGCTCGTCGGAATTCGCGTACTTGTAAAAATATTTTACGAACGTACCATGATATCGGGTCGACGCTTGCGATTTTGTTACAACCATCGGTCGTATACCGTAATTCAAAACGAATATGAATACAGATGGTATTACACACCTGGAGAATTGGCTCGGACCTCGCGGAAGTGACGGTCGATCGGCGTTGTTGCAATTATAAAAGTGTCAGACGTTATGAAGAAGCGATCGTTCGTTTAAATGTATCGATCATAATAACTCATTGTCCGAAACGTATCACTGGTGTAATCGATTCTTTCCGCTGTAAACGTTGCGCGCGTAATATCGCGTTAATTAACGACGCCCGCTAGCCGGACTCGAAGGATCGCGCGGAAGGCCGAAAAGAAAATCGGCTTTCGTCGATCCAAGCCGCGTTATAGCTGATGCGCCGCGACGAACTTTACCACGAGAACGGAAAAAAGAGTCGGCTTGAAATAATAAAGAGCCGACCACACAAGACGATCAGACCGCACGCTGCGTGATTATTGGAAACGTTATTTCTCGGCCCCTGACTCGTAATGAACGCACGGAACGTCATCGGATATTGCATTTCGGATAAAAATCATTTCGGTAGAACTTTGAGGCAATCCGTGTAAATCTCGGATAATTAAGCAATTTTAGGTAATTAGAGGAATAGCCCGGAGAAAGATCGCTATATGGAAGCTTCCGCTTCTGTATTTTCTGTTTTTCTTTCGACGTTCCATTGGAATTCGAACGTGAAACGCGATGGGTAAATCATGATGTAATAGCGACATGTATTTTGACAACGATATGTTGTTATAACATCCGGTATAATATATTGTGAAAGTTTGGAAGAGCGATGACATAATAAGTTTGCCAATCGGCAAACCAGATTTTTAAATAGACACGGGACACGTTTGGTGAACGCTATTTCAAATAACAGTTGATACGTCGAAAATAGAAATAACGAATGATTAACGTTAGATCTAGCCGATAATTTTTAATTTTTAAATGCAAAATTGAGAACTTAGTTTGAAATTTTTAATTTAAAGGTCAAATTTTAATTGCGAATACGTTACGTCTTCTTGACCATTTGTTAACTTCTTCGTGTTTTTCTAGAAATGAACTTCGATCCCCCGTTTCGTCCACCACCGTTGAAGGAAGAATGCAGTCTGCTTTTAATAGATGCGACGGAACACAGTTTTTCTATCGCTGCGTACCTTCTGCATTTCGTCGGCTCGGGCAGTTACCTGCATTTTTTCGTCCAATTTTTTTGCCAAACAAACCTCCTTCTTTTCTTTCGCTTCTCTTTGTGAAAGAGCTTGTTTTTTCCATGCGTGGTTGCTATGGTCTTGCGCTTCTTAAAGCAGAAAATCTAAACGACTTTGAACACTCGCCTCCGAAATTCAAGAACATTCTAACGCTTCTTTTACAGCGAATATTCTGTTATTACAATCGTCTTTTTTTTATTTAAACTAACGCGCATAATTGTAATAACCAATAATCGATAGACGTTTGTTCCGATCGAGAAGTAGACTTTCAACGTACTAAGAAAGAAAAACGTGAATTCTTTGATATTTTCCTCGATTACGAGAAATTTTCTAACACAAGCACGATCGATAACAAAAGAATGCAATTCTCGCGGAAACAACCCAGAGGATCTATAACACGATCAATTAAATTTTACAACGGTATAAACTTCAGTCTCTTGAACATCTCCGTTCTACCTAATCAAAGATCAGAAAAGTTCAAATGTTCAAATCGGCAGGAAGAATTTTTAGCAGTGCATGTCCTATCCACGAGCCAAAGAAAACGGTAATTGGCCAATGTGTTCCTAAAGCTGTCGCTCGCAATTGACCACGGCTGCCCGCAACCCGTTACCTGGCCCTTTTTTTTTTATATGTAATTTCCTGCTCGAAGCTGGCCGCGAAAAAAAGAAAGGACGAGCAGAAGAAACACGAACGAGCAGCCGAACGAATTCCTGTCGCTGTTTACAGTGCTTTATGACGCGAAGGAGCAACGCGCGATGGAGATGAACGGAGACGGAAGGACGAAAGGAAAACGAGAGCTACACCGTTATGAATTCGAGCGCACGAAAGCCACCGACACTGGGCTGGACACTTCTCAGCTTCCCCTCTGTCGTTCGAGCTTTATGGTGCACCGGTGCAAAAAAAGGGTTAAACTTCCTCGTACGTATACAGAGGCCCTAAAGGTCTCGCTGCTTCGAGGGTTACCGTTATTATACGAATGCAAAATGTCTTTCGTCTGTTGCTCACTCAAGTTCGGACTTTCGAGAGCAACGCTACCCCGTCGTTTGCCGTGAAAGCTCGTTTCTATCCTCGCTATGTCGTTCGTTCTATTGTTTTCACGCGTGCTCCATTACTTCGCGTCTGGTTCTATAGCGACAGTGAAAATGGTGGTTGATAGTGAAAATGATGGTTGATGAAAGTGATGACGAACGAGAAAACAGTGGATGGGTATATAAGATAAGGTTGTGCTAGTGTATCTGTGTGTGTGTGTGTATGGGCGCGCACACGTGCCTGCGTGTACGCGTGTACGACGCAGACTCTCGAGCGTCTCAATGTTTGGATACTCTTATCGAGATTGGTTCGACAAAGAACACCTTTGAGAGAACGTCACGAATTGCATTGGTTTCTCGCGCGACGATCGGATCCTCCTCCTTCGACGATGAGTTAAGGGCCAAGAAGTGCTAAGGAGAACTGCCAGACGCGGTAATTAGCCAACGTCCTTCGTCTTTTAATAGAGAGATTCATTGTTCCCTCCAGTTCAATCTACCCGATCGAGCCGAGCAGTAAATTTTCCTCGAAGCTTTACTACTTCTACCCGAAGTACGAGTAATATCCGTGTGAAATTCTTTGAGAAGATTAAACTTCTATACCGCGTCTAATGTAATCTTAGAGACGTTCCACTTCTCTCCTGCTCGCATAAAGCGATCGCGATATTTCTCGAACGTTATCTTCTCATTTTCTCTATAACCGACTTCGTCTCCGAGTTGATCGATTTCAATTTACATCTACGCGTTGTTTAAAAGGTAAAAGCTTATTTTCAGATATCTGCGTTGGGAATCTAATCTACTTTAAAAGTATCAAAGAAGGAGATACGCTTCTTGCATCAACTGATTAAATATCTACTTCAATTAGCGTGTTTTCCCTTCTCGAATCAGCTTCAAAAATTGCACACTCGCGTAACTATCCTACCTACGTCTTTGCCGTAGGTATAACGATGCGTTCCGCTCGTCTAAAATAATATTCGCGATATAAATAATTTAATGCAACAATTTAGAACGAAGTATTGGTTTCTGATGTCCTCTAAATGCAACGATCGAGTAGTAACTACGTAAATTTTCGCGAGAACTGATACGAGCTTTCGACAAGACCTCAATCGCCTCTAACGTTGGATGTAACACGTGTTCACCAACCCTTAATGTTTACCGTGTTTTCCCATGCAGCAGGGGAAGATTTCTGTCGGTGTTCTCTTAAACCGTTTCTAAGTTGAACGTTTATTTCTGGGTGGTTTCCCCTTGCGTTTCGAAGCTGTGTGAACCCGACGCAGCTCGCCGCTAGCTGCTGAAAGTGGATCGCTTCGTGGAAATCGCGTATAAATGAGTTCCGAGTACCCTAAAAAAAAAGAAAAAAATTCAAACGATCCTAAGAGTCGCTAGGAATTGAATCATACCGTTGTTGAAAAAAGATCTTAACGAATTTCTTTGTTTCTATACGATACCGACTATTCTCCCATGTTGTCTTCGTTTTTCTAAATTATCTTTGCCAGGAATAACGAGCAAAAAGCGCGAGGATTAATTACACGAGATGACGCAATGGAATCCAGTTAGAGTAGTGCGGATGTTTAAACGTTCTCTACGGTTGTCTACGATCCTTTCTTTCTTTTTTTTTTTTTTTTTTTTTTTTTTTTTTTTTTTTTTTTTTTTTTTTTTTTTTTTTTTTTTTTTTTTATTTGGTAGGTCGAGACCGAATCGATTACCAACTGGATGTCGTAATTTTCGAAAAAAAATCACGTGCAACCAGATTCGAATGGGAAGCAGTCGATTTCAGAGCTGATACCTCCGAGAGGAGGCTGGAGATCGATGTTGGCAGGTGACGTAGGAGGAGGGTGAACGGTGGTAATATCTTCATTTGCATTGATGGCCTTCTTCGTCGATACGATCCTGGTTGTTAGCCCCCGGGCTCTCGAAACTCCCCGTCGATCGTATTCCTCCAAAGAGCCCAGAGATTCACGAATATCGAATTCCCGCGTCACGTTTCTTCCACGTAGAATCAGAAATTAAAGAGATTCGCGTTACGTGTATTCTTAATTCGATTGTATTAACGTAATGGCGAATCGAGTTGCCGTAGAAAAATATTTCCACGAGTACCTGTCTTGCGTCTCTCTCGATGATCAGGCATGAAACTATTATGTAGCAATGTCTTCAAATTCGTTGATATTCCCGTCGTTAACTCGTCCTTAAAACATTTATACGTTTCAATAACAGAAACGACGAGCGGTCGATATCTCGTTCGCCATTCGACGCTGGTTTACGCGGCGATTAAGCGGAACAAAGTCAGGAACCGCAAAAGGCAAGTCGGGTCGAGTTCAGCGTGTAGGGGACGCGCGTTAATTCAATAATTATGATAATGCTGATAAAACAAAGCAACCGTGATCGGATATCGGGTAAAGGAGCGCGCGCTATAACTTTGTCGGCAATTACACGCGAATATTACACGGAACAGATACAGGTGGCCCATTTGTTGGGCCGAGGACGTTCGCGATAAAGAGGGCGGTGCCCCGAAGCTCGTTAATGGATCTGGTTTTGCTACCTTGATCCGGTTACCTCTCTGCTTCTTATACCCCGATTTCTCTCTGACCTATCGTATCCAATCAACTCTCACCACACGGAACCCATCCCTTCTTCTCGTTGCCGCCGCATCTCTTTTCCCCTCCCCATTCAGGGTTACCTTGATCCACCTCTCGCTGCCGGTTATTACAAGCTATTCCCCTAAAAGGAGTAAAACCTGAAATTAGTTCGGAACTTATGTCTTCGCTACGCCGTGGAATCCACCGTTCGGAGGGATCGTCGCGCGATGCCTTCGGAATCTCGTTTCTTCTCGATTCCGTCGTTTTTCTGCTTGCGAGGCTGGCTTCATTATTTTTGGGTGGTTCGCCATTCGATCGAGTAAACCCCGCCGAATCGTATCGCCGCGTAACATCGTATCCTCGGATCGTTATTTAAATAAACCTCCGGTAGAATCGTTATACCACGATATTTTCACGTTTGTCCCTCGTTTCTCTCTTTCCCTTCGGACGTTCTTTATATACATTTCGAAATATTCCACAGATATTTGTCGAATAACCGAGCACTCGTTTTTCTGTTATAGACGCACGAGAGAGTTATTTTAATTAGTCGTATCCGTTTCTATTATTCCTTTTCCTTTTTTTCTTTTTTTTTTTTTTTTTCTTTTATGGACAAGCCGCGCTCGATTTCCTCGCGGTTGTTTCGGAGGAAACATCTCAGTCGAAGCGGATCGCGCCGACGTAAAAATTTATCGCGAACTTACAAGCGAAAAGCGGGAGAAGGGTTAAGGTTGAAATTAAATTTTCCAAGGGAAACACGCTGCAGCCTCTGTGCGCCCAGCTTTGTCTTGCTTCCTCACGACGGATTCAAACTTCTCATTTCTAAATTTACTTCCTTGCACTCCGGCATGCTCTAAACTTTTACGAATTTAAAGGCTTTTCCTTGCTCGCTTGATATCCTAGCCCGAAGGATGCAGTCCTTCTTTCTTTCTTTTCTCCCTACCTTCCTTCCTCCCTTCCTTCCTCCCCTCCTTCCTTCCTTTCTTCCTTCATTCCCTCCCTGATACGCGCTTGAGCATAAATCCTCCAAGTGCTTTTAAGCTTTACAAGTTCCAGGAAAGAACCAGAATGTCGCCGACTCCGATCTCGAAAACTTTCAACTCGAGACAGCGAGCAGTTCTCGCGCAACTCGCGTGAAAAATTTTTTCCCTCTTTTTCCACGCAGTCGCACGATATTACCCGCTTTATCGTAAAAACGAGACGGAATCCGAAATTAGTTAAGAACTTACATCTCGCCTGCGGCATTCGACTTTCAACATGGCCGTCCTGATACCTACCAGCCACGTCCCTGTAATCGGCGAATCGCGTTTTACAATGATTTTCTGAGACGTTCGTTTCTCCTTATTTAAAATTCCCCAGTATTCTCTTGAAGTAGAATTAATTAGTAGTCGCTGTATTCTACGTAATTTCGCTTGTAATTTCATTTGTTACTTCGCTGTAGAAATTCTTGCAACGTCCAAACGGTCTTTGTTGTTTATCGCAAGCTTCGAAATCTTGCTCAGACCTCGTTGTACGTGCTTCTTCAACGATACTGGCTCGTTTTTAAGCTTCAGTCGCTCAAGACGAACGGAGAAGGACCCAAATTGTCGCTGGCCTGGATCTTGAAAGTTTGAAACCGCGCGAAAGCTCTTACGACCGAGCGGAAAGTTTTGCTACCGGGAAATAGCTTCTACCATGCGATGCTTGCAGCATGTTGCCGCTAAATTTCCAACAGAACTTTTTCCCAACTGTACAGTATCGTTAAAGTTACTAAGAGAGATTCGGAGTTCGATAAGTTTAATCCGAAGGAATTACCATCGCGAAACTTTATGCAGCCCCGCACGTTCGTGAAAATCATTCGTTCGCATTGATAAACGCGCTACACAAAGTCCAATTCCTTTAAATAGAAACGGCGAATTACGGACTTGGGTTATGAAAGTCTAGGATGATGTACAGCTCGTGTTTTAAGATGCGACGTCTCTTAACGATGTTACGTGACAATGTTAAAATCGAAAGCCAAGTTAGAAATATCGTTACTGTTGTCAACGTGTCTGTTCTGCTATAATAGATTGCTCAAAATGATTAGAAGATCTTTATTATGAATTACGTTCCATTCCATTCATTAAGGAAACGAACGCCACGAAATTCTGTTGTGCGTGATAGATTAACGTGTTATTGACACCGTGACAGAGGCTAATTTTAAGACGATGATTAAAACACTAAGCTATAGATAAATATCTTGCTCAATTACAAACGATGACTCTAGAGAAAGATATAAGATACAGTTTCGTATTTTATGACGGAATTTTTAAATCCAACTTCGTACTTCGAGGCATCCCTTCTTATTTGTTGTTGCTCTTTGTTTCAAAATGTTCAGGTATATCTCTGGATCTAACTTGTTTTCTTCTTTTTGATCTATGTCGAAGATGATGTTATCGCGTTTATTCCGCGTGTTCTTTTAAATAATAATGGAATTTCAACGAAGAACGAGGAAGTTCGTGTAATTTGCTGTGCAACGGTGACCAATTAGGGTAGAATCGAACGAAGAATTTTCCAAACGGGTTTCCACGAACGAGAATACTTTTTCCATTCGTAGAAAACAAATTGCAATAGCGATATCGTTGGATGGTTCCATCTTGGAACAAAGGGTTAATTGGTAAAAGATTACTCCGAGCAATCAATGATGGAACCGCGACGATACTGTTTAAAAATATATCAGCCGCGGGAAGGACGCTCGTAAATTCCGCGAGAGGGTTAATCTGCAGTGAACCGAAGCGACGGACCAATGAAGCAGAAAGCAGCGGGAATTGGCGGGCGGCGCCATGGCTCCTCGAAATTCTCCGCTGCTCGCCAATTTCCCTTCAAAAATATTATTCCTAGAATTCGCTAAAATTCGATGAAAATTACGATTATAAAAACTACCCGGCAGAAATGATTATCGGTTTGCAAAAACTTCGTTTGAATTTCATAGAAACTGCCCGGAGCTTGAAACCGTTTAGCCGTCGCGCTGCTTCTCTCTAGTTAAATACGGAGCGTTGTTTCTCTTTGGTCAAACACCTGCAACGCGTTGTTTCTCTTTAGTTAAATACCAAGCGTATCTGCGCCTCGATTCTCTCAAATATAAAATCAATCGTAACTTTCTAGATAATTAGACGTTTCTAACAAAAAAAGTATGGCAAAAACTTTAAAGAAATGGGAGATTCCTAGATAAATATCGAAAGTGACGGTGATGCGATTCAGCCATTGGTCAAATAACGAAATCGTCGGAAGAGTAGGATCGTTGCGATGAGTTTTAAAGAGTTTACTCTCGTTGTTCGACGAAAACTATGAAAATATTCTTGTTTCGATGCTGATTTTTCGCGAGCTCGTGCTACAAAATAATCGCAAGAGAATATACGCTTTGCTTGCTGACGCAGTTTCGCGTCTCTGATGTTCTTCGCCGATAGTTTTCTTGATTGTGCATAGATAAAATTACTCGTGATGCATTCGAAAGTTCAGGATAAAGGAAGACACGCAGAAGGCTGTCCATTTTATCGACCCGTCGTGCGACGCGCGCACGTCTTCTCGTTTGCTTTGTCAGGAAGAGGATCATGGCGACGGCGCACTGCGAATCTACCCAAATTCTCTACATTGAACTCAAAATATTCTCGTACTTCGTACGAAATGTCGTATCGTAAACGTTATTCGGTTATTCGCTCTCTAGTTTCGTTCAACAACCAGATCCATTAAATTTCCGCGAAAATTCGAGTCGAAATCTTCGAGTATTTATATTTTGCTCAGATCAGACCCTAAATCTGTTCGATAAAAAGACCCCTACGGAACTTTGAAAACGACGGTACGATATCTCGTTCGAATAATTCTGCAATATCAAGACGAATACGTTAAAGTTAACGTTGCATGCCTATGCATTAATGATCCTTCGTCTTCTTACGCAGCTCGTGATAAAATTCGATATGTTTCGAGTAATACATTTTTACACTCCCCTTGTTCTCGATCGTCCCAGCTGCGACCATTCGCCTCAATCTACATTTACGATAGTCGCTCGTTATCTGGCGGCGCTGTTTTTAAACACGCTGTTTTATCACTTTTCAATATTCCAGGCTTAAATTAATTTTCCTCAAGAGGGCATAAATTCTTCGGTCGTTTCTCGCAATGCGACACCGAGAAGGAGAAAGAGAGAGAGGGCGATGCGGTGAAGGGGTGGGGCGAGGGTGGAATGGAATGAAAAAGAAAGTTTCGAAGGTATTCGAGATAACGCGGCGCAGCTCGGCGCCGTGTAGCCTTAAATTATTGCAACATTTTAAGCGATACAACGTGAAATCTTGGCGTCGACATTTCCTCGTAGAACGGTCGTGGTTACGTCACGAAGCTGTATGCATTCTACATCACCTTTCGCGTATATTTAACGTAGAGTGCCTGAGTGTGTAACGCGGAGACAATTAACTTCGCTTTTCGCCCGCTGTCATCGCGTATACCTTTTCGTCTGTAAAAAATATGACAAGAAAACTGGATTCCGAGTCGCGAATATATAAGTATTTTACATGCAACGGCCCCGTGTATAACGGAGATAAGTGAATTCACTGTTGGCGAGCGGCGTCGGCGTCGCCCTGGATGCTGCAGTTTCTGCGCATTTCGCTGGTTCGCCCATAGCGCGCATGCACGCATTGTTCCACCTAGATATATCTAGGATGTATATTGTGCAACACAGAAACTGAAAAGGCCACGGCTACATAAAACATTTTACGTATATATTTGCCGACTCACGAGTGCCAAATAATAAAAAGGGAAAAAAAACCGTATGGCGCGGTTAAATGCCAGAGAGCTCGAGGATTTCAAAAATAGAATTGGCCGCTTTACGAGCAAAAAAGTTTATGCATTTTTCCCCATTCTATTTTTTTTTTTTTTTCGTGCTATCTTTCCTTTTTTTCTCTCATCTGCCTTCATCTTTTTCTTTTTTTTTTCTTTTTGGTTTTACGTTATTCCTCTACTCTCGCATCGTATTCGCGAAATTAATATATTTCTTAGCGATATAAAATGAAGCGAGAGAAGATAGCAAAAAGGGAAACGAATTAAAGTCGTCTACGAAGAAACCCTATATCGGGGCATGCAGTTTTATGAGCTTCCTTACGTTCACCTATTACGCAAGACTCCTAGCTTCCCGATGGTTATCATTACGGGTCAACGGTCCACGAAATTGTAGGATCCTTCAATTCCATCCAGTAGGGCTTTCGAAACTACCGAGATTCTGTACCTTACCTTCTATCGGTCGATGTCGCAATTAAAAGTTTGGTCGAACGATCGTTCTACCGTTACATAGTTCTTTTCCTTCAGATACGAAATTTACCTCGATCCTAATGCATAATCGCAAATCCTAAAATTTCTACGTATTCGATTTATAGGAGCATAAGCTTTACGGACATTGATTAACTCATTGGAGTAAAGGACTTTGTAATTAATCCCAGCAATGTAATTACACGAGAATATCTACGCATTTCAAGGATTCTGACATCCAGAAAATTACCTATATACCAACTGCATACGTATGTATATACACGTGGTACAAGTATCTCACTCCGTTAATACGCGAATCAGAAATCAGAATCTCTATTTCCATGGAAATACAGCTACGTTTAACACCTTCTGTTCTTCTATATTTCCCTCTAACCATGTTTATTATCAGCGATGAAACATCGCCAAAGAGAATCGCTCCTAAAAATGATTCGAAAATCGAACGAAACGCTGCGACAGGTATCTCGAAGGATCACTCGAAGGATCGTCGATGAACGCGTAACTGGTTCAACTACACCGATGCTTAATTAATTGCGCACAAGGAATGGAATTACGCGTTCTCTCGACCAAACCGTGAATTTCCCTGGAAGGTGGAGACCCTGCGCATTGGCTGGCCGGTATTCCAGACTGTTCAATTCAGAGGCAGACATTCGTCCCGGCTTCCAGCTCTCATCTTTCTCGAAGTGTATTAGATTGGCTTCGAAATACGTGACCTCGCTCGAGAATCAACCTCGTTCCCAACCTTTCTCGTCCCCTCTCGTCCCTGCCCTCTTCGCCCACCTCCCACGTCGACGTTTCTAGCAAAGCGTCGTTGCAACCTAACCCAACCTTCCCGGAATACGTCGGTCCTCCCACCCTTCGAGTCTTTGCCCTCTTCCAGAGCTTTTCGGTTTTCTTTTTCCCATCCCCGCACGCCTTCCATTTTCTTTCAAGCTTTCAGAAACCATGACCGGTCGCGCAAGGAAGGGATCCCGCTGTTTTTGCCAACCCAAAAGGGAGTGGTTAATGAAATCTGTTTGTCCGGTCAGGCAGCCATGCGTTTTTCTCCGCAACCCTTTCGGTATTTCGTACGGATGTGCGGAAGAACTTTTGCGAAGGACAGAGAGGATAGAGATATTTTCCATTCTTTTCGAAGCAATCGCTCCGATCCTTCTTCGCGCAGCGTGTCATAAAAGAAGTTTTGTCACTTTGTCGTTGAATAGTTTTTAAACGAAACTTGGATAGATATTAAATACCTGTTATCAATAGTTTACCGAATCGTTCTACTACCTAGCACCTAGCAGTTTTATAAATTTATGCCTTTCCGATAATACTTTTTACAACATTTCCACATGTTTCTTGAATTCTTTGTTTTATTTCCCAGCCAATACCTCTTTCCCCTTTTTCCCTAAGGAGAACATTATTTTTCTATTATAATTCAAACGATCGATAGTAATAGTAAATTTTTGCTATAACAACAGCTTATTATAGTGTCAAACGTTTCACGATAAAATTCGATGGTGCACTACGCGATACCACAAAAGTGCGAAACGCCAATAGAAAAAAATGACGACGAAATAAAAAGGTAACGCTTCTTTCATAACACGCTGTCAAATGAGAACTCGATGCGAAAGATTTCAAAGTTGCCTGCTTAGAAACAGGACATCGCGATTTTGCTTCGAAAAAATTGAAACTTTGGAATAATATACGCTCGCCTGAGTTTTCGTTCTATAAAGGCGGATTAAAGTGGAAGACGCCGTGGCGTAGTTAGATCGAACGCAATGACCAGATCGGTTATAAAAGTTCGAATTTCATGCAGATAGGTTGGTCTGTGCGCGGCCGCAGGGTCGAGCTTCGCCCTGCAAATCCGCATGCATGTGCAAGTGTAAGCGTAACCCCGAAGTTTAGGTACCTAGAGGAGCAAACTCATTTCCAATGTGTTCGCCTCGAACTCCGCTCTACCAGATCCAAGAAGCAATTCCTATGCCAACGACTTTCCGTAAAAACGTCTCATATCGTGAGACATTGTTAAATATATTACGCCATTCCCTTCTCCCGGCCAGCACTGTGCTGTAATATATATGTATGCGAAAGCAAGAACACTCGTCGCCGATACGGGATCACGTGGCTACAAAGTTTTACAGTCCCGTGTGTTGATCACTGTCTAGACAGTCGTCCCGTTGATGCGACCTTTTTTCGCAAGCATCGCCGGACTAACCAGCCACGGGATTCCAAATTTTATCACACGGCTACGAATTCGTCAAATTTGTCCGCCCTTCGACAGACTCGATCGACAGTTTCGAAGGGACAAATATATTTTCTTATTCGCCCGAGTAGAAATTAGCTGTATCATTCCTTCTCGTGAAAACCATACATTGTACATATCAATATCATTCGTAAATATTTGGGCACCTGATGCTATTCGATCAGAATTATTTAGTATTTTCGTTGTACTTTCGAGATTACGATCCAGGAACGTCTCTCTATTGTTAATTCTTTACCTTTTGTTATTTATTGGGATCAAACGTTCTACTAAATATAAACTGAAACAAGCAATACACCCGCATCGTGTAAATTCCACACTTGTTTCTAATAAATAGCTGCCGTTTCGTAAAATCTATGTAAATATTTAGAATGTGGTTATACGTATCTTACTAAATCATACTTATTATTGCTTCCTTATTTGTTCTAGTTAATATTAATAGTATGTTTTATCGACATCTACTGGCAATAGCTGTACGGTTGTCTGATATAAGACGAGAGACTAAATTTAGGATTACAGAGTATCATCTGACAAGATTTCCAGCTATATTTTCTACAAAGAATTTCATTTATAATCTATCTGTATCGATAATTCTCACAAGTATCCGGATATTTATACCTACATAGTAGCGTGTAAACTTTCTTCTTCTTCATTTTGACTTCGACGAAAAATAATTGAATCGTCCTGGTGGCTATGTCGTTTCGATCGAAACTTCCCCTACACTTTACTCGCAACAGTATAGAAGATAATGAGCGTTTAAAGACAGCATAAAGTACGTCCGAAGGGAGTTAAGGTAAGAATACAGCGGCCAGAATCTCCGCTGATTCTCTCGAGGAATATATTTCTTCTTTCCTTTTACCTATCGTCCCTCTCCACTATCCGTTTATCGTTTTTCTCCCATTGCTCGCTTTTCTATCTCTCCGTCCCTGCCCGTTTCTTCGTTCTCCACCAACCGTCGGTGAAATTCTTGCATTTTCACAATCTCCAAGTTTTCATGTCTTCCTTCGAATATCCGTGCCGCCTCAAGTTTCCTCGTCCCGTTCCACGAGACTTTGGTCTAATGAGACTTCTCCACCGTCGCCATCGAGGTAGACGCATGGATAGATATATGTATATAACCCGTTCCTAATCCCACGAGTACATGGCTTTATATAAAGCCGTAGGTTACACAGCGATGAAACACTCGGACACACAGGATCCCAAGTGTTCCGCACACATTCGCGTTCAACGCGTTCTTACGTTACCCTGAAAATTCGTCGACGACATTCCTGCCGTTGTCCTCGCCTCGCCATTTCTAGCTCCACCATCGCCCTTCTTACATCGTCTTAGTTTTACGTAGCCAATTTTCGCGTCAACAATGTAATACGCTTTACATCTCGTTGGGAGCGAATAAGATTTCGCGAACGAAAGCCGTTCTTGATGAAGGAACTTTTAAACCAGCCCCACCACTTTTCCAATCGTCGCGAGGAAAGCTACGTTCCTTTGTTTCGTCTCGATCTGTATCACGGAGAAGTAGAAGTTTCGCAAAAATCGAGAGATATCGTCTGAACGAAAATATCGAAAGAAACGGTCCTGGTTCGCGAGTAAAATATCAAAGCGAGGATTTTGCAGATCCCGTACAATTTGTCAACAAGGAAAATATTCGTTTGGAGGCGTACTCGATGATGAGTGTCGTAAAATCGGCCGGCGAAGCTACAGTCAACAATATTCCGGGAATGACGGAGGAAGAAAAAAAGGTGAAATCACGGGAGTGTGATCCCGTCTTGACGCGGCTGCAAAGATATGCCTCGAAAACATCGTCAATTCATGGCATCGTTTCATGACGCCAACATTGCAACAAGTTAGACATCCCTAAAAATAATGAGGAGAATAATGGGCGAAAATAGTGATCAACAGCTGAACCGAGGCTTCCCTGTACAAGCATAAACACCGGACATTGCGACTGCCAGGCCAATCAACCGCGAATGAGCGTAAAGAATCCTCTTTACGATATCGCCGCCTGCGTTTTGAACGCTCGACTCTGGTTATACTTGAGACCAGCTGGCCCAGACGGTTAATTGAGAAGTCCTAGACGCCCTCTTGGTTCAACGACGACTTCAATTTACGTATACGGATCTTCGAGACTCCTATGGTTCGTGAATCCAAGTCTGCCATTGGCCGAGGGCTCGAGAGAACACTGTTGCTGGCACGGCTCGATAAAAGCTGTACTAAATAATCCTCGGAGTAAGACTGGTTGAAACGGGGGGAAGGGCACAGTCCGCCAAGCTTGCCCGCGTTATTTTCGCGTACTACGCTCTGAGAAATTGGTATTAAATAATTCGAAGCGGTTGTCTACAGAGAGGAACTCGTGCAATACTTGGGCGATATTTCGACTCTGAGATTCGAGTTGCCCGAGGAGTCTCCGCCAAACGAAATCTTTAAACGAATATATATTTCGGAAAGCTTGTGTATGCCTCTCGAATAATACTTAAGTAAAAAAATAAAAATTCACTTTGTTTTTGTTCGAATTATCGAATTTCTTCGTTCTTTGCTCGTTAGAAGATTAATACATTTAATTTCTACCTTTGCATTTGATTTATTTCTACTTTTTTCGATTACTTGCATATCGTGTTTCTGGTACTTGCAAATCTATCTACTTTATTCTAAGTTGATCTAGAAACAAACTTTCTCTAAATTTGATCTTAGATCTATAGATCTATAGATTTTTGTCAGCTAGCGCACGAGAGCAATAGATTCTATAATTCGTTATATATCGTGGATCATAAAGAAAAATGAATGGAGAAGCGTGAAACTGCGAACTAAAAAAAAAAAAAAAGGAAAATGAGCGATCGATGTACAATGGAAATACGATCGTAACTCGTACGAAATATCCTTGCTGGAATCGGTGCAATAAGTTCCGGGAGAAGGTCTAGAACGGAGGCCTGAATATAGTTAGGCAAATCAAACAAAACCGAGTCCAAGTACACGTTATACTGCCAGCCCTTGGTCCCGCCGGCCGCATGAATCAACATTCCACGAACCCACACACATACAATTATCCTTTATATGATATAATTCTAGAGAGCTACAAACTGCTATGCGCGCAGGTGAAGATAATTACCTATAATGATCGCTCATACATATGCACGCTGCAAAACGGAAGAGTCGTTTGCAAATGCAAAAAGATACATCGGTGTGTGCAGATGTAATTTTTTTTTTTTTGCGGTAGGACGACCGTGTGTACAATAGCCGGCGAACTGACTATACAGGTGTATTTCGCGAATACATAATTTCACAAACGTCGTTGGTATTCCTTAATTACAACGTTCTACGTCTCCGCGCGCGATCGTCTTTGTATAACACGACGTAAGATAGGATAACGAAGGCCAATTTAATTTAGAATCCGCGTACGATTGTATTATAAGTTTGGTTTATCTCTGCCATAACCCAGTAGCAGGTATATCTAAATATCGTATCACAACGAATTGTAATTGTATCTGACTACGTGGGAGAATACTAATCTATATCACGTTTACAACCATAAACATCGTACATATACCTGATCATAGAAATTTGTTCGTTATTAGCAGATATTCAGACCACCTTTGGCCAAGAAATATCGAACTATTTCGAACGAATACATTGAACGCGTGGTTTGGAACGAGATATTTTTCACGCAAGTACGAAACTCTACACGCGGATATTGAAGCCGTGAAACGAAAACCACAGGCTTGCCGGTCATACGGTCTTGGTTGCAGGTTAGTTTCGTGAGAGATGACCATGATCTCGTTTCTAACAGGAAAGCAATCTAGCGGTATCGTTGGAGAAGACCAACGGTATCCTTCCCGGTTAAATGGCTAGTCGAGGTATAAAAAAGGGCTGGCCAATTTTTTTGCTCGTTGGCCGTTCTCCAGGAAGGACGTAACCCAGCCGTGAGCCGGTCGATGCGGAAGAATTTTTTCATGCAAACTTTTTCGCATACCCCTTTGCTCTTATTGTTGCTGCCAGGTAAGGCCTTGCTTGTTACATAGTTCCACGCTACGGAGAAACGCTGCAGCGGGAATTCTTTCGTTATATTCGCACTAAATTTTACGTACAACGCTGATCTCTCCACGTATTGCAGCTTATCGAGGCGGAAGCGTTGAAGAGGTTGGAGGAAAGAGGAACGAGAGAACGAGGGTACACAAACGCTGTAAGCGAGGAAGAGTGGAATCGCAAGAAGAAATTCCAAAGGAACCCGTGCATCCACGGTAATTTGGCAAAGGTGAGACTTCCTATTGGAAGAAACGTAAAAGGTGGCCTTAAGGGAGGGATGGAAGAGAAAAAAAAAGGCGCAACCTCCTGGTTGGGAGACTGGGAAGAAAAAGTGGGGAGCACAGAATGTCAGCGTAGGCGGGTAGACCGACGGAAAGTTTCGTTCAATCTCTCGTGAGAATGTTACGATATTCGAGCATTGTCAACGAAGGCCACTCAAACGGTTACGCTACGACGAAGGATCGATAAGATCTTTGAAGAATTCTCCTCCGACGAAAACGTTAACGAGCACTTGGAATCTTTCGTATCGATGCCTGGACGTACGTACAGACACGCCGTGGCCTTTCGGTAAGTTTATCGCGAAGTATACCACCTATTTGTCAAACAATCCGAAACGGTTCTACACTATATCGGCTGATACATTGTAAATGACCGGATACGAAGAACGATTAGAAAAAAGAAACGTCCAATTAGGTAAGGAATGTTGAACGGTTTCCGATTAGTTCGCGATTATAAATGGCAAACGTTGGCTTCCACGTTCCGCGAACCGGTACTTTACTATCTCGCGTTAACGACAGAGACCGTGGCACCTACTCAAGGGCGAAGATACGATCTATCGAGACGGTTCTACTAAATCGCATTTATCCTCGTTGTATTTTAACCTCGATTATTTAGCTTATTAGTTCGTTGACTCACAGCGACGAATAATTCACGCACATTGCATACGCGCGCGTATAGTCTCGCGTATGCTAAAGTTAGAAGATTAATCAACAAGATAAGGAAAATTTTCTAGTCGCGAGTAAATCGTATGTACCTATGAACATTAAATATATCGATGCGTTACATCCCGCTGTTCGTTCGAACCGATTTAATCCATGCGTGTAGCAATAGACGAATGTCGAGAACCAAGTGCAGTTCGCAGTAAAAGACGAGTAGGTACGTTATTGCTCAGCCAGGCTGGCTTCGCTGAAGAGGATCAAATGCGGAGGATGCGCGACGAGCGAGTTCGGCAAACAAATGAGAAAGCACGGATACGCAGGCGACGAAGGTGGATAGACGCTTCGTATGGACGAGCCTCATGAAACCGCTACAACGACTGCATTATGATGGAACTACGGTTCTTGGTCACTGCGGCAACGCTGCAGCTCCGAATTTATTCATGCCCGGCAAAATATTTCGTGGCTGCGCCGAGCGCTTGCGGTTTTCGTTGGATTATGCACCGGGGACATTGTACCAGCTAAAATCGTCCGGCTATCAACGTTGCCTCCTTTCACCGTACTCTCTCGCCGGTTCTACTCCTGTGTACACCGCGTCACCGACGCGAGTCTAGAAGAAGACACACCCAGCAGATCTTTATCCATCTCGCTCACCCTTTCGTACGTTGACAAACATTCGCGTGATCCACGAACGTTAGAAGGCTCGACGACCTGCCAAAAGGACGCTGCATCAGGACTTCGCATCCCTCCGCCAAACACTAGTTGTTTTATCGCGTACGTTAGCTGAGTGCTATTGTCGCGCTCGGCTATGTTTGACCGAACCCGCCTCTTTTATCTAACGCCATTTCGGACTGGACACGTAACCCTTTCAGGTTTATTGATTTCAGGAATCGGTAGAACGTAGTTCTTGGAATTCTACTTTGCTTGTGTCGGTGTTAATATATTATGCGCGTGTTTGTATCGATCTAAGCAGTTTTATGGACAACTATAAGATTATCTACTGACACGATTTTAGCTTTTTGGATAATGGTAAATAATATACATCTTCGCGAAGTAAATAACCTTATTCTCTCGTATTACGCACCGATATGCATCTCTGCATGTGTATTGTTATTAAGAATAACATCAAACAAATGTTTAATATTTATAACGTATTAATATTTAACGTATTTTTAGTTTGGCTGTTTTGGGCTGTATCTCAAGGCTGAATTCGAGACGCGAGGAAGGAGGATGAAGAAGGATGGAACGATAGAGGAATTCGATTTTCAATTTCTATCACGTCCTCGCATCACCGAGCTTCCGTTCCGTTCGATTACGTTCTACCATCACGTGTCATTTATGTTTTGGTTCTTCTTTCTCAATTTTGTATCTTTGCTCGAATGTCTTTCGGTCGTGCAGGTAGAAGGAAAGATAAAACAAAACGATCGAACTTCAAATATTGTATCGCGATTGATATTTTTAAATTATTACGACTATAACGTTCGAAGCTCTATATACGTTTTTATCGCGTCGATTTATTATTTTTCACCCGAATAAGCATAGTATGCGAACGAGTGTTAATGAAATTGCAGCATTATCGCCACTTTCTTTTTTCTCTTGCAAAATTCACGACCTTCGAAATTCGCAATTGCGTAAACAGGCGATCTTCTCGAGATAACACGAGATACGAAATGAGCGAAAGAAACGCATGTACGCGCGAGACGAAAGCTGGCCAGCCTATTTTGTATTGCGGCCGTGTAATCTACGTCGCGTTAACACGAGAAAAAGACAAAAAAGGAGAAAATCCAAAGAATGAAGAAAAGAAGCTTACTCTGACTTTACTTTACGTACCAACTGGCCCTGAATGTCAGCTGCTACAACGTTGGATGTACGCGCTTCGTATGACATTCTCGAGCATAAATCAGCCAGGATGCGTGGTTAATTGTACAATTGTGATAAATCAAACGATCAGCGGGAGGCCGTAATTACCCGTATGTGGACAATGATAAATCAAATGTAAGGACGTAGAATCATAAAATGTAATAGCTTACAGCTTATGAATATTACGGTAAAACTGCGTATCCAACGTTCCCTACCTCTTATTAAGCCTAAACAAAATGTTCGTGTATAAGGCAGGATCGTCTGCATCCCGATTGCTTTTCCGCCGTTTTCGTCGTAAGATTGTATACCTATGCGTTGAAACATGCTTATATATACCACAAATAATGTATATAAAATTGTTCGAAATAACGTTGAATCAAGATAACTTAATGATTTGTATGAAAATATAGTAAACCATGAGAAATACCATTTTCCTTTTGACACACACCATTTCCTTAGAAAATATGTAACCGGAATCTTTGAATACATTTTAGCTAGTTGTCACTGTGATTTCAGTCTGTCTCAGCGAATGATTCATTATCTCGTATAAATCCGAAAGGCGTGCTTTATGAAGATTTAAACGATTCGCAACATCCCCACTGATTCGGAATTAATCGCGACTACGGAGTAATGATTCAACAGGAGCAAAAAGATTTATATACCGTCGTAAAGATACCCCGATCGAATATCTTGGCGCGCCATCGTCAGGAATTTATCCTAACTACTAACGTGTTCTCAGCTGTTCATGAGAATATATAGTAGCTTGTTAAGCTATCGATGATTGTCTAAGTACGCGTTACGCTCACGGAATGTAATTACAATTGCGTTTGATGAACGATTGGTAATGAATGCAAAAGCCCCCTTGACAAATGACGGAGAGCAACGAACGAGAACAGCGGTATTCTATTTGATATTCACGATGTTAAACGTGAAAACAAATCATACGACAATTGACGGAACATACGAGACTCTGACGTCATTTTAGTACCGGTGAAACTTACATCTTAACAATATTATTTGTAATAACGTTAAAGAAGACTAAAATCACGGTTTGAGATAGTGTTATGTTCGAAGATCATGCGTTTAACTGTATTATGACTACTCGGAACGAGAAATGAACGTCAAGAGACAAAGACGATGGTATAGGTTAGGACATGTAATATATTTTGACACTTGTCAACGTATACGTTACAATGATTTAACGTGACTTTTCTGCCCGTTCCGCATATCGCATCGTCTTCGTTAACTTGTTGCCTATGTTAACGACGACCGCCTGAAAAGTTGGCATGCGAAAGTTTATTTGTCCCTCATGGACTGTGGAAATACGTGACAACCTACGTGAATGACATTCGGCGGTTCGTCGATAGGAGACAAGTTCCGAAGAGAGCTTAGGGCGTGAGAAAATCTATGTTAAAGCATAAAGACGGTACTGACCTGTATTAAAACGTGTTGGTAGAAAATTCCGATATAAACTGTGCATTATTCAGCTCCAAAACTAAAGTGGTCACGTGGTTGTGTAACACGCATGTTGCCACTCCGAGAGAAGGATACCATATTACAACCGGACGCATGCGCATTAACAAGTACGTTCACTGGCGTTCGCGACGTGCATAAAGCCGATAGAGTCTAAGCAAACGAATTTTTCGGAAATACTATAGCTACGGATAGCTTTACAGTCCGTCGGGTAAGATTTAATGAATCTCACGATCGACCCGGCTGCGTGTCGTGGCACGAACTGGTCACAGTTAATCCCTGCAGAGTTCCTCCTCTTCTGTCCTCGCATACATGTACGCATAGAATACCAAAGAACAGCCGCGTATCCCCCAATATACATGACGAAGGAAATCATAGCTTGATTACCCGTCAAGTTTAGGCGCGCGCGCGCGCGGATTTATTCTAACCAAGAAATGTGCCCGATCTCGCGCCGCGACGTTTTCTTAATCCTACTCTTACGATTAATCGGCGTACGTATTTCCAGTCACTCACTTACGCTCCGGTACTATATTCTCATATAGTTTACGACTTCGACAGATCAATGTAATGTTTTCTCAGAACACACGCTAATGTCGCGAAAGTTAATGGATGAGCGCGCGCTTTCGCGGGATCACATCCCGATGAAATATGTAGTCTATGACATAATCGAAAGTCAGGCGGGCGCGGGAGCCCTGTTTATTGGCGCTGCCGTCGACGTCGACAAGTCAACGTTCCAACCTACGTCACTTTTCGTCGTCGAAGGTGTTGCTGCCGTAGAGGTGGTGCGCGGTCGTTTCGGCCCTAGGTAAACGTAACGCTGTCTGAAGAAGCCTCGAGAAGACCCGGACAAGGTGGGGGTTTATGGGTTTGCAACCTATGTACTACATCGTATTTCTAGTTATGGCTCCACGACAAAACCCACCTATATAACTTCGCGACATTACCATGTGTATCGAATGTACGAGCCAATGTCGATCTACATACACTTAGACAGATGCAACATATATACAACACAAACGTATAGATGCAACATATGGGATACGTATTATAGGTATGGATGTAGCTTGTTTGACATGGCGGCTGACACGAAAGCGAGACGAAGCAGGGATACTGTCTGGCAGAAAGTAACAACGTACAGGTATATATGGTATATACGATATGTATACACGTCTCCGTTGCCACGAGAGGATTTTAGTAAAATTGAGTTTCCCCGCCCAGCCTATTTCCGAAGTAAACCTTACTCGCCTCTGGCGCGTATCCTGCGTTGACGCCAATATGCTCGTCGTCATCAAGAGGAGGTGAAATTGAAGCTCATTTTTTCCCTCGAAGCTTTCGTATCTCCAGGTACATAGTTTATTTTTTCTTTCTCCCCGGATCTTCTACCTTAGATTAAAACTTTAATGCGAAGCTTGACGATCAACCGAGATTTTTTTTTAAGACTGAAAGGCATCTCGAGAGTTATATCTTATTATCATTCGTGCATACAAAAAGCAGGCAAAATAAGGAAATGTAACGAAAAAGTTTTTATAAGTCTTTTACTTGACCCGGACTAAGATCTCGATTAAATCCATGAAATATATAAAATCATTGCTAAAACTGCAACGTGCAATATGAAAAAAGTTGCAAAGGTTGTCAAGTCGTTACATATACAGTGGATCGTTTGGTTGTGTGTTGCTCCGATGCGAATCTAGCAGGCAATACTTATACGATCGGTAAAGTAGGATGCGGTAGAAGTTATCGACCCATATCGTACATAACTGAGCAACTCCACAACTATACATATGTATGCGTGTACTTATGCAATAGTATGAATATATATATATATGTACATAAAAAAAATAAGAGATAAACTAAGTAATTTTATATAAAATTCTCACGTCAAACTTAATTTCGGTTTCATGATATAATTATCAAAAGAATATAAGCTCTCCAAAAAGAAATCGTTTCTATCGGATTTGGATTTGCATTGGAATCACATACATACAATAGAAAATTTTAATACTAAATTACCATAAATAATATTATTTATGTCGAAGCACGACTCGATTTAAAAATAGCAATATCGTATCGTTAGATAATTACGCTTAACGCCGTTACGATTGCGACAGTCATCGCATTTGCGTAAATTATACATTGCGAGAACTATATGTATCGATTGTAAAAATTGCAAAATGTTACCTGCCCACGAGTGAAGCTCAACTTGGTATCGTCTTACTTTACCCTCGAAGATTTAACATACACGAGGATAGAGTGTCTCGCTGGAGGGATGGAAAACGCTGTAGGTAGTGAAATAGTGGGGGGAATCCTGGATAGAGAGCGGCCATGATGGTTCGGGCGACCATTCAGCGTGCCGCATCGTCCCGTTACGGCGTAATGGCCGCGGGACGCCGCCCAATGTAAAACTCCGTGGACGATACGCTTATTGGGCACGAAGGCGTTAAAAGTTTTATTGCACGACTGACAGTTACACCCCGCATTTCAAACCCCGCCACGCTCGTCTTTCTCCCTTAAATCGTAAAAACCAAGGTGCGGATCTGTCGTAGCCGCGGATATTCTGGAAAACCCTATATGACTGAGAATGCCCCCTGGGCTACGCCCTATGAACTGCGCTTCGTGTTATTTGGAAACTCCATTTTCTAGTTACTTTTTTCCATCATCCTCTCTCTAACCAAAATCGTACGCGAAATTTTAATTCCGACAGGAGTTGAATAAATTCGTTCGTAGCAATTTCGTAACTATACTATTTTGACTTTTTTTTTTTTAAATACGAAACCTCTAACGTTTCTTCCACTTTCCCTTGTTCGATGTTATTATTGACACGAGTGGAATACCTATAGCCGAAACTACTACACACGCAGCTTGACCATTAACGAGGTAGGATAGCGTTTAACGCGGCGTAAAAGTAGATTACGTAACATTGGTTAGACTATCCGGAGTTAACGAATTGAATGTAACGTGTTCGGAATCTGTATTTCAATAATCTTACGACCTAATCGTGTGTACATCGACAACGGATAAAAAAGATTTCATGTTTATATTATGGATTGTAATGTTGTTGACATGGCAGGTAGGTTTAACAAATTCGCAGACATTAGATACTATATATAAAAAACTACGCATATTACAATAATAAGGAGGTTCGATAACAGACAGCTAGAAAACCAGTAGAATGCACGCGTAGAAAGTCTAACGTTTGTTTAATATCTACGCATATTATATAATTACATCGTATCGCTGCAAGTAGATCGAATGGACATTGTACGTACGTATGCTCAAATTATTAATTATATGGGTATTAATTGTCCATTTCTCATCGAACTACTAATAATACTATAAGCCACCTTTGGTAAGTTAGGGTTAAGTGGTATGGCAGGTATAAGTGGTGCATCAGACGTTATATGTAACCAGTTCACTCGTTTAATGAGTTCTATGCATATATCGTACAATCAACTAACTGTTTCACCTACCCATTACAATGTATTTATTTTTCTATTGATCGAAATTTTAAGCAATGTGATATACGTGAATTAATTTCGAATTTTTAATACAACTCGCTGTAACAGACAGTTACTTGAAAATAAAACGTCGCTATATAGATGGTTAAACGAATTATAGTCATATCTATCTACATAACAAAGGAAGTATCGTATATAACGGTAAAAATAGATTAAAGAAAATTATTTAGTAACTCGGTGAACGATTACGAAGATCAACAGGCGTATATCAGTTTACTCACCCTTGGTTTCGATCGATGAACTCCGATCTCGTGGTCTTAGGACACTGCACTCTATTACAGTCAGCACGCGAATGTTCAATAATAGATCACTGCCGCACTACGGTCTTTTTCCAATATCGCAAAGTTCGTCCATAAATCTTAAGAAACGATAATGATTATTTACGAGTTGTACCGGCACAAGGAGACTTCATTGATGACTTTTTGCCCTGGGTCAAGGACGTTTAGTTTGCGACTTCCCATAACTCCTACGGCATGATTCTTCGGTTAATTCATCTTTTTTATTTTTTGGGAGGAGGGCGCGGAGGCAAACAAAGTTTGCCTCTTTATTTTCTTGAAAATACACTCGTTAATTTGACCTTTCTACTTTTTTTAAAAAAATTAGATATATGCAACAAATATCGTATCCCTTAATTTTGGAAATTTAAGATGTTCTCCTCTTCCAGGAATTTTTTTTCGTACGTTTGCAGTGTCCATTATTTCAAGAATTAAGTATTTTTATAACTGGATAACCTTGTGGAAAAGACACTGGGTCAAAGAGAGCGACGGTGCATTCCATAACTCTATTTATTATTCCTGGAGCCCAAGGGGCGGCATAGCGCGTTTCCATTAGCGCTCTATATTTATAACATCACAACATCTATCGGGTTTATGCACTGAACGACCATCTACTCTTCAACGATCGTTGCTCCTTTTCTCTTCTCTCGCTTCTTCGAAGAACGTTCTCTCCAAACACTTAATATAAACCACTTCGATCAAAGTCCCGATGGATCCTTTTGCGCGTACCCCACTTTCAAAACAAGTGTCATTCACTGATTACTCATCGTCGAGCTCCGAACAACGTATTTGCTTACAAACCTCGTAACCTTGTCTAAGAATATAACGATCTAATCGAACTTTGAATAAACAAGGATCCTTGGCCATCGCGCGTTTTCCAAATGGAACTCGAAGGCGTTATTCCTCGAGGCGTCTCTTTCGTCACGGTAGCCCGTGTAAGATAAACAAAACACTCCTTGTAAATAAAGCTGCGACCAGGCAAAGTAATTATTTACACGGTTCAACCCCAGAGGAAAGATAGGAAGTCGAGACAGGACCGTGGAACAGGAGTCAGGGCGACCATGTGCTTCGCGAGTCTCACGAACATAACTGCGCTTGCGCCCCTTCCCTATGACTGACCCCTGCAAACGTCACACAAGCTCTTTCGAACGCTCTTTTTCCCCCCCGTCCTCCGCTCGTTCTCGTCCTCGTCCTCGTCCTTTGGTTGGTATTCTTTGCGCTGGCTACAGGAGATGGATATGCTGCTGTAAAAGCATACGTCGAGTGAACTGTTACGGCTACCGTGTCGGCCATCTAAGCGTTGCGGCCGTCGAGAAGAAAAGGGGTGGCTGACGTGGCTGCGGTTGTCCGAGGTAACGTACTTACCTACACGCGTACTCGTCGTCGGACGACCGTATTTCTTCCTCTCGTCAAGACGACTCGTTCACTGTCCACTTTAATTGCCGCTCTCGTGCTCGCATACCGCGTTTACCGTGGCTAAGATTTCTTCGTGCGTCACGCACTTCACCGCGCGTCCTCGTAACTGATTCGAAAGGACAGCAAGCGAAGGGTAACCGTTCGAGTGGGCGTTATTTAATGGATCGCGTTCTAGACGAAGACATCAAAAATAAATAGATTAGACTCGGAATCGTGGCGACAGTGACGAGATAGTTCTGTCTGCCAACGATAATTCTATCAAATTTATCGATAACACCAACACTAACTTTCGTTTACCCTCGTTCTTCCATTTAATCGTCGGCGAAGCCGAATTATTGGAAAACGAAACGTCGTAATTGAGCCAATATCGCGAACGAGCACCACCACCACGATCGCGTTGTCTGAATTTGTGCTTTGAACAACGGACGTCTTTCGAACGAAAGCTCAATGTTGCTATCTCCATCGTTGTACTCATCGAACCCTATCTCCCGTACTTTCTGGTACATATCATGATGGTGCGCGATCGAAGTCGCGGACAACACCAACACTGGATACTTGTGGCGACCCTTCCACTGCGCTCGAGGCGCATCCTGTGCACCCGATGCACCCCCTTTTACGCACTTGCTCCGGCTGCCGGCGTACTTCCTTCCAGGTATACCCATGCGCACTGCACGAAAAACGAAAGAGGCAGCATCGTCGAAGAAGGTGAAGCTTATTCGTGTATCGAACATTCGCGTCACGTTGGTAGTCAGTAGGAAGCCAGCGGTCACAAACACGAAAGGTTACGAACCAATGGCGACGAATGGGCGTTTACGCGATGCCTCTCTTTCTGTCTATTAAATCAGCAAGATGCTCATTTTCCGCGAGCCCGCTGACTATCAATTCAATTTTCCAAAAAGTATCTACGTCCTGATTTTTACTCTCGCGTTCTTTCTAATCGATTCCGCTGAACTCCGCCGACCGCGGATTAATATAGGTAACCTTCGTTATCCCCTTGGTAATTCACGAGGCTCATTGATACAATCGGACGTTCTTTATTTACTTTCGCGAATGTGCGAACTTCAGAGTGGAACGATTCGTGTCTTTGAATTATTTATCGTATTCATTCATAAAATTCGAAATTCGTGCCATTTTACTCTTGTAGATTGCCAGATAAGCATCTTGATGGTATAATGGATCTTTTATTCCTCATTTTTCTTCCCTTCTTTTCTTCGTCGAGGGATTACGAAACTGGTGTTAAGTATTCGTAGATTATACGTGCAAAGAATCCGTGATAAAAATAACCCGAAAGAAGACCCTAATGCTTGCAATTTGAAACTCGTTCTTCGGCCCCGCGTCGCCAATAACTTACGCGAGTTCTCTTTGAACCGACAGAATTCTCCACGCGTAGACATTAAGATAAACATGGCGTTCTATAGTTTCGTGGATCAACAGATTAGCCATTTGGCTAATTTCCAGCTTCTAAAAATGTTTCTGGATACGAACAAAGTGAGAATGATGTTCAGAGGACGACGGGGATAGGGATATTTCCTTAGATCCTATTTCGAATACTCGAGGTTCGCGAAATGGAGACAATTTAGCGGGCAAAATCGATCGAGGATGTTCGAACGGTTGGCTGCAGGATGGGCAAACATCGTAGACATTTGTTCGAAGATTATATTCCTGAGAACCGCTCGTTCGCGAACGGATAGCGACGAAGAAACTCGTACAAATGAAAAAATACACACAGACGGGAAGTCGTCTCGTAAAATTTGTGATTTGCATGCGTTATAAATTACACGATAAGAGCGTAAAATCCTGATTGCTTCATACGCGTTATAAACCTGTTGTCATGCACGATCTTTGATGCAAATCGTTGCGTGTTATTGCCATTGATATGTTCGTGTCGGTGGAATAGAACACGCCTTTGTAGTTACTTTGTCCGTCGAACAACGCGAACACAGCCACTTACCGACGCAAACGGTGACACCGATCCTAAAAAGCAACAATTTAAACGTCTCTGCCCGATCGCGATAAGAAATTGTTACCACGGAACAATGTGGTTACGCGATGACTAAACTTCGTTCCAAGAAATCGCACTTCCGGCTCAGTTTTCAAACTCTCGATAACTATAATTTGTATTTCAGACGTGTTCGTTTGCAACCAGAAGAATCTAACGTTCCATCGAACGTAAATCGGTGGAAAATTTCCTGTGAAATTATACTTTTTCGAGCCTCTTATACTTTTATATTTCTTCGGAACCTTCGTCGCGTAAACGTCGTAGAATTCGCGGAACATAGAAAGGGAAAGCGCAAAGCGAAGCTCATTGTCCGCAAATTCGTGTAGCTTTCGGAAGGATTGCCGCGTATAAAAACCCAGGTCGAAATCGAAAACATAACCTACTTTCACTTCTAAGGATTCAGCTGCATGCCAGACGAGCGTTCCATGAAGAGAAACAAAAAAAAAATGGGGGGAGGGACAACAGCATACAACCCCGACTAGACGAAACAAGGGAGAACAAGGAGAAAGTACGGTACCTGCGTGCATGCTTCAGAAACCAAAAGAAACTATCGATGCCGATCTGAAGAACGTACATAACTCGGGATTAAGAAACAGGTTTCAAGGAAATAACTTTTCTTGAAAACTCGCGAGCCTATGGAAAACGTTCGGCGAGGATAATTTGCGATTCTCTTTAACGCGCTGCTGTTGAAGCTTTAATAAACATTTATTTTTTATAGCCGTCACTTTTTTTACTGTTACCGAATTTTTACAAACATTTAGACAACCCACCGACTTATACGCATATACCATTTTTTACTTAGAAAAAATAATCTACCGATAAATTGGAAAGGCGACATTCAAAAAAAAGAAAAAAAAAAAATATCATGAAAATTAATCGCGAGAAGAATATAACATACGTCGGAGAATTTAGTGTCAGATAAAATCTGTAACACGCGCGGCTGAAACCCTTCATACCAGAATTCCCGCGTAATTTAACGCATCTAAATGTCGCCCTCATTTAACACCACACGAATTTATATCGTATTCGACCGACAATGACGAGCCATTGTTTTATCGCGCATCGTACTCGCATCGCTTTATCTAGATCTTCTGTGCCGATTGAGATAAAATAAGGACTCGAATTTCCATACAAATTAGACAACGGCGATAACGCTAGGTAAATTACGATGTTAAATTCGGAGTTAAACGCTCGTGGGCGTTATTTATCGCGGGGTCAGCGACGCGCGACACTATCCAAATCCGTTTCGATTCTTCTGGCTACGTGGAAACGAACGTTGCTTGCCTGCTATGTTATTCCGTGCTAACAAGCTACCGTTTTGTAAACTTTATTTATCACGCGTCGGAACGCGTGGCTGGTCGACAGACAAGGTTGCGTAGAAGATTACGCGCGAAAACGAATTCGCAACTGGATTCGAGTTGTTTGTCAAACCGACGAATTGAAATTCTTTCATGCGGATTCTTTGATAAAGAAGAGAAAGAAACATAGGAGGAATTATACGAGCCGGTTATTCGCAAAAATCGGTTAACTCCGCGAAATAAAAAATCGATGAAATTAGGGAAGAATCGATAAAATACTTTGATAGTAAAATTTCAGAGATTTCCAAAGTCGAAGTTAACTGTAATATTATAAATTATGGCTCGTATATTATATATATATAGCAACGGACAAAGAAATTCACAGAAAAACTGTACGCAATCTGCGAATCCTCGCGAGAAGCAATATTATTTAAACGGTCGAGGGCAAACGTGTCGGTTCGTCCGAGCAAGGTGATCAGCGACGGCATTCGGATCGCCTTGAGGGTTCGCATACCTTCCTTCCCTGGAAGATGCGTCGAGGTTGTTCAACGAACGAAACGTTGCAGTTATACGATCGGCAACCAAGTTGATTCGCAAACGAGCAGAGGGTGGTGTATCGACAAAGAGCTCAATCTGATCGAGGACTAAGGGAGTCGGACGGTGAACGCGTGGGGAGGATGAAGGCATTGCTTAACATTTACGAGGACTTTGCATCCGGTGGTCGATAACGCGGTGATCCCGACCTGCGCGAGTATTTTCCTGCATCGAGAAAATGCACACGAGAGTCACATGGCGCATGGTCGCGATACATGAAAACGGCTGACGGCGGCGGCCGATTGGGCGTGGCCAACCGCGATACGACCGTTCCGCCAATCGATAACCGGCTATCCCCACTTTTGCCGCCGCCGCCGCCGCCGCCGCCGCGACAACGATGCACCGTTTCACGAGGAATTCACCGTGTTCCCCTCTCGCGTTCCGATCTTCCTCGTTGCCGTTCTAGCCCGGAACGCCACGTTTCCCGACCGCGAAAAAACTCCGCTAATTGAGTATTTGGGTGGCAGCGTTTGTTTATCTGCCGCGGCGAAATTCTCTTCGAAAACAGGGACGCCGAACGCGGCGACGGTCGTTCGTCGTGGAACAAGAGGCAGTCGAGGTAATCCGTGGTTACCGATGGAATTAAGAAATTCTCGGCTATCAACCTGCGAGAACTCGATACGTTTGTTTAGACGTTACGCATGCACGACTCGGTTAAACGAACGAACGAGAACGTTAAATAATCGAGCCTGTTCGATTTAGTTGATCAAAGGAGAACTTTGATCTTTCGTAAGCAAAGACGAGGGATATGTTGCAAGACGGACGTACGTATTCTCTGTAGTAGGACTGATTTTATTTATTTGTTGTTGCTGGTACGAAGAAAGAAGGGAGGTACGTGATTGATAAATAATACCGAGACCGTTTGGTTACGTTAACTTTGTCGAAGTACCGCTTGAATTATCGAATTATCGAACTATCGAATCATATTTAGTTAGTAACTGTTTCAATAAGTTTACCGAATACGCTCGACTAGTGAATGATAAACGTGGAATCGAGTGGGATGCGTTCCACGCCGCAAAAGATACGTGATCGTTGGTAAAAAGCTTACCGTGAGGGTGGTAATAACCTGGTTGGCATCCCGTTGCTCCGACGGCGGCGTTGGCCACGCTCGTCGCGACGCGGCACGCACTCAACAGCATGCAACGGGCCAACTGATCCACGATAATAGCGGGCAATCACGTGACTCAGGTTACTTTGCAAGGCAACTGGAGGAACGTTGAACTTTCCCTGGCACATCACTAACGTAACACGGTTCGTGTTCGCGAAACTCGACAGGGAAGTGGATCGTGTACCACGAGACGCGCACGTACGGAAGTTTCCGACGAGTTTCGGCTTCCGCAGTAGGTTTTCGCCGGCGATTCGCTCGCTTCGAGTCAAGCTCGATGAGAAGATGAGAAGGGAGACGGTAAAAGGGCTGGCGCGGTACTCGAGCGAGAGGAAGCGTAGTGCTGGCGAACCGCGCGAGCGTGCTGTCGAGCAGCGCCCTGGCGAAAACGCGAGAGGAACGCGGCCGGCCCTGACGGAAAGGGCGATCGTTCCGCGACTAGAAACCGAAAATACCGGCGAAATACTGTTGGCTAACGCGATGGAACAGCCGTACGTTCGGCGCGCTATACGCCTTTGGCTTTGCTATACTATAAGGTAGTAAGTGAGTGAGAGACCAAGCGGGACCCCTACCGGCGCAGCCGTACATCTTAGTATTATGGGCAACTCACATTGGAAGATACGCCATCAAGCATAGCCCTAGCGAGAACGCGAGAGCGAGCGAGCCAAGCCGAGCGATTGTAAAAGTTTTAGGGACACTTTGCGAACGCTCTCCCCTCTCACACCCTACCCTGCCGTCTGTACTGGAACGGCTTCGGCTACTCTCCTCCTCTCTCTCGCCGTTGCACTCCATTCCGCTCTCGTCCCCTCGTCTCCTCCTCTCTTCTCCTTTTCTCCTCGTCGCTCTTCTCTCTTTATTCCTCCCCGCTCGCTCCTCTCCTCTCTGTTCCCCTCTACGGGTGTACGGAGCCGCGCCCCGGTTCTCTCACCCCGCAGAACCCAAGCCGATCACAAATGTATATACGTGGGAACGCGGGCGAGACGAGGAGAAACTACGCTCGAAAGCAACTTCGAAAACAGAGACGGTCGCCCCCCTCGTCGAAATAGCCGCCCGCCCAACCCTCGTTCTCCCTTCTCCGAGCGGCTGGCGTTGGCCACCACTGGAGGAAGATGGCGAAGCCGGAGGCAAAAGCGAGATAGGATCCAGAGAAAATGACGATGCTCGCATCTCTCGCCGGTGCTGCTGCTGGTTGCCTCGTTTCGGCTTGCGAGCCACCATAGACAAGCCGGACCGACAAGGACCGAGAGATACCATGTCTCTTGTTTCGTTCGTTCGATACAGAACAGGATGACGCCGGGCCTCGACGCTGCGCCGGAATGAAGACAACAGACCGAGAACAGAAAATTATGTGTCGCCATGACCTCCCTCGTTGCTCTTCCACCGACATTGGACAAAGAGGACGCGTCAGCGCGTTCTCCGCCGGATGGACAAGGACGTCGCGAAAAGGGACGCCTCGAAGGGGTACGCGGACGAGACGGAGAGTGTGCCGCGTTTGTATTTGTCCACGTAGCGTCGACGTCGTCGTCGTCGTCGTCGTCGACATGGGCGCGGCACACGATCAGAAGAGGAGAGCAACCGAATGAAATGGCAAAGGTGAGGCAGCGGAAGAAGAGATATTCAAGAAACGGGCAGAGAAGGGGATTATGCTGGATAGAGAATCGCGAAGCCGAGAGAGACGTTGCGAGAACGTCTCTCTGTCCATCGTTTGTATCGAGGCGAGAGGGGTTCGGAAAGAGACGATAGCGACCGAAGACAAAGAGAAAATGTCTCTTCGGTGGAGGTGTTTCTTGTCACTGTGCGGTGGCGCCCTCCGCTATTCCTTTTCAAACACGTGTAACTAGCAAGCATTTTTTTTTAAATACCCTGTTTTTCAACGTCTCCGACGCTTGGCTAATATCTGGATGAAGATTCTTCAACGCTGTAAACCGTACAACAAGGCTGCGCTTCATCCGCGTCCGATTCTTATGACGCGCATTGCATTTTCCATTTTCTAACCGATATCTTGCGTTAATGTCTCTCTGGAAGGGTCCAAAATTTGAGATCTACGTATTTTTTCGTAGAAAAAAATTTGCCGATCTGCATCGGCGATAAGGACGAAGAATAATAAGCGGACGCAGCTTGCTTCTACCGTTGAAATTTCTTCGCAAAATGGAAATTGCGTAGCATGCTATCCGACCGACTTACTCGACCGTGTCTTCGTGCTCTGATAAATTTCAAAGTAATGCACGATGAAGTGGTCACGAATTTTCGGAATCGACTTTCACGCGAATAATCGCGGACAAATTGGTACGAGCGATAACGAATTTACGATTCGTAAGAATGTTATTTCTTTCGTTTTATGACACTCGAGTCGAACTATTTAATCTCCAGTATGAAATTAAAGCGCGACCCCTGGCTACATTTAATTACCTATATGGAATACGAATGTCTGGGCGTGATTAATATCCTAATTACGCGTACAGCATAAAGGTGTGCATCCATCTTGCCCGTTTTACTGTTTTATAAATGAAAATATAATTTTATAACGCATTCCTCGCGTGATACTATCACCGCCCTATTGCCATTCCAAGATTTCTAAGAATACGATAGTCGCTAATTACTTACACTAATTTTCAAAACAACGCTACGACGTTAAAGCGAAACGTATTTCCAGAAAATTGTGAGATCGTAGCATAGACATCTGATGGCGTATAAAGTTTGTCCCAGCGTATGACCCAGTACGATTCCAAGAAAGAAATTAATGTACCGCGACTGCATAGGCATTGTCTGAATCGATCGCATCGTTGTGTTTCTTCGAACCGCGTAATTCCTGGTAATGGTGCTCTCCTGTGGAACAACCAACGAAAGAAACGTTATTTTCTCATTCCGTTCATTCCTCTTGTCCTCTCCTCTCTCTCTCTCAACAAGTTGTCTTTTTACAAACATTTTTCTTCGAACGAAGACGATACACACCGTTCAGTACGGATTCGCGAGCTCATCGATTATATAGCTGATCTCGATCAATATCTTTTCGCGTCAATTTGCATCTCCATTCGTTGTGTTATCGTGTAACGACTATGGTTAATGGTTTTAGCCGATTGCCTCAAGGCATATTTGTGTTCTTCGGAACGCGTATCCATCGTAACCATAGGCTTAAGAGCACGGTTTAACATCGTCTCGGATTCCTTCTTGAATCCGGCGAAATTAAATCTGATCCCCAATAACCAAGAGCTCGCCTGTCTGTATAAATTTGTACGAAGATCCAGCAATATAAGCGAGCCCTGTCTCGCAAGTAAAGCCGGCTTTGCGTTCCAAAGTCTGGAACAAGCGGCGTGAAACGCTGGAAGGAAACGGCTGAGGCCTCGTGGGAAGCTCGAGCGCTCGGAAACCATCGGCCGCTCGAGGTATCGTCCAATTACAAACTTGCAAAGTCGGCGTGGAGTGGCTGGCGGATGGTGTTTCGCGGGCGAATCGCGAAAAACGTTAAACGTCAAGCGGTAGCTCGGGCACCGGTTCGAATTAAAACGTGAAGAAGCTTTAAGCACCCGATGCACGCATACAGGTGAACGATTCGGTCGCAACACATGTCGCGATCGCCGTTCGTATTAATCCCAATTAAGGATACCAGAGGCGCACGCTTAAACCGCGTCCGCGAGGGGAGGACAAACGGCGATATAATAAAATCTCAAAATGACGGCACCGACCGTCTCTCGGCGTTATTATCCGGTTGCTGGCAAGAGCACCGGCCATGAGGGAGAGACTGTATCCTACACGACGAGCATAAAATAGCCGGTTAAATGCGCCGAAGGAATACGAAAAAGTCTAATATGAAGAACCCTACGGCAGAAGCGGCTCTCGGCTTCAACGACGGTCCGAGTTTATATCGCGGACCCTAGCGATACAGCATCGACCAATCGGAACGGTGAATTTCGCGGACAAGTAAAATATAAATTGGACGTGTCCCGCGACTGTTTTCCCGAATCCGATGATACACCTGGCGCGATTTTAAGTCTCTTTTGTATGGAAATCTATCCCGAGATCGAGCGACGACGCCATTGCCATCGAATCCAATGATCCCTTCCTCTGTATTCGTAAATCTTCTCGGTCGAAAGGCACCCGATGGAATTGTATAGTTTTGTTGACCGAAGGACATCTTTTAACTTTTAAGGCGCGTTATAATATCCAAAGAAATTGCGAGAAATGATTTCTTCTCCCTAGTTCGGACGTTCTTGGCCGTCGTAGTCAGGTACGAGCGAACGTGCAGGGGAGGAATGCGAGGCGAAGGGCAAGAGAAATCAACGAATCGAGAAAGGCAGGGAGAAAACGATGTCCCAGGTTACAACGGGCAACATGGTGGCCGTGACAGCGATGATTTCGCTCTGGCCAGAGAGCCGAACGCTCGACGATGGTCACGTCCCACCCCATAACGCCCCATATACTCGGCAATTTATGCGCCGAAACGTATTAAATACCTTCCTGACCCCCACTACGCGTGCAATCTTCTCGGCTGCGTATGGTTCCAGCCACGACGGTCGCTATATATTAAAGGCAATATTTTAAATGCGGTACACCTACATTGTAAATACGGCTGTTCTCGAGCGATCCTTTTCTAAGAATAGAGTCGCTCGCAACATTCAGACAGCGCAAAGAACCACGGCTGTGGGCGCAAAAATCACGCCTCCTTGCTTCTTGGTCGGATCCACTGTTTGCCCCTCTTTTAATATCATCCATGTTCTTCCTCGTTCCTCTTAGTTTCTCGGTTATTTGAAAACTTTCAGCGGTGGAACAATCGATCGAGATTCTACCCAATCGTCAATGAATTCCGCTACTTTTATTTCGTTATTTTCACAAGATGTTTTCGCGTCGGAGTTCTATTCGCTTTTTAATTTGTTTGAAAACACGCAGCAGGCGTACAGAATTCTTTCATCTTTATTCCATTACCTTCGCGAAATGAGCGAAATTCTACTCGTTTTTCACTTATTCGAAAACGCGCGGCATCGAGGAAAAATTAATCGAAACGAATTCATCTATCCTCGTCTCTTTGCTTCGTCGAAACGAGCCGAATCTTTCTCTTAGCTTTGATTTCGACTCTTCTCAAACGATGCAACTCGATAACACTATTTCTAGCCATGAACGAAATAAACGATCGCCACGAGGAATTTACTGGAATCAAGCTCGAGAGCGATGCTTCGCAAATCCGCCCGTTCACCTGAAAAAGACTCCTGTCTATCTACGGTAAAACGAAGTTGCACGTGGTTGAGCTAAACGCCAATTCGAACAGATTATTTTTAGATGACCGAGGAGTTCGCGGCGGACGTACGATAAAAAGTCTGTCGCATTCGGGGAGAAACGTCGTTACACTGAATATACCAGTAATTCATTGGACGCTGAGTGTGGCACCGCACGAAAAAATGTCCCGCCAAGAAACCTGCTCGCCGAATGAATTATTTATGAGGCAACCAGAGCGAAGTTCTGAGATAACGAGCTCGATCGTAAGTGCTTCTGAGTCTTCTTCTTTCGCGATCGTGATAAAAACGCTCGACAGTGCCGCGATGCAAGTATGTTTTCAACTAGTCGTTAAAACGATTGTTTTATCGTCGTTACAATATATATCAGACTCAGGTGACGAATGACGCACATAATGTTCAAACGAAACCGCAATCTTAATTGAATTAATGACCGGCCAGCCACTCTTTTTAACGCATTCCAACGTTGCTTGGCTCCTTCCTCTTGAAACGTTCCATCTTTCGGAGCATCATTAATCAAGCAAACTATTACTGGCACCCTTCCTTGTTAAGATATCCTACGTAGTACTTGTTAATTCTTCAGATTTTTCAGATAGAAATATAATATCTCGTGTTCGCGTTTTTACTTTATTAAGTAATTATCGTACGGACCAAAAGCTTTAAATTGAATGATAGAAAAATAAGCAAAGACGACGCAAAATAGTAATAAAACTTTGGTTTCCTCGAATGTTTCCAAGGTCTACATTTCAACGTACGTAGGTACTAGATGCTCTATTATTTCTACAAACTAACTACGAGCAATTTGGAAATGAAATTCGATCAAGGCAAAGAATTGATGTAAACAGATTGAAAAATTTCACTTGAAACAGACTTTAAATTCTATAATTTACGGCTAGGGGAGTTTGAAACGTGAATTGTCAGGGGGGTTTCATCTTCTCCGCCATGACTATCGGTCGGAAATAGCGGTAGAGAATCGGAGAATCCCTGAATAACGTCTCAATCGGACACACGCAGAAAACCCCACCCCGATCGAACTGGGTTCGCGACTCGGTCGAATTATTCTCTGACCCTCGTCGAGTCATCGGACTCTCGCCCGCCTCTTAATAGAATTGCTCTGTTATACGCGAATAGGATTAGCTGAAACAAAAATGGAACTCTTCTCTGATCTTATTGCCTCCAACCGCGAGGCAATAACAACGTTTCATCCCTTTCGTTATCGTGTCCTTTGGTCGGTCATTCGTTAAATTAATATTAATCTCGCGTTCGATCGTTTCTGGGTTAAACACCGGTTTTCATCTTGTTCGTTCCGTGAAACGTTTCATAATTACGACGAACGTCAATTTACTACTATCGTAAAAGTTTGTCCGAAGTAAGCAATATCTCTTTCTTGGTTCAACGTTGACTTCCATCTTGAATATTTCGTTCAGACCGATATGATATTCAAATATTCCGTAAAAACGAACAATATTTTTCTATCGTCTCTACGCAAGCAACCCTCGAGGGGGCAGCTATCCTTATATGAAATTCAATTCGAGAAGAAGAATAAAATTCGCAGTGGTCATACGAATGAGTGGGCGTTCGTCTTCGACTGGAAGATACCCGGTGCCGGCGGTCGTGGCGAGTTCGAGTCGAATAGGTGGAACACGGTGGGCGGGTGTCTTCGTTGCCTCGAAAAACTGGCTCCTCCATTCCGTCTGAGAAGGACGTTTGGTCAACCTTTTATTAGTCCGCCGGCCGAACGCCTCTTCTTGGTCATTTTCCGCACAATGTTGCAGATTCCAATCCCGCCGACTCGCCGATTCCAAATTTTTATTTCGTTGAAATATAGCCGTGGAGACGATGAACCATTTCTTCCCTCGACATTAACGACTTACACTGGCAAGGAGATCGACTTTCATCCCGCAACCGCCTGATTGTGCTCGCGATGAGATTTCAGAGGAATATAATAATACGGAATCTTGCGGTAACGTTCGATGCGTAATCCTATAGTTTTCTGGAAACAGCGCCGTTTAGTATTTCGATGCAAAGCATTTGGAGAAAGATCGTATTTTTGCATCTTTCGTAGTTGCAAATAGGTCGTTACGATCGACGTTGCCGATCGGCTGCTCTCCGACGTGACATTTTCCGCAAAAGTTGCGCTAAGAAGGCATTACGTTCTGCTTGAACGTTCCTCGTTTCGAATAACGAGGCGAACAATCGACCTCCGTTACGACAGCCAGATAAGAAGGTTATGATGTCCTTCGCATGCATTTCGCGTGCCGGATGACGTGTTTGCATTGCGACAAAAATGTGAGAACTTTGCACAAAGGTATTTTTCTCGTAATTATCGTTCGCGTTACCGCAAGAGATCATTTTCGATATTACTATAGCTGTCTAAACTTTGTTCCGAATATTTCAAGGCCAAAAAAAATTTACCTCTAACGTAAGAAAGCTTGGAATATTTTATCTCGAAAATTGTTGACGGATGAAGTTAGTTGAGTAGCTTTATAGAAATAATATTGTACGAATTCTAGAGATATTGGATTCAAGAGAGAAGTGGGTTAAGTAAGAACGCCTATGAGATTTCATTTAAGACTTACTTGCATATCAACGTGGGAGTGGTAATCATGAAATATTGTCCTACAAATTACACCTACTCAATCAGTCCTCGTTATTAGACCTTCCGTTACTTTGGTTCAATGTTTCTGCACGCGTGTGCATTGTACGTGTTTAATATCGTTCGATAGTTGACTACGACTACGTTGAGCAAATAACAATTTTGAACGAAGAGTAAATTATATGCTGCACGGGTACGTAAGACTAAGTTTCAAATATGAAGTCAGAAATAAAAAATTTGTTTAATTCAGCGGTTGAAAAATCCGTAAAGCGATCAATTCGAAGATTAAACTTGCTGCTTTCGGATTAAGTATAAAATCTATGAAAGTAACAAAACAAATTCACCTACACCACAGCACATCTTCATTGCACCGATTATTAAACATCTCGCACAATTGTCCGATATAATTTTCACAAACACCGATGCACCAATTTTTCTGTACGTGTCAGCAAAGTGTATCTTTAAACTCGCAAGCACGAAATTCCTAAGATTCGATTCTAACGAACGTCGCTATCCTTGCTAATTTTCTATAAAGAATAGGAACATTTTGTATCGCGTGACTAGATTCGAAAGTCGCGTGGTGATCGAGGAAAGCGTTTTGCAGAACTGAAGATGTAGGTGAAACCAAAAGCGGGTTAGAAAGTTGGGGAAGAAGTTTCCAATTTCTTTTTTTTTTTTGCTTCCCCGTCCGGATATTCAAGGGCTGCGTCGTTCCCATAGAAAGTAATAGCACAAGCAGAGACCGGTCAATTTTTTTTATCGATAGAAAGTTGGTCATTTGACCCAGGCACCATGTCGAAGTTTCTAGCATGCGGTTCCACAATTTCTTTCGTAACACCTTGTCTCGACGTTTATACCCACCGCCAATCGTTCTATTCTTTTCATTATACGCTTTATTAATTAGGATCTATATTCTAGAGAAATATCTATATGCATATAATATTATTGATCGTGTTAGTATTATAAAAGCGATTAGAGAATTATCTATGTAACAAGACTCGACTATTCAAAGTTAATTTATACCTACTTACTGCGAGCTGGTGGTCTCAGTTTCCTGCACTGTGGAAAGATTTATCATTTAAGACCGATTAGATTGAGAAATAAAAACAAATTTATCGATACGCTTATCGTTACGTTCCTCGTACGGTTTAACTTACACACGTTTAAACGACCGGAATACTAAGCGAGACACGATACGATATTAATCTATGAATTTTCAATAAGAACCAACGTGCTCGCTTATCCTCGAGCAGTCCGTGAATCAAATGTCACGCGAACAGCGTAGTAGGTACTTTTCAGTTTATTATGAATGAATACATCGACTCATAGTAACCGGTTAATTAACATGCATTTGCATTGATATCGAATCAAAGGAGAACAGGTTCGATTTAAAAGCAAACCCACAGTCGATCGTGACATTAAGGGTGATTTAAAAACTTTCCTCGCGTCCCTACTCTGACACGGCGTATTTTTTACAACTTTCGTTTAATATACGATGATTGCTAAATCGTCGCTTAAGATGGAAGCATGATTAAACTTCTGTGAAATTACGTACGTACGCCGGAGTGGCTGAAGTTTCATGGAAAACCGTTTATCTTTTCCCGTTACTTCCGCGATAAAGTGGCGTACTTTATAAAGGTACTTGTTCGCCGTTTCCTCGACGGAAGCCACGAGATTCCGACCGCAGGAGGAGATCGTGTGTTATCTTCTTATCTCTGCAATTACTTTGGCACTAATTAAACATGTTTTTATTATTGCACTTCAATACAGGATAAATCTTGTGTTTTTATTTACAAGTAGCGTATAATATCTCACTTACGACCATAATTAATATCGTACAAATACAACTAAAATCAGACAGATTCGATCACGAGGGGCGAACATTTCTATCTTTTGTTTAATGAAACGCGTTCTTCCTAAAAGTATGGAAACAATTCCCCCGGAGAACTTCGTACGGCTCGACCATCATGGCTAAAATAATACCAACGGACGATTACATGGACTTCAACGCGAAATAAAGTGACATGTACGTTCTAATTATACGGAACGCGGTTCGTTCGTTTCGTTTTTCACCGCGGAATATGTTAATCTTCGTCGAGAACGTATTGCCTTTGTATTGATTAACGATCGGCACGTGTACGGGCATACTTATACGGATCACGTGCCAAATTGCAAGCGTAAAAGGAAGAATATAGAACACGTTCATCCCAACTCCAACTCGATTACTTACCTCACAGCGAACAGCTCGTTATCGTACTGGTCGATTACAGGTACAAACGACCGCGAACGTTACCAGTACGTCGCGAATCATGTACGTTCCAACAATTATTTGAGCCATGAATTCTCGCGAGGTTTGCAAAGGAAACAAAGTCACTGCAGCGTTGCTTGTTATTTTATACCAGGGATTCATGAGAATACGCCGTTAAGAAATGTGCAACGGAGGATGAATCGCTTAAGAATTAGGAGTTGGTGAGGGTTCGTGACAGATATACAGAGTAAACGCCGGAATATGTAAATGAGCTTCGTAAAGTTACAATGGATATATACGTAGAAGTGGAAGGACGTTAATTTTTTCGTGTTCAAGGTCCGACATTCGTTGATCGAGTAAATGTAACAATATTCAGCATGAAACAATAATATAATTATAATTCTCTTCACATTTCCTTTCGTCCAGGAGAAATTATAAACGTGACTTGATCACTTAGACGTCAATATAAAAAAAAAGAAACGTAATAACACAAGAACAATTTGTCGCTTCTTTTCGTTTTTTTTCTTTTTTCATTTAGTAACTTGAATATAAAAAAAATAAATTCGCGTTCTCGCAATGTATAACATTTTCTACCTTTTTTTTTTCCCTTCGAGCAAACGAGATTGCCTGGCGTTCCATTCTCGCGCGCGCACGCACACATACACACACACACACACACTTTCTCATTCTCTCCTTTTTTCTCTCTCGCTCCGATTCTTCCTAATCTCCTCGATTACTCGAGAACTTAACAAATTGTCTCCGTTGAAACAGCCTCGTCGATCGTTCTCGCAAAAATGCTTTCCCGGAGATATTCGGATCGAATTCGATGGAAAATCGCCGTCGATTCACGTTTAAACGCATCTTAAAGCTTCCGAAACAAGTCAAATTTAATATAAACCTTCCCGTGGCGGGTTTGAGCAAAAAGGAAAAATTTGAAAAAAGGTAACATAAAACATAACAGAGGGGAAAATAATTGGGAAACGTAATCGAAAAATCGGAATATCGATTGTTTCATCGATCGAAGTAGCAGCTATTCGATGCAGATTCGAGGATTATCATCCCGCGGAAAATGGAAATTAATCAGATTTAATGAAACCGTGTTCCTCTGTATACTTGTCGAGCTGCGCGCTTCCGCGTACATGTATACCTGCAGGCCCATTCGTTTCGTTACCATTTTGCAATAATAATGACATGATCGTAATTGGCTGATAGGTACATACAAAACAACACACAATAAAAACAATAACATAATATTAACGTGACGCTCACAATAATAATAATTAATATAATAATATAATATAATAATAATGATATAATAATGATAATAATAATAATAATAATCGTAATAATCGCGTTGAAGATCGTCAGCGGGGAAAACAATTATCAACTAATTACAATCAATAATTCACGTTGAAATCCGAATGGTGCGCCGACTGCAATATTGACCTTGACGTCGACCCCTGCGAAATTTTCCTGTTCTATCTTCTTTTCTTTTTTTTTCTTTTTCTTTTCTTATACGATCTCTGGTCGCCTCGTTTTCGCATCTCTGTATCCATCTTACCTATACTCGTGTATTCAATACTTTATTCGTCGTTACATAATTAATGTATTAATAGTAGTCGCGGCGGAATCTATATATCATCTATCCAAGTTCAATCTCACAGTGTGTTTCGCGTGTATTTCCGTGCGCAGACGTATGTCCCTGTGCGTAAGTACATACCGTTTCTCCACTTTTCTTTCGTTTAAAAGTTAATCTAATTATTACAATACATATTTTTCGCTGCTTCGTTGCTTTCTCCCTTTTCGCGACACGCTACTATTTATCGTTATTTATAACGTTGTTTTTCGCTTTACCGCTCTCCGCATCTTCTCTTCCTCTCAATCTCTATCGCTCTGCGTCCCGTCGTTCTCTTCTCTCGCACACATTCCACTCACGCGCCGCGCTCGCTCTCTTTCTCTCTCTCTCTCTCTACACGCTCGCAAGTACACAACGCGCGCGCCTACACTTTCAAAGAAATTCCGATCCTCGCCGGTCCTACTTTCTCTTTATTGATTTTTCTGTTCGATGTAAAGCCCGCGCTTACATTTCGTCGGTCTCGTCATACTCTGCACATGCATACACATATACATACAAACATACTCACTCACTCACTCACATACATACACGCACTCGCACGCACTCGCACGCACTCGCACACAAGTGTATAATAGGGATGTAGGCGCGTGAGCACGCTCGCACGCTCGCACGAAACATTCAGAAAATACGCGTGTATGTGTATGCAATATACCGTAGGCATGCACACTCGTTCAGCGGCCCTTATAATTTAGATAATGTTGCACCTTAGAGAATAGAGATCCATTGGGATATTTATTTTCATTTAACATCCGATTAAATTACCTACTTACTCGCTGACGTACCAATTAAAAGGTAAACCTCTCTCTTCGTCTTCTTCGCTCTTACAGTTAAAGACCGCGTTTAGGACTTCGTTGGTTGGTCCGTTCGGTTCGCTCGTCTCGCGAGACGGTCGCGCTCCCTTTTCATTCGGCTGGCCGAGATAACATCCGTCCTCGAATCTGGAAAGAGGAATTTCGGCACCTGGCACGCTAGCTTTTCCGCCTTGAATTTTCTTCAGTGTCGTGAACATTTCGAACGTTCAATAAACCCACGGTTCGTTGGAGAATTGAAGTTCGTTGCCGAGTTACGATAGCTATGTAGATACAAGGACGAATATTATTTCGAACGCTCGACGAGGAAAATGTTTAAATTTGGACTTTTGATTAATTGATTCTTCGATAGATGTATTATTTATATATCTATATATTTATAAGAACTCTGGAACTTTTCCAAACAAAACAGTAATTTCGCATTCAACAAATAAATAATATCGAAACGACTAACAAACAAATTCCTTTTGTCTCGATGAAAACATTGTTCGATCGTACGATCCCTTTCCTTGGGAAAAATGGAAATTTACCATCGATCGAACATCACGATTTCTTCTCAATCGCGAGGACTCATTGGCGTACCGCTGGTTCCACAACGGATATCCTAAACTCAGTCTCGGAATAGTACTCCCGACCACTCCACAGTCCACTAGGTATACCTTTAAATCTAAGTCGATTTTTTTACATATAATATAAGAATTATAGGTACTAGTTTGCAATCCTTGGTAGGCGAATACAACACTCTGGACATAATTATACTAATTCTTCGAACGCATGGTTGCTTTGGACTAGGTCCGCCTCAGACGCATCCTCGACCTAATTGTTTGCGAGATGGCCGTGACTTTCGTCACTTTTGTCCTCGCAAGTCGCTGCATCGAGAACTACGAACGGGCCCAGTCTTAATTTCTCACTTTGATCTTTCTGATTTCTATTAACGCGATTTCCTAGCTGATGGCCTGCCGCAGGATGAAACGAACAGGAAGTACAGAAGTTATCTACAAAGATCTAAAGTTCAGATCTAAATCGTTTCACCCTGTTGCAAGTCGTCGGCGATCGAACGAACATGCGCAAATCGAATTCGCTAATCTTTATCGGGATAGTACAGAATCGGAAATCGGCCTACGTCCCACTGTTCGGCTGAAATGTCGAAAAAGAAAAGCGCATTGGATCCCATGAAACGACGAAATACACCGAGAAATTATTAAACTAATGCACGACGACGGTCGAGAAATGTGATAACCATAGTTCGATCAAGATAGTCTCTGCAAATATTAGTAATTTTCCGCGAGATCACAGACAATAAGCGATCGAACACAAATAAATGTAAAATTTAACAAAACGAAATGTTCCAATTTCTTAACAAAACACCGAGAGTTTCTCTATGTCCGATAATTTCGTTCGTTTAAACGTACCCTATCGATCGAATTTTTAACAGATCGCGCTTTTCCTTCCGCTTCGATACACCTTTCGATACATCTTTCGATAGACTTACCCCTAGGAAGAGATCTTTCCCAGCTGTGATCCTAGGCGAATCGCAGTGTCGTAACCATGGGATCCAATGTCGTCGTTTCTTGAACCGTCCTTGCGTAATTGTCACCGATCGATGTTTTCTTTAAATCGTTTCCGATGGACCGCATGAGCTGAACAGTACAAGACAAAGCAAACGTACGATCGAGAGTTTCGAGCAAGTGGTACAGACCGGTGTTGAAAGAGCAGGAGCTTGGGAGTGAGGAGGACAGAAGTTGTTCATCCAGTTAGGGATAAAGGTTGATGGGACGAGGAAGGACAGACACTAAGTGACACTAATTTGCTTTACTATATATATAATATATATATATATAACTGGAGGAAGTACTACCGAATTACGAATTGGACAGATTGCTTGGTGCCGCGTACGTTAATGCGCGCTATTCGAAGAAGACCGACACCTGATACCGACACGCGGGAAAAGAGTCTGATGGTTGACGTTTCAAGGACGCCGTAGTTAGTCACGCTCTTCTATACAACAGTATTCCTTCCGTTGGATAATAAACATGGGTGACGATAAAGATGACGATGATCGGCAATAATAATATTAATAATAATAATAATAATAATAATAATAAAATAATATTATAATAATAATATACTACTCGCGAAACATTATCTTCCCTTACAAGTGGTAGGCAGTCTTTAAGTAGCTGCTAAAGTTAGATAAGTATGCGATTACATATCTATCTATCTATCCGACGTTGTCGTGGATGCCGATTTCCAATGACGACGACGACGACGACGGTGATGAGAAGTTGCGTTGCAAGGTCGAGCCGTGTACGATGGCACGACTCATCCACGATTTCTCTGGGGCGTCAAAATCTGAAGGATCTCGCGTTCAGGCAGCCAGGCCATGAGGCGTCTGATGAAGAAGCGCAGGATACTGCTGAGCCACGTGCGCCAACTGATGATGATGAGCATGTGCGTGAATGTGAGGATGAACGACAGCGGTGGGGGGCGTGACGGTGTTGGAGGCACCGGCGGCGTGGGTCGGCAGAGGCGTTTGAGGTTGGGGCGCGTGAAGCGTGTGGCTGTGACCTGTAACCAGACTCGCGTGGCCGCCGGAATGACCAGTGCCGTTTCCAGTCCCGGTTCCGGTCCCGGTCGTGGTCCCGGTCGCGGTTCCAGTCCCATTTCCGACACAACCGTTCGTTGAGCCATGGCTATGATGATGATGGCCGAAGACGACCCCAGAGAAGGCCACGGGTCACTGATGATGCTTCGCGGAACCGTTTGCGTGGTGCGCCTGCGCGACCACGTGGTGACTCGAGGGTGGCGCATGTGCGGCGCTCGGATGGTGGTGGCTACCGGTCGCCGCGTGATGATTCGCGTTGTTGGCGCTGCTGTTGTTGTTGTTGTTCTGCTGCTGCGACTGCCGTTGACTGTTCTTTTTGTTCTTCATTCGTCGGTTCTGGAACCAAATCTTCACCTGTCGCTCCGTTAGATTCAGGTTGCGCGCGAGCTCCCATCGCTTCTGCTTCGACACGTACGCGTTGAACAGGAATTCCTTTTCGAGCTCGAGCGTCTGGAACTTGGAGTACGGCTTGCGTTTCTTTCGCACCGTCACTTGACCGGTCCATTCCAGAGGGTTCGAGCTTCCGCAACCAACGCCCATCCCGGGTACGCCGACACCGACGCCGACTCCCGCCAGGGAACCTGCGGGAAACAACGAAGATGGGGAGGAACCCCACATCACTTAACACAATTAGTTTGCCGGTAACAAACAACCTAGTTGCTAGCTAGGAATATAGCTGATGAATAAATTTACTTCGATATTCGGATTGCGCTCGTCGAAAGTAATCAAAATTTCAGAATAATATGTTTATATGAGATTAAAATATGTTCCGCTCGATCTGTAGCTACTCGATAGCCAACCATGGCCGTATTCTCGATCTCGCGTCCCAATATACCCGTTCCCTTTTTCTGCGGCTCGTGGAATTATTAGATCCGTACAAGCCGACAGAAACGAGAGCAAAATACATCGGTTCGTTGGTCGACGTATCGACGCGTAACTATATAATACCGTTAGTCTTTGTTCCGAATGAAATCCCTATTGACACTAGTTACGTTTTATAAACCGAACCAAACAGATCGATCGATACCGCGATACCGTCTCCCGATTTCTCGTCAGACGAACTGATCGGTTTACTCTTTGGAATTAGTATCCTGAATACGAGAACATATCCTGCTAACATTGACAAGGGGGGGAAAAAATCTCATTTAAATCGATAAGCGTAATACTACTCGAGTGATCGTATTAATTAACGTATGTATATTCCGATATCGTAAGTAAGTAATGCTTTATCGATATTTATGTAGGAGTTAACCCTTTCGAAACGAGCCTTTTTCTCGTCAATAATCAATAACAAACGCGATATAATAATATTCGACGTAGTATGTTGGGCGGTTAAAAAAAGATAAGGCTAAGCGTATTTTTCAAAATTGGGATATATGATCCCATGTGTCTTTTACAGTACACACTGTTTACACAATTTTTCACGTTATGTTATGAACCTGACGCTATCTACGTGAAATACGTTCCGAATAGCGGTCGTAAACAACTTATTCGAAAAGAAGCGAAGTTTGCGTTGGGATGTATTTTTCCAATGGTCCCGAAGGGGTTAATTAATTTAAAATTATCTCTTCGCGATCGTGCTCCGGTCGAGAAGAGGGAAAACTGGTACAGTTATAGTCGATATTAAATTTTCCGTGAGAGGTTAATAATTGCATCTACTGGGTACGAGTTTTAAACTGGTTTCTGAATACAGCATCGTAAACCGTAGAAGTGACGCTAATTCGATTTTTAAAATATCGAAAACGGAAGGAGAGAGAAAATTGTGATTTCAAATTCATACGAATATCGACGTAAAAAATATAATAATTCCAAGAAATAAAAGGATCCCTGAAATAACGAAGCTTCTTTAATTAAAATTTCGCTGATTAGGAGGATGCGAGGTCAGGAAATCGTGAAGTTCACGCCCAAAGCGTTTCCCGGCGCTGCTACAGCCTGCATTTGACGAATGCGTGTATTGTGTAAATACGTGAGGCACATACACAAAGGGTTCGCCGCGACGCGACGCGACGGGCCGAGGAGCCGATATAATTGGACCGGGCATACTAACCGGGCGGAAAACATGAAATGGAAACGCGAAACACGGTACTGTTAGTACGTTTCTCGTTGTAGCCGGTGCAGCGGTGGTTCAAGATCGTGCACGAATCGCACGATCGTTCGCCTGGCGGATTTTTCCACCTGCTAATTAAAACGTCCGACGACGATAACAACGTCTAACGATTTCAAGGAATCGACGATAAATTTCAATTTAAACAAAAAAGAGTTTCGTTTCTCTCGTAAATAATTTTTTTTTTTTAATTTTATGATAATAAATTCGGATATATTGTGTTTCAATCAAAAGTAATAAGTCACGTAATCTAAAAATTTATTTACGGTCGCGAGAGATTAATCTCATTTGCATTACGCGGTCCATCTTTCTTGATTCACGATATAAAAGGATACTGTACGATCACAACGTTGCCTTATCGTCCGTTCTTCGACATAGAACTATTATAAAAAAAGATTACCGATGTTGAAGGTCCTTTTAAATTAGGTGCGTAGTAAAGGTGAGATATAAATAACGTCTTTTTGGAAGAGGCCGGCCAATACTCGAACGTAGCGTGCACGAAACGAAGGGATTACGAAAGCGGTCGGCCTGTCCGTCTATCTTTAACCCAAGTACGGACAACGATGGCGAGTAATCGTTGCGAAGCTACGAATGCAACAGCCTCGTGAGCCTGGCAACGTTACACGCTCGTGAGCGCAACTAAATTGCACTTTCCCACCTGCTGTTCCCCTTGTTGAATCTCATCGACGTTATTCACAAAACCGTGTCTCGATTCTCGAAACGCTCCTATGTCCTCCTCGGGATTGTTATTTCCTAACAAACACGTTCCAACGTGGAATTTTATCAAAGCAACCGAAAATAGGCGAGTTTATTTACAATCGAAATAGCACGATCGTCGAGAGACGAATAAATTTTAACGCGCGGCGGTCGAACTTAGACTTGCTCTTTGTTATTGTTTTTTTTTTTCTTTCTTTGAGAAAATCTTCCATCCTTTTCGTCGGTCATAACTTTAGAAATGTCTTATAGTAAACGGTTGATTAAAACATAACAAGATCAGGAAAAATGTACCAAACATTTTCGACACTCTTTTTCTTATAGAGGATTCGGCAGCTGATCCGGGTTACGTCTTTTCTTCCTATCTTATTAGAGCACGTAATATCCTACCCCTAGTCATCCGCCTATCCTCTTCTATACGCGTTTCTTCCGTCCTAATTCTTTTATTTTCCCACACCCCGTAGTTTCTATCGTTCCCCGATGTTAGCCGTCCCGTCTTCTTATACTTCGTTTAATGTACTTTCGCTTCGTTTCGTTTTGTTTCGCGAACGTGATTGCATAAGCAAGAGAAAAAAAAACGTATCGCCCAATAAAATGTTGCAACGCGCCAATCGTTCTAACAAAGGTAGGAATTCTTACGAATGTCAATGCATAGTAGGGAGGCGCAAAGGGGCACGCGTAACTGCGGGATAAATGACGTATCGATTTGCGGCAGGCGTGCTGCCAGCAACGAGCGTGTTACGGTTATCGCGCCAACCCTCGAAACAAACCGCTGTCCACGATTTACTGATATCAACGCGACGAAAGCTTCCCTCTCTCCGATCATCTAGATACGACCGTCTATCGTAATCAATTTAGGAGAACGGTTTAACGCGAAAGAGACGAAGCGTTAATTTCGAAGGAGGACGAATCGAGTTTTCGATGGGAAATTAACCGAATACAAACTGGAAAGATAAAACATCGAGTACGGTGTACGATTAATGATGGCTCGCGCGATCAGATCGTAACTTGAAATATCCCTAATTAGACACGACCAGGGGGATCGAAAAGCGCGCGATAAATTAAAAAGCGAAACATAGGACGTCGTTTAAAGTTGCAAAGTGGCTTTTAAACGACGAGCGCGCGTCGTTCCGTTGCAACCGGTCTTCTTATGAAGATAACCTAACCCCAACCAGGAAGATGTTATCTGATCGGTTGCGAACGGTGGATCGTGAACAGCGGCAGCTGTCGCGGTCCGTGCAACTCGTCCAAAAACCGCGCTAGCGTTTGGTCGGAAGCATTGAGGAAAAGCTACACGTTGAAGACGATGCCGCGACGACGCGGTTCTCGTATACCAGACAGACGAACAAAGATAATGGAGCTGCCATCTATTGGGGGACGGTTAAACTATACGCGGCGCTCGTATTCTGTTACTTTGTATGGATCGCACGCCTGCGCGTGCACCTCCCTACCACGCATACGATTAACTTCGGGGCCGAGAGTCGAGAGGATCACGCGAACGTTATCTCGTTTATCGGGCCGAGCTTGCCCGTATGAGCAACTACCGTGTCTCGTATTTTCCTATTCTTTACGATTTCGAAGAGCGACGCGCGTACATTCCACCGACCTCTGTAATATCCTATTGCCGATCAAAATCTCCAGCTCGTAGCTTTAAACCGAGCCAATCTTTTCGTTTTGCTACGACTCTTTGGCGACGAGGAAAATACGATTCGGTCGTGGCATTGAATGTGTCAGCAGTACGTTTGCATATGTTTTTCGACGCCGACAGAGTTCTGACTGGTTATGCAGGTAGCCGAGTAAGGGCCCGCGGACATTCTGTAGACGATGTACAACGGATAAAAAGTATCCAAACGGATTAAAAACTGAAACAGGGCGAACCGAAAGATGGATGGATACGCGAGAAGAAAATTGGCGACAGCGTTCGCAAGAGGGAAAGCGAGAATGGCCGTTAGCAGGAGAAGAATGAACGTCTGCACGGGTCATGGAACGGATCAGCTGATCGGAGGCGCACGCCAGAGTTTACGAGTTACGGCCGCCAATAAACCTGCCGTGGTTCGTTGTTGCTCATGCGACGTTTCATGGGTTCCAGGATCCCGAGGAAAGGACGTCGAGTGGGGACAAAAGAGAATGACCAAATACGTGAATGAACGATGACTGAATCGCTAGTGTGACAGGTCAGGATCTTCGCGAATTTCGACCATTTAAATTTTCTGTACATCCCATCTCGATCTTTCTCTTTTCGTTTCTCTCTCTCTCTCTCTCTCTCTCTCTTTCTCGCTGACTCGTTTCAAGGCCGAGCTAGAGGAGATTCGAAGCACGATCTCGTGACTTTTGGACGACGTTTCGTTTCCCTGCGGACTCGCCGGAGCACGTACGGCGGATGACCTTGCGTTTACGAGCAAACAAATTTTGCGCGGTTCACGAGTCGCGTTAAGAGCCTATTCTATCGAATGAAAAGTAAAATCCTCCGCGTACGTAGAACATACGTGTATACGTTACCTCAGTGGCGGATCCTACTGGAAGGAAACAAGTTAGATCAAAGATGAAAAGGAAGACAGAGTCGATGCTTACCTGGAGGTGGGTACGGACTGGAGGTAACAGGTTCGGGCGCCCCGTAATTCCTAAGGCCACCGTATCCGTCGTGCGGGAAAGCGCCTTCGGCGGCTACCATCGCGGCAGTGACCCTTCCTCGGTCGTCCGCCGCGGACGGCGCCAAATACGGGACACCGGCTTGCGAGTGAGGATGATGATGGCCAGCCGTGTCGACCGGATGATGATGCCTAGCCGTGGTATACGGCGCGTAATTGCACCAGCTCTGAGAGAAGCTCTGATGACAGGAAGAAACGGCCGGATCTGTGGCACCGGTAGCCGCGGAGGAAGAACCAGCACCGGTCGAGGAGCTGGTGGTCGCGACACCGGCCGAGTTATAAGACTTGTAGTCGGAAGTGGAGCCGGCGGTGGCGGCGGAACCCGCTGTCGCCGCGGCTGGCGACCAGAAGCTGAGCGTGCTGGCTTTCCGGTTGTCCCTGGAGGATCCGGAAGTGGAGGTAGGGTCGGCCGCCAGATTGTAATAGGTCGGGGGATTGTTACCCCCGTAGGTTTGGTGATGATTGAGGGAGTCGGCCGCGGCCGCGGCAGACGAGTAATGAGAGTCCTGGGGATGATGGGGACTGTAACTCCAGCCTCCTTGGGAGCCAGCCGAGGACGAATGGGAATGACGAATGACACCCGCTGGTCCAGCGGCGGGCGCGGCGGCGGACTCGACGCAGCCGACTTCGCCGTAAGAGGAAGCGGCTGGTGTGGCGGTCAACCTCTTGGCGGGTATATGAAGCGGGCCTGGCGCGCTGTTGCTCGCCACCGAGGAGGCGCTCGGCGAGGTCGAGCTGGCGCTGGCTGTGGGCGCCGATGGCGCGCTCGTAGCCGAGGAAGCCGGTGCAGCTGGTGAGGTCGGTGTAGTGGCTTGCTGATGGGAGGCCGGTGTCGATGTTGCTTGTTGTTGTTGTTGTTGGATCGATACGAGGCTGGAGGCTGTTGGCGGGACCGGTGGCGGGCTGTCCTCGTAGAGGGAACCGTTCATCATGGCCCACCAGGTTACCCCGGTGGAATTCCCCGCTCCGGTGGCTGACCCCATCGGCGTGACGGAGCCAGGGTGGCCCACGCCGGAGCCGCACAGCGGCGCGGCGTGAACATTGTCGTACAGCGTCGCCGTCGAGCAAGCCACGTGATCGGCGATGGTGCAGATGATGACGGGTGATTGCCGGTGTTATAACGATGACACCCGGAACGGTGGCGATGTCGACGTGGAACGATCCGGCCGCGATCGCCGGCGTTGTTCGGGAGACGGTGGCAGCGGCAGTCCAAGCGCGGGAATACCGGATCGATTTTTCACCAGTCGGCCGGCAAACGCGATCGCATCGTCGTTTCACGCGGTTGCGTTTACGACGCGCATATGCGATCCAAGGACGGACACGAGCGAGCCGATACGATAACGTTGCGAGTAACGTTAGTCCGACAAAACGAGACACCGTACGCGATGAAAGAGCAGCAGGTAGAGGAGGTAGAGGGTAGAGGGGGGGGGGAGGAAGAGTAGTAGGAGGCGAACGAGGGGAAGAAAGAGAAGAAAACGGCAGAGGCCGCGAGAATGACGACGACGCGGGGAGGTGGGGCAGCGAGAGAAGCAGCAGAGCGGTAGTTATTCGCGTCGATTTTACGAGACGGTCTCGTCGAGCGTGGCGGACGAAATCGGCAACAAATGCAACCGATGGTCAGGGGAGCCGAGACCAGTTAGAAATACCGCGACGAGTCCCGTGCGCGAATTGGCACGCGAGACGACGATTTCAAAAAGGCGAGGACGGAAGAGCCGCGCGTTTCATAGTGTGCGAAGCGTTGCGTTGCTCCGTGGAATCGCGGAATAAATAAAGAAAACGCGTGCGGAAGGTAGAGAAGGCGCGCGGTAGGTGGGGATAGGGAAAATTGTACGGGTGTACGTGATCGTGCGAGCAGGGTTGACGGAGGGAGGAGGGGGTGTGCAGCGGCGCGGCAGACAGGTGGAGGGGTAGGTAAGCGTGGGGTGGAGGGAGACGGCACACGGCAATCGAGAAAGAGAGAAACCGAGAGAAGGAGAGACGAAGAGAACGCGCGAGAACGAGGGAAACGAAAGAAGAGGACGGAGCGAGACAGGGATAGACGGAGAAGGAGGCGCCCAGGGGCGCGATAAAACGCGTAGCAAATCCGTCGAGAAAAGGTCCATGCACCACCACCACCACCACCACCACCACCGCGACAACGCGTCCAAGACGACGACCGAGGTTGATCGAGGTTGACGGGCGGCAAGCAGGTCGAGCCACGTGCAGAAACGTCGTCGATGAGGATCGGTCAGCGGGTCGAATTCCGATATCGATGTTCAAACGATCCAGCGATCGAACAGCGATGACGATGACGATGATCAGGTCCAACGATGATGCGCCACGCGCGACGTTGGAACGAACAAAAACAAAAAAATGACACAGCACACCTTTAGAAACGATCGTTCGGTAATAATATCTAGCCGACGAGTCGTTGCAGCTTATCGTTTTATTAACGCGTAACAATATGCGCAGTGGACGTGAAACTGCGATTTTAATTCGGTCTCTTCTTTCGGCGATCAATCGATCTCGTTACGCGCGTTCCACGTAATTTCGCGATCGCCGGACGTCACCGGCGACGATGGATGCTCGAAACGATCAACGAGCGGTACGCGGCTGAAGCATGTCGCGACCAGGACACTTGGCAATCGTGATCTTCTCGGGATCGAGCACGTCGCGTCGTCCGTACGGCACGAGCACGTTTCTTTCACTGCTCGACCGATCTTGCTATCGTCGTCCCGGTCCGGACCATGCTCGAGCTGCATGTCGTCCCGTCTCCTTCCTCAAAGGAAACTGTCACGCTGCTCATTACTCTCTTCGAGTACACACGCGACGTCCACTTGAGCGCGCACTTCGTCTCCACCAGTCACTTGTTCTCGCCTTTTCGCCCTATCCCCCTTAAATATCCTTCGATTTCGATTCGACGTGTTTTCACCTTCTGTCCGTCCGTTCTCGAGGCGAGAGGCGCGCTATCCACGAGAATCCCAGTAGACGTACTCGCGTCAAGGATCACCGCGGTCAGGAGAAACGGTACGTTCGTGTCGGACCGAGTCGATCTCTCTCAGCGCTCTTTCCTTTTTTCTTTTTTTTTTTTTTTTTTTCTCTCCTCTGTCCTGAAAAATCAGGTAACAGATCCCTGGAGTCAAGTATAAGTGGGGTGCACACGGCCTTAGATATCTCAGGTAGAGAGCCACACAGTCGCCGTGGAACCGTGGCAGGCTATGACGATACACACACGCGCGGTGTTTACACACATGAAAAGACTCCCTTTCTTCTCTCTGGCCTCGCTGAGCCGAACTGAGCGTCAACTGAGAGCTCTGCCCGCGGCTCGACGCGCAAACGGGCTGAAAGCGACACGAGCGCGATCTCTCGGATCGTTTGACAACCAAACCCTGGACGGACACGTCTCTCTTCCCCCTTCCACTTCGCGCTCTGCCAAGCCGTTAGCCCCGAACCCCTTTCCTACCCTCGCCCATCGCACTCTAATCTGCCTCTCTCCCTTCTCTGCATCGCGCGAGAATCAGCCTGCATAAACGCAAGCGAAACACGTATGTATACGCGCGGGCCTCTTCACGAAAATCTCGATATCGCTCGAGCGACTTCTTTCGCACTTCCGAACGTTCTCTCCGCTGCGAACGCGACTCTTGGCTAAAGAAGGAAACGAAAATAAAACGAAAGAAACGATTTGAACCGGGTCGTAATCCAATTGTCGAACAGCAGGTGGCTTCTTCGACTATCCTGCTTACAATTTTTCCCGTCCCTTGGGTTACCACGAATCAAAATTTTCCCGTCGACGGTCTTCTACCGCGCGTTTCCACTTTTTTCGCGCCTCCAACGCGCGATAAATAAAACACGGGAGCTCGTAAAATTTCGTCCTTAGCCAAAGAAGCAGGTTTCATCTTTTTCCTCCTCGATCGTCTATTACTTCCGTCCGATATTTTAAATCGAAATAATTCAATTTTCGAACGCTAACGTTGTTTCGATTGTTATATTTATATCGCGGTCGTTCGTGGTCGCAACTTTTGTCGATCCTCGGCAAGTTCCGTCATCGAACACTGCGTCTTTTACGATACCCATTATCTCGCGGAATAACGACTAGCCGTTATCGTTGTTAAATTATTTGTTTACAATCGTGTCGCTTCAACACCGAGTAATCGTTCGAATTGCCCCAGTTATCTGTCGTCTTGATTTTTACTCCAAATAGTCGCTGCACCTACTCGTTTTGATTCAAACACCTTATATTTGTCAATCCATCGAATCCAAACTCAACGACAATAACAACAACAACAAAATTCCCGTGATAAGACGCGAAAAGTAGTAAAAGAAAATATATGACAATCGTAATATCTTACAGTTCTATATCGATAAATCAATGTCCACCAAATCCTCCTAGACGCGCGAACATAATTATCCTAATGGCCACGTTCTCCGACACAACCACACCGAGAATTGATCGAAGGAGTCGCGCGGACGAATGACCGAGTCCTCGACCGTTTTCCGCACGCGTGACGTCACGCGCGAAAGGAGGAACGGATGATGTCTCGCGACCGCCACGATCTCACTACGGTGCGTGAATCGACGCACACGTTGTAACGACGCGTGTACGTGCACACGCACACAAGTGCCGACAATACGTCATGGCAGTATTGCAGTCTAAATCTCGGTACTTTTATGGGGCAGTAAAGTAAAACGGTCTGACAACAACTCCGGTGGCACATACGCCTTCCATCTGTCCATCAGGTTCGCGCGCCACTAGATCGCGTCTCGACGTGGGACGCTTCTTAATCGGCAAACAAATTATCACAAATTATTCGAACGCCTTATTAGGTTTATCAGCGAATCTATACAACGCCGGTGTCTCTATCGTCGAGCCTTTTTAAAGCAACCGAGACAATTTTCAGTTGCGATCAAGTAAGACTTCGAACTTTTGGACGTATTCGTCTATCCGAATCCACGTGGTTCACGTAACTAGAATACATATGATCCGTGTTTAGATAAGTAGAGTCAATGAGCAAGAGTTAATAGAACCTCGCGGAAACTAAAATTTCATTGCGATAAATGGAGATTTACCGTGCATAGTTCTATATTTGGATAGTTCCCACGGATTGACATTTCGTGTATACTAAACTATACGATTTGCATTTTTTAACGACGGAAGGGGAAAGGCCTTAACGTTACATAGCAACAAAGTCGTAGATGAAAAGATGCTGACTGAAGTTGTGCAACAGAAGGCGTACGAGTATATTTGAATAAGATACTCGACGCGAGTAAACTTGACATTAGAAGTTTCTTCCGACTATTTATGAACAGATTGAACTTGAAACTAGGTAATAAACGATGACGTTAAAAGGTGATTGAACTTGACTCCGATATACATACCTACAAATTGATGATAGCCGTAGTTACGTAATTGATCCATTAGCGAGAGTTTATTATTGGTGCAATAACTCGCGGGAAATCTATAAATTTCTCTTTCGAATTCCAACGTCGACTATGACGACTATGACGTTCACGCTGACTTCGTTTCTAAACGGTCACGATCTCTCTAACGATCAACGTCGAATATCGAAAAGGTGGCAGCCTCGCGCCACGGAAGGAAACTTTACGACAACTGCACGGACTTTACGAGAAGATCACGTAAGAAATGGTGGATCAGAATTTTCCAAGTTTTCTAAATTACGTAATTAAGATTTCATTCTTCTTTTTGCATAATACATAAAATCGAGACCTCTATTTTCCAAGCTGTTCCATTTCCAAACCTCGCCCAAGTAAATTTCTGAACAAAATCTCCTTTACAACAAGCGGTATCTAAAATTTAGTACCGAGACAAAATTTCTGGGCAAGATACACCCCAGGGAATACCCTCCCCCCATATACTTCAGGAAAAAAGAACAATATAAGGTCAATAATATTATAACGGACCCGTAGTCCTTTACGACATGGAGGTAATTAAGAAAGGTGTGTTTGACTAGGAGTCGTCTGTACTGTTGGCACACAAAAACATAGTTACAAAAGATACCGGTTGAAGAAACGCCATGGAGTTGCAAGAGAATTGCAGCGGATTAGAGTAGCGTAAAATTGTACCGAGAACGGTGCCCAGATTCGAAGAAAACATTGTAAGCCGTATTAAATTGTATATCACTGTCCTAAATTTGTGTTACTTAACAAATAGTATTGAAAATTGTACCGAGGGTGGTAATAAGGGTCGAAGAAAATATTGCAAGCCATATAAGTTGTATACCACTGTCCTAAGTTTGTGTTACTTAACAAATAGCGTTGAAAATCGTACCGAGGGTGGTAATAAGGGTCGAAGAAAATATTGCAAGCCATATAAATTCTATATCACTGTCCTGAGTTTGTGTTACTTAATAAATAGTGTTGAGAATCGTACCGGGGGTGGTAATAAAGGTCGAAGAAAATATTGTAAATCGTATAAGTTGTATATCACTGTCCTAAGTAAGTTTGTGTCAACCATTGTTTGCTGTTTTATAATAGGTTAACGTAGAGAGACGGGGTTGAAATTTGAGAAAGAAGATGTACGATATTTTTCTACCCTCTGTAATAACATCGTCCGTACTGTTCCTAAATAATTTAAATATTAAGTCGTGCAGTTAGAAGGATTTTATTCCTCTCCTTGCATTAACATCCGTTAGAAAATTCAATCATTCGCTATCTAAAGTAGTCGGTTAGCAAATCTCGTTTTATAAGATTACCAACGAAATCAATTCCCTTCGATATAATAGTCGATGATATCGTCGCTTTGCTTATTCTTAAATAATGTACTATTTGAAGCAGAATATATTGAATCACTGTCTGCGTCGATATCGGGGTCGTGTGTTATTGTGCTTGCGTAGGAAGTACATAGGAAGCACGAGACTCTCGTTCGAATAGAAGTGCGATAAATCGCGGGGGAGGCGCGAGCCACCTGACGTTTGTTGTACAGACGACGCGATCATGAATGGGCTTTATAGCAACCCGCCCATTTATAGGTAGTATGCGCGGTTTAGTAGCTTTTAGTGCCACGCAGTTGTATACAATCCTCTGTTTACGGCAAGTACGTACCTAGGAAACAGTACGTTATCGTCGACTCTTTAGTTCGAGGTTTCGAGGTCGGCTACGAGCGAACGAATTAACTCGTCTAGTCCGAACGAGACGTCGCAGGTGATCGTATCGCTTTAAAAATTCACGATATGACCGTTTTCTTCGTGTCCCTCGCTTCTTTTCATCGTTTCGCACGTCGATTCTCTTTCTTTTTAATATCCAAGCGTATTTTGTCTCTTCGTTTAGAAAACGTTTTATAGTCGATTGCCAAGTGTCACTGCGAACGCACATTTTCCAGGTGCAACGAGTTCGTAAATTCGATAAAATGAATTTTAGAGATCGGTATTAAGAGGATCGAAACGTTTATCGAACGTACCGTGGGTCGAGAGTAATGGTTTCATTTGAACAAGAAGAAAAGAAAGAAATATAACAGAAATAGACGCGTGCGCAACTCACCTTGTATACCGGCCAGTGTTCCCGGCTGGAACACGCGGGAGAGCCTGAAACATTAGCAAACACCGTGAAATGCTGACACATCCAATCGAAAGCGTTTTATAGATATCGCGTCTCTCGGATCGATTGCCACGTTACGTTACTCCCACGTGTCTTACTTTCATCCTAGACGCGTTAACTATGCCCACTTTCTTCTCGCAAATTTCAATAATAATATCTCGTCACAATCTTATAATTTTATGGCTAGTATCTTAGACTTAGAATTTAAATCAAACGCGTGCTTCTAAATTTTACAACCGCGATCGAACGAGAAATTCCATCAACTTTATCGAAGTATTATACGTAACTACGCACGATATGTACACGTTTTAAATCTGGAGAACATTTTTCAATAAGTCGTCCAGTTTCTGTTAGGATCGAAATCATATGAAACGATTGACGCTTTCAGAAAGATTCGACTGACCTGCTGCACAGCTCGAACGGGTGAAACGTCTTCTCCACGGCGCCGTACACTTTGAGGCCTTTTATTTACAGATTTACAAAGAAAAACATCAGCCTGAAAAAAAAAGAAAAGAAACGCTCATTTACGTTACGATATCCCGTTAAAGTGAACCTTATGTAAATATTTTTAAAATATATCGCTCCAGGTATAAAGCTCGGTATCTTGTACAGTCATTAACCGACCTATAGTAACAGGGTGGCTTTGGCTTACTACTTTCGGAAACACGTTTGTGTTCCTATATCGATGGCGTTTCTCGCTATTTTGGCCAAAGCAACCGAGACCATGGCGATGTCTTTATTATTGAAATCATTTTTTACGAATTTTTCCTGTTGGAACGACACAGAAACATTTTGAAGAGATCCAGTCCATCGCGGTTCTTTTCTCAGGTCGGCAAATTCAATCATGGGCGTGCCTATGAATTTCGATTCGCCGCGCTGAACGTAAATATCGAAATCGAGACTGCAGGTGGAAAACGTGGAAATGCTCTCTGGAGGTGTCTGCGGAGCCAAATCTCCGGGGGTGAGTTTACGGCGGACGACGCTTGCAGGAAGAGAGAGAGAGAGAGAGAGAGGAAACATGTCGATTCAGCGTGTAAGAGAGAGACCATGAGACGTAAAGGAAAATATTTTCGCAACGAAGTACTTTAAAAATTTTCATATCGATTCAATCTTTATCGTTTGAAATCAAAACAAGTCCGTTCGTTTTGAATCTTAATCACATACCGTTCAATAAATTAATAGATATCTAAATTTTCGCATAAAAATTGCAACCAGATTACAGCTGGTGTCTGGTCAAACTGGAATTGAATCTAGTCACATAGATTGCAGAAGAGTACATAACGGAGAAAATTGTTGTGAATTCTTATTGCACGAACTGTTTATCTCCCGATAAATTCAGATAAAAGAAATTCCGCCGTATATAAAATAATAAATCGTAAGAAAGTAGCAGAAAAGATTGCGATTATGTTCATATTCGGAAAACGACACGTTCGACACGTATCTAACGCAATGACTTCCAACAAACTACCGTGTCACGATCTTCCTTCTCGAAAGCGAAACATCTTATACCCGTGGTTGATACACAAATCCTGCCCTTTATTTATGCGACACAAAAGGTCGGCCAGTTTCTTGAGACGATAGATAGAGCGACACGGAGCTACGGAGAAAACGAGAGAGAGATGGTAACGGTAAAGCTTGGCGAAATGTGGGCAGGACGTGCCACGAGGAATATTATGGTCGTGGAACGAAGTAAGGGCGAAGAGGAGGGGTGGTCGCGTGAAAAGCACGCTAGCCAACGTCGGTGTGTACAGAAGAGATTGGTCGAGGGTGCGCAACAGCCGGACACGAGAAAGCTCTTGCTTCCCTGCCGTATCTAACCCCAGCGAGGGGTAGCCGTGTTATGCCATTTCTATGAAACGCTTGGCAGAAGCCGTCCATTTACCATTTACGTCGTCCAGTTCAGCCCTGAGCACGCATTTCGCTGTGTAATCGAATTAAAAATCCCATGATTCTCGACGATTACGCGCCATCGCTGTCAGAACGATCGCAAGTCGAACGAAATGTTGCTGGATTTATGCAAATTTTAGAGTAGTCCATGCGAGAAGCTTAAACGAAATCGACAAAGTCAAAGTTCAGAGGTTTTAGGCAGCATGTTTTAATTATGGACGAGGGTAAGATGAGTAAGATAGGTTTGTTAGATTCGTGCTTCAAAATTCATGAAAAGGTTTAAGATAATTATCATTGACAGTGACGGAATGAGAGCTAAACGAACTATCGTGAGATTTACGTTTCTTACGATTCTTAACCTTGACCCGTGGATCACAATGAAATTTATTACCCTCAAAGTTTATTGCTCTCAAACGCACGTTTTCGATAACACCCTCTGTCGCTGTAATGGGTCGATATTTATCGCCTCGTTATCCTATAGGGGTGTTTTATACGGAGCAGATAGATTTTCCAATAAATACAGACTTGTGCAGATACAACACTTCCATGCCGATTCAAAACATAAACAAAGATTTCTTTTTATCGAATCTTCAATATTCCAGAAAGAAGATTATTCGAACGACGAGTACCAGCTGCGTGTCGTTTATCGTTCTGAGACGGTGGGAGCCGAGGCTCCACTCAAAAAAAAAAAAAAAAAAGGAGGCATAACGCAGCTAAGATAATTAAAAAAAATCCGATCCCAAAGGAGCCAATGGCAGTCCTTAATTCACGCCAGGCAACGGTACTAAAAGTTCAGCAGAAAGGGTTGCACTCATTACGCGGAAACCCCTTACGAGAGATTACGAAACTCGAATCATGAAAAAAGTTTCTTGCAAAATTACACTCGACGGGGAAACTCTGGCTTTTAGAAGGGTATCTTGAAAATGACGGAGATTACGCTTCAACTTTTATTTACTTAATCTAATTCCATTGGATTATATGACTGAAAACTCCAATGGGCTTCGACATCTTCTTAATATGTATCATATATTAAATCGTTCAAGCAGCAATCCCTCGGTCGAATACATTTTAATAATAACTCATCCGCAAAATATATTCTCTTTTCTCTGCTCGAACATTCTCCGACCTCATTTCGCATTAAACTTCAACGATCTCGACGTATCTTACGAGGACTAGAAATAGGGGAAGAAGTCATATTTTCTATTTTTTTCTTTTTTTTTTCTCTTGCGGGAATACAATTTTTAGATTCAATGGTATCTCGTATGTTAAACATGTGTTTTCTCATCGCCTTTACAACCTTCAAAATATCGCGCTTCATCGTATCAAAGTCAACGCAAGAGTATTTACTTATCGTGGTATTCGTACGTGATATTTTGTGATTTTCAACGCAATAACCCATCCGTCTACCCCTTTATCCTAGCATGTTCGAATTCCTTCAAAAATTCAAGGCTGAGATTATCTGTAAGAATCAACCCTTCCACGGATCCTAACAAACTCGCAAATGTTCATCGATCGTACGTACAGAGTTACTCACCACCCCTCTACTACCCCTAAAATCGCCTCTTTCCCTCTTGAAAAATTGCAACCTGAAACTCAACATAGATCGTTTATGGGAAGTCGACTGTTCCATAAGGTGCAGCGTGCGAAATGCTCGTTAATCGTTGCCGAGAGAATTGGAATATATCGCGTTGGCCGCGAGGGGTCGAAACCCGTCGTCTCCGCGACTCGGTGAACTGGTTCTGGCGGTCGTCTGGCAGGAGGGGCGGAAAAGGGGTTGAGTCCCATAACCATGTGACGTGACGCGTGCCGTTTTTAGCAGGGCGTCGGGACGCCTTCCGCGTGGAACGCCGCCAGCACCGGGACGCCCTCTCGTTTCCACAGGCAGACGGTATGGCCGCGCGACCAATCCCGAACGCCGCTTCCGACATTCGCCTCCAACATGGCAGTGGCGTGCGCTCTACGAGACCGGCCAGACCTCCAATTCCCAGTCTGGGTTTCTCCCTGCGATTCACTAGCCGAGCCACGCTGACCCGAGTCATCGTCGACTGACCTTCTTGTGCTCAATTATCTCCAGGACCCGTCATATACTCGCGAATTGATGTCTTCGAAGATGGAATCTAGATTTTCGAGTTTGAAGAGAAAAATATTCGATGCGAGTCAAGAACAGTCTCGAAAAGTCTCTTTATTAAATCGTTTGAGAGATCGATATTGTTGGTGATTTTCTTTAATAATTTCTCTATGCTTGAACGGTTTCTGGGTTTAAGATATATCAGAGGGTGAAGCATTCGTAGATTGGTATTTCGATATCTTAAGAAAGAGATTTCGAAACGGCACGTTACTTTAATATCGATCGAAATATCTAGTCGTAGAACTTTTTCCCGAATACCTTTGAAAGGAACCGCCCTCTCGAGATAAGAAATTTTTTTTACGCCGTTGTGTGACGTTTTCGACGGTGAAAAGTCGCACGATGTTTCAAACAAAGTGATAAAACGATGGATTACTCGATATCGATTCTCAGTGAAAAGTCAACGAAGTTTATCGAGATAAGACGAAGGAAAGAAAAATAGAGGCCGTAAAGCACGCGATCTAAGGACGACGATGTTCGAGAAAAACGGCTTATGTATTTCTCCTAAATGGAACCTTTCAGACGGATGCAATCGCTACTCGCAAATTCCGAAAGGAATAACAAAGAACCAGAAGCTAATTATCCCAGTGATGGCCGATTTATCTCGCTCACGTTCACTCTTTTCCCAGGAAACGTGTTCGAATCGGCAAAAGGCGAACACGTCCAAGTTCGGCGACTCCCTTAATGCCGCAATTCCGAGTCTGCTCGCGCTTTTCCTTTTCTTTTTTCTTTTTTTCCGTTAGCACGCTCGATCGTTTGTATTCCGCGCTCGGCCCGTCGCTCACACGAATAACCACGTACACACGTGTACACCGTACACGCGAACGGACGATATGGACCCGCAGATGGAACAAAGTATAAGCGTGGGATATTCCATTTGGCCAGGGACGCGGCGGTGAAAGTGGGCGGAGGGGCAGGGGGCGAGGGACGGGGCAGGGGACCAGCCAGAGCTTAAGAGGGTTTGAAGACCGAAGAAGTGGTGGTGAGGTTCGATGCGAGCTACGTGAGTATATGGCGAGCCGGTATTGAGTCAAGGATGGCTAGACCGTTTCGTGTTCCTGGGGTTGCGTCGTCATGGGAACCGTCCTCATCAGGCAAAGTCTCCCAAGATCTTTCTTCCCTCTTTTGTCCGCCAACTTGCCTTTACCTTACTCTGTCTCCTCCTTCTCCACCTTTAACTCCTCCTCAGGCTACTCGTCGATTTCCCCCGCAGCTTGTTTTTGCGACACTGTTTTGCATTCTATCGTCGGCCGGCCCGAGATAAAGTCCTCCGTGATGGAGAAACCGCCTCGATGTTCCCAGACTCAGACGAAGACCCAATGATAACGCTGATGGAAACAAGGGTTGCTCCGACCGTCAACTTTACAATGTATCGCGTTCTTGCAACCTAATCGTCCGAGTTTCAAACTCTTGGCGTCTTGGTTTTTATCTTTATTCGAGCACGCTATATTTAGACTTCGTTCGGTTACGACAACCTTTCGAAGATCGTAGAATTTGCATTCCAGAATTCTGATATTCTTCTACCGTCAGATTTTTCTCCAGTAAATCGAATCTTCTTCTTCTTCTTCTTCTTCTTCTTCTTCTTCTTCTTCTTCTTCTTCTTCTTCTTCTTCTTCTTCTTCTTCTTCTTATTTTCGTTATACGAAAATAAACGAAGCTCGTCTTACAGGTAGTGGAAACAGCGTTAAATAAGATTAAGTCGTATTTCGGGTGGGAAAGATTTCGAGACACTTTCAGACTGATATCGCTATCGTAGGATCAGACACGGAAGCGATGCCATGGATGGAGAAAGGTTATATCACAACCACGCCTCGAAAGATAGCCAGATGCCAAGCCTTCGATCTCGCCTCCAGCCCCGACCGGTTTTCTCCACCCTTTCGCTCGAATTTATCGACGAATTCCTTCGTGTCTCAGCCAGCTTTTCAAGCGATACGCGAAAATACCGCAACACTGGGAAACTCGGCCACCGATCGAACGAACGTTTATCCTACGGGGAACGAGAAACCCTCGAGATTTCGTAACGGCTCTCGTGTCTCTCCGAGAGTATTTCCTTAAATCTGAAGGTTGGATCAGCCACAATTTTCTCTGAAATTCTATTCTCGTTTCGCGAGTAAACATCTATTTCCGCTTTCTTCCTCTCTTTCTATTTCGCCCCTACGCGCGACTATATTTTTCTTCAGGTGAAATCTTCACGGGCAACGAAGCGCGTGCCTTTTTCCTGCAACGTTCTATAAATAATTCAACTAAAATAATATGATCCCCTCGCTTGGTCCTAGCCTTTCTTTAGCATTCAATCCTGGCTTTCACCGCCGTGCGTAAACACTATAACCGTCGTGGAATTACTCGCTTTATCCTTCCAAGTTTAGTCATTCTTATTCCTTTTATTTTCTCTTCCGACGCAAAGAAGATCTATTTATTCAAATTTTCAAAAATAATTCTTTCTGACACGATGAAGGAGGATATTATAAACCGTGAAATTTTTATTATCTTCGGATTCGAGTGCCGTTCATCTTTGTCAAAAGTTCCGTTGACATTTCGTTGACATTACTGCTTTCTTAAGACCCTGACAACCGACTGCTCCTGCCAGGCACGTAGCTTGAATTCCCGCGTGTTTTCCGAGCGATCGAAAAGATTCAAAGCGACCAATATTACATCCAATATATTCATAACGATTTCATATTATTCGTATTATTATTTTAGAAGCATACGTTCGTGACATTTTGTTTATAGCATGTATTGCTCTTTTTACCGTTTTATTTGATACCGCATGAAATATGTAAGACGCGAATTCGCGTCTCCGGTCTCCAGTCGTTGGAAAATGAAAAACGCGAATTCGCGTCTCCGGTCTTCAAAGTGTTAATATCGGATAACAACCGTCAGTCCGTTTCAAGAAAAACAAAAGACAGAAAACTACACTGCCCGAGGAAATTAGAGAATTTTGTTATTATAAATTAAGGGAATAACAACAACGAAATATCCTAAAATTATTGTTTCGTATGACTTTTAGATAATAATTGGAAGAGAATATACAGATCGCCCAATTGTTTCGAGCAATTCGTACGTAATATTTTACGATAGCACTTATCGTTGTTATTATTATTCGATAAATCAATTTTGTTAGGATCCAAGATTATTTCGTATTATCGTTCTATCGTTTAACATTCGTCTGGAAACGTTGCATAACTTCAATCAAGAGTTCCGAAGCTCGGCTCTTAGAATGGACAAACTATAAGTACGTTCCTCCCTTTGCTTCTCCATCGATCGGCAGTCGTTCGAAACTTTCACAAACGAGGAATTTCCATTGATCCAAGACTCGGACGTACCGATGGTGACCCGAATTTTCAGTGAAATTCTCTCCGATCCGGGACCCAAGAATTTTTTCATACGAAGAGAAAGCTGCAACCCCAAAACCTGGAGAGAGAGAGGCGCCCGACGCGTTCTACCGGCTTCATTTGACCCTTGTCGGTCGGACCGTTTGCCCGATCAAACAGTTTACCGTGTTCCTCGACGACACGTTCGTTCGTTAAACGGTAGCTCGCATCTTTCAACGTTCGACGTGTCTACGACGATAAAAGCTGGACTGGAAGATTGCTACGGGGTAAAGGTGACTTGTGTGTTCTCAATTTTATAGAAGAACTCGTTGAAAAGCCTTAGTATTGGCTCGAATGGCGCAGTGGATAGTAATTCTTTCTCGAAAATTGTCTCATCTCGTAATGTAAGTACATTTCAACGTTTCGAAAACTTCCGGCGTTGCGTAATTTTAGAATATTTCGAATATTGCACGCAGAAAGCGATAGTTTTTATCAACACTATGACGACCGTTGAAGCCTATATCTGTTCGTTTCTTTAGATATTTCTTTCATCATTCATTTTTCTATCTTTTTATTTTCTAAATATTCGGAGATATAGAATTTGTAGAAATCGAATTTTTCCAAGAATGTAACCGGAAATCGTATCTTTTTAATTCTCAGTGGGAAACTAGCCGTCATAGCGTTGAGCCTGCTTGGTCTAATTCTGCGTCAAGTTCGTGCCCAGATAAACAATCACGATCCAGCTGACTATGAGAACGGTATTTTCGGCATCGAATAAACCAAGGATTCCACGGGACAAGGCAACCGAGTTTCCGAAAACGATTACAATGTTTCGGTGACGCGTATGATGAAAGAGGTCTGTGACGAGTCGACACGAGCCGAGTCGCGCAAAGCACAGCTGCGAGAAATGCACACCTATAGGTACTAAGCATCGACGGACCGCGCGCGACCATAAAATGATCGTAAAAACTTAATTTTACGAGAGGCATAATATATTTGCCACCACCAGCGCCGTCGCCGCCACCACCGGCAGCACCATAGCCGCCCAACAACAAACGGTTAACCAGCGCCGGGGTAGAATTTCGTAGACGAACTCGCGGCACGCGCGACCAACGAATTCGATGGGACTTCTTCAAAGGAAGTGATTTTTTTCTGTGAAACAAGAGACCTCTTACTATAACTCACAGCGATAAGTTTTGAAAATCCTCTTGAAAATCCTATCGAGATCAGACAGTTTCTTTGAGCTTGCTCAGAAGGGAGAAGCTTAGCTTGGGAGAAATTTTATCTCATATTCTGTTCTCTTTGAGTTTATTTTATCACTGGATTTCAAGATCTAAACAACCTTGGATTTCTTTCACCTAAATTCAATTCACGGCAAGAAAGGTCTTGGCATTGATTCATAATCTTGGCAGCGATCTTAATTGGTCGACCGATTCTATTATAAAAGATAAAATAGCCAGATTTTAAATTATTGGTCGAAATCTCGTTACCGAAATTCCTGTCTCGATCAAGGAACCTTCGTTCAGCGTACAATACTTAAACGAACTCGCGAGATCGTCGAACGCGAAGAAATCTCGACGAAGAATCTAATTCGTGGATCCAGTCGAAGTCCTTCCCGCGCAGCGAGTAGCGCAGTTCGCTCGAAAGGACGAGGCTGGAACATAATTTCCTTTACGACCAATTAGTAGATCCAGAAACACATCTACGCCATTCGATGGCCGAGGAGGGAGAAAAAAAGAAAGAAAGAAAACGAGGAAGATGAGGAGCGAGCACCCAGAAGAAGGTAGAAGGGGAAGAAGTTTGTGGTAATCTCTTAAAACGCGTTCCAAGCCCAAAGTCTCACGACCGTTCTCGCTTTTCGGATTTTTGCCCGATGAAATGCCGCGAGAGCCACGAAGTTGGAACGTCGAGAACGACCGAAATTGAGGTATATATAATCAGCCAGCTCCATGAGGTGGGTGGTCTCGACGCGTGAACCTCGTTTAAAATGACCGCCGCGTCATGAGAACGTGAAGAGGATCCGCACCGACCTCTTCCTCCTCTGCTTTTTTCACTTTCCGTGCCGCGTGTCTTCGAGGGGAGCCGCGAATTTCTCGTGTATCTTCCTGTATCCCATCTTTGGTCGGTTCCTCGATTTTTCTTTAAGCACGGGACGGATGATGATCGTCGAAGGATGGAAGGATTCTAGGAGAATTATGTAACAGAGGTTTAGAAACTGTCTGGTACACCGATTCTGACGTTATATGGTAGATTTTGAGAAAGTCCATCAGGTTCGCTCCGTCTGGCAATCTCTATTTTAAGCGTGTTCGAAAGATTTTACCATGTTCCGTGATCATCATGCGAGAATTAAAGAAATCATTGTAATCGTTGTCGGTCGGACCACGCGAGTTTAGCTACCTTTATCGAAGCGATAAAGTTTATTATTTACAACGCACAGTGAGATTAAAAGAACATTTCTCGAACCGTTCGCGGCCGATTAATTTCCATTCGTCGACGGGCTGAAAAGAATTTCTATAAAGATAAATTTCTTTCGATGCAACATTTCCGAAACGGCGATCCGCCCAGCCTTCTTTGCTCCACGACCGCCTTTTCCACGAACAGGCGTGAAACTGCTGGCACGGTATCCCATTAACCGTCCGACAAAGTAGTCGATTTTTCGAGTAACAAGGTAAAGAGTCGACGATCGTGATTAATTAACGACAAGCGTCCTTTTTTCTCTCTTTCGGAAATCTCTCGTTTGCCTTGGAAAAACCGCACAATTACTAAGATCTCGCGACTCTGAAGACCGTCCCGATTTTCGAAACAATCGTCAACAGTCGCCTATAGTTCGATTCGAACGATACTATATGAAATTATCAAATTGTCGAGATTCTTTCAACCTCTGGGCACAGTCAGCTATGTGATGCTCGTTCGCAATTTACGCCCATTGCAACATGCTTGTCGAGAGAAACACCATGCACGGAAGTAAGCTCGATTTAAAACAACAGCGACGTAACAACTATAAACCGGAATTCTTCTTTCGATCCGACTCGCTCCGTGATCAGATACGCCTCGATCTTTCGCGAATAAAGAACATGGAAATTCCGAAGCCGAAGAAAATTCGCGTCTCGCGTTATATCCCGCTGTAGACATTCGCAGTAAAATTCTCTACAAGCGACGAAATACCTCGGCGAGTCAGCGTACGTACAAGAGAACGTTAAGAAGGCCGTGAACGAAATATATAACTTGGTTGTAAATAAAGACGTTCCGGGTGCGTGCAGCACGCGCGAATGCCTCTCTTTTCGAATCGATTAATCGGCGTTACAACTGCGAAGAACGCCCGCAAATTGGGAATCGCGTGTCACAATCCTGCATGTCCTCGTCTAAGATGGCTAAACGGGCTATTATAGGTGCGAGAGTAGTCCGCGCTACCGGCAATTACTTTAACGACGCATATTAATCGGCACAATAAAGCCTGTTACGAGGGTATAATTACAATATTGAATTATGGCCGACGTTTATTCTTGTCACGCGATATTAACGGCGCCGTTGCTCACGCAGGTCGTTGTCGTTTATGCGTTCATTCACAACCTCGCGGACACTGGATTAGCAAAAGTCAAGCGAGAGACTCGTCTTCCACCCACAAGCCCCTCTTTTCCCGGCCATTCCCTCGTTTCTATCTTTCTTCAACCGTTTCTGTCCCTTCTTCTCGCGGTTGGTTCTCTTTGTTACTGCCGGATTCATTGGCCGCGCTGATGTCTCTATTTCAATGTCCACGGAACTTGACAAACTGGTACCGCTTCGCGGAACGACTTCCCGATTTCTTCTGGCGCGTTTAATGGCGGCGCGTTGCCAGTGATGGCCCTCGACCATCGCGTAGCAGTTCGTAAAAGCGTCCGCCGCCTCGTTCGTTCCTTCCTTCACGCTGTGTCGTCGATTATCGATGCAACGCGTACCTTGAAAAGAGACTCGAGTTCGCGAGTCAAGCGGTAAGCATATCGAACGAGTAAGAGAAATTGCGATACATATCGAACTGCTCTCTGTTTAGGGATGATCTGTATTATCATTAAATAACGATACAATTTTCAGAGTTCGCCTCCTTTCTATCGTCGTGGAACTAATTCTCTTCTTCTAATACCAGTCAATTTAAACATCCTTTCGTATTGGTATCGTTACGCGTCGATTTTCCTTTTACGACGTGTTTCTACTAACAGTTTCACAATACAGTAAGTACGTTGTCCGTTTACATTTTGTTTGTTTGGGAAACCGATTGTCTTTTTCCTCGGTCAACATCCTATATATATATACACAAGGACCTTTCTTAATTTTCCGTAATAATACCAGCAGGTTTTGGCGTTTCAAACAGTGATTCGTCAAAGCACACAGAAACGCTAGAAAATGTCAAAGCGATGGAAGAAGATCATAGGACAAAAGCGAATCGATGGAAAGGACACGTAGCAGGTAGAAAACGGAAAGATGCACTTTTGCCAAAGGACATTAGCCCAGTCACTGGTTGAATGTCTTGCACAGAAGCCCGCTTAAACATTTTATGAGGTGGTCGGCGTAATTTGATGGCCCATAAAAACGCCTAGTCTAGTTTTTCCCGGGGCATCGTGATCCATCGTCGTGGCGCGGGCCACGCGCCACCTCGTGTCCCTGACTTCTTCGTTCCGTCGCTCACGGATTTATTCCTCCTTAACATCCATTAAGCCGGTAGATGCGTGGCCTAGATTACTCGATCCTCGTTTCAGCGCGAACCTTCTCTCGATCACGGACTCGTTGCGGTTTGCGATTCGCTTTCGTCCTAGCCAACTGTGTTTCGCGTTGAAAGTCGAGGCGACGTTTCGAATTTACGATCGCTTCGGATCTTTCCTCGTACGCTTTGCAAATAGAATCTCTTTGTAGTCGGTGAACCGGGCGATCGAGGGCCGCGTCGCTTTCGACCAACTAACTCTCACATCGAAACATAGAAGCGCTTGGATGCGGAGTTCCGCGTTGTGCCTAGATCGAAATTTACTTAAAACGAAGATACATATATATTCTTGCGTCTTGCTGGACAAGTACGAGCAGTTTCGAAGAAATGACGTAAGTTGGAATTGGAACTGTACCGTAGATACACCGGACATCTCTTTGCTTTAAACGATACTGTTTCTCTCTGTACACTTCCCACTATTTTGTCTCTGTTTCTGGATTATTACGTACAAACACATACACAGAAACTAAAAACCGCCTTCAGTAGCATTGCTATGGTATAGTTGAATCAACGTAATATATGCACCGATAGCAGAGAATCGGGTAATCGTTTAATTAATTTCTTGCATTCTATGTATGCACGAACCGTTCAGAAGCTTTCCAAAAAACGATGAAATCACACGTTTTTTAAAAATTTGTCATCTTGATGACTAAAAAGCTATTGAGTGGATCAGTTTCTGGAAAGCTCTGTACCGGCAATAACGCGTATGAATGGTCGTCAAATGAAAAATTTCAATTGTTCGACAGGACTAAAAGGACAGGATCGACGAACGGAGGAGGACGATTAGGCGAAAATTTTTCCTTTCCGTGAACGGAGTGTTTCTTGTTACGCCCTAAGAGGCTGTATAAACGACCGTGAAGCAGTTAGCTCTGGCAGAGCCAATGGAACGAGCTTCCACTATGACGAAAGCGAGTTCGGCTAGGCCAGAAGCAGGAAACGAGAAACGTGGTGGAAATTGAAAATGGTATGGACGACTAGGCATGAGGGACAGATGGCCGCCCGGATATAGGAACAGAACTGAAAGTGTGCGGAAATTACGTGATCCGCTTTCAAGCCCCTACAATTTTCGTGGACGTGACCCACGGATTGATTTCCCAAATCGATCGCACCGACGTTAATTAACTAGCTACATACGAACATTGTAAGTCCGGAATCTAACAATTTCTGTATGCAATATATCGCGAATAATTCCTTAACAATTCAAACGAATTTTGAATCTTCCGCAGGCTGCAAGCTGAGTCCGTTTATGCTGCTCGATGTTTCACCTGTGATTTCTTCGAAGCAGATTTTGATTTTTCGCGAAATGCTTCTCGGGAACTTGACTAAAAGATCGGATTACATGGCAGAGACTTCGGTAAGCAAGTGCAGGATCGTTTTTCGATTGTTTGAAAGCCCAGAGCAGTAAGCAAGTTAGCGCGACAGAAAATGCGAAGATCTGTTTGCCTACGAAGAGTTTTTTTTTTCTTTTTTATTTTATTTGTTAGAATATTTACAAACAATNTCTTTCACAGAATTTTTAGTAAATTTGTTTGGCGTGGTTCTGTGGCTTGGATTATATAAGTTAGAGCGAGTTAGATTCTTCTTGAATCTGGTGTTTCAATCTAGGGGGTAATGCCTTTTTAGTCTGCGGGTCTGATCCGTTTTATCCAGTAATTGGGTGACTAACGGGTTTTGGTGATTGTTGACTCTTGTATGATATCCGTTTTTGAACTTTGCGATTTCTTCTTTGACTGTGGGTAATGTAAGATCGCGATGAATCGTTTCGTTGGTAACATACCAAGGTGCGTCTATTAGGGATCTTAGAGTTTTTGATTGAAATCGTTGGAGGATTTCTATACGAAGAGTTAATTTCAATTGCGTTAACCAATTAAATTTTTCTTCAATTTCAGTATCAACGTCTGCCGCAACCTACCAATGACGGAGTTATGACTTAACACCTTGGATAAAACACGATTCTCGGTATCGTAACAAAACGAATAATTTTGCTGCTCCCCTTGGCTGCCAAAGGCAAATCGCAAAGAGGATTCCCCGACGCTTTGTCGCGGGAACAAAGAAGAAAGAGAAAATACCGTCGAGCAACCAATAAGTCGTGCACCCTACGGCGGTTGGTACGTTACATATAGTAATCTAAGTTGTGTTTATGGCTGAATATATATGCATAGCAGTCCGGCGAATCGTGGTGGCGCGAGGAACTCATTACCCTACGTCGAGGGTATTAGCATATTTAGAGGCAAGCTCTCCTTCCTCGTCTCCGCGTTTCCACCTCTTATCAAACCTCCCTACCTCCGTCATGCTGCTCATTCCCCAACCTCCGGCTCTTTCTTCTCCTCTCTTGCCTCGCCCTGCTTTGTATCCCCTTTCCTTCGCGTTGAAACTCAAACCCGGTGCATCCAATCTCATCGACCAAAAATTAACAAAGAATAATTAACTCTAGTATCTTCTCTAGTAACTGTCCAAACTTTATTTTTCTATCTTCTTTTTCTTTCTTTTTTTTTTTTTTTTTTTAGATTATCGTAATAAGGAATTTTTAGAAGGAGAGGAGAACGTTTTTTAAAATAAATTCTAGAGAAAATAACGAGCATAAATTGTAAGTAAAAAAGAAAAAAAAAAGAGAGAAACAACACGAAGGAGGAACGACCTCCCAAAAAGCACGTCCGTGAATTTTCATTCCTTCTTAATTGCGATTCGACCTCAGGTATTTGCGGACCAGCGAGAAGGCATTCGACGAGGAGCGCGTACGAGGATCCAGTCTCGCGAATAAAATTTGTATCCGCGCCGGTATGCGCGAATAAAAGGCGAGACATCGGACGAGGGGAGGCAGCAGGATGGCGAGCCGGGCTAAGTAATTAAGGAAGCTCATCCTCAGAGACAATTTAACTTAATGAGAGTCAGCCAGTTCCACCCTAGCTATCTCTCCCAACTCCTGCAGATCTCCTTCCATCCTCCATCCCCTCTCTATCTTTCTCTTATTCTATCTCAATCCATCTAGCTTTACCCTCTGTTTTCTCGACGCGTAGTTTCCCCTTTCCAACGCTCGTCCATCTTGGAAGTAAAATGTCTACTTTCCAGACGTCCGCCCCTTTTTCTTTTTTCCTCTCTATCTCACCTCGCAATCCGTCCAAGAATTTAGATAAGACTTTATTTTATACCAGCACGCCAGCTACTTCGCTTCTCTTCTGTTCCTTCGTTCCACCGTTTCCATTTACGTCGACAATTGGATACGACGTCCGATACGTACAATTTACTTATACACTTTTAATTGGTACAATTTTTTAAACAATTCTTATGAAACTTTATCTTAGACGTAAAGATTGGATTGGATCCGACGAAGGACAAATTTTTCCTCGAAATTTCGAATTTCTCGCGTTACCGGTTACTGGTGCAAATTATTGCACAAAGCGTGCGCTATACTTAGAAAGCTTAGGAGCATTTTGTTATACAATTTTTCTAACGAACGAGTTACGATTAAATGGGATTTTTCCAAACGTTACACGCTTCGTCGCAGCAAAATCTTGGAGAAACATTTTTCGGGCTACGGTAAACGCTCGATCCTCGACAATTCGACGGTAGGCTTTTTATATACGGAATTCGTTGCATCAGACCGTAGGAAAGCCTGCGTTTACATACCAAGAATTTGTGTTTAGATCGCTACATTTGCCGTTCAGCTGTACCGCTCGCGAAAGTTTACTCGATCGTAGTCGCCGCAGACAGATCAGAGAATAGATAGTGCGCCTGAAATACGAAATACGAACGTCCAGCGGCCAATGAAAAGAGAACTCGTTTAATTTTCCATCGAATTTAATTTGCAAAGGTAAAACTTACGGAGGAACCGTTCAATGAAACGTTGAATTCTAAATCTCAACGATAATACGCGTACATCTGTAGTTGTTCAAATTATATACACCGATGTGGAGAAAATATCTTACGTAATCTAATCTCATAAATATTAAGCAGAGTTCGTTATTATACCAGAAGATATTGAAAAATTCCATTCGTTGACGTTAATTTCGATTCTTAAATTTGAAACATCTTAATTAATTTGACGTTAATCTCGCGTCAAAAATTCTTCGCTTTCGTATAACGGAATTCAGCCTCTCTTAATTAATAATCTCGTGGTCGTTTAAAAATGATCCTAGGAACTTCGAATACGTTCGAGGAACGTTCTTTCGTTACGTAAACGAATTTCGAGGTTGGAAATAACTGGAACGACAGGAACAGAGACGATTAGTTACATCGTCAAAGGGTGTGAAAAGCCCAAGACGAGCGGGGAAACGCGCGACTCCTCGAATTCGGTTGTCGACCGCTTGAAAACGTCTCGCGTTATTGGTCTCTGCTCGCTTCGATCGACTATATTCGATAAAACTCCAGACGCGACTACGAAACGCAGAGGAGCTCTTCAACCACTCGACCGCCCGTTTCGTATCCTTCGAGAGATCATTCATCGTAAAACGAAACCCTAACTCTTAAAAAAAAAAGACGTACAGGCAGAAAGGTGGACTCCTTGTAAAGTACGCGTGTGATTTATGTAGTTTAGAAAATGTCAAATTATCTAGGGAAACTTATCTTGGACCGACGGAATAAGGTTTGGTTAAGCGAAGAAACGTCGTCGCGTGCTTGCTGTGCAATATGCATGCTGAGAAGAATTCTTACGAAGGTACCTTGCAGAGTATCTGCTTCTTCGAAACGCCATCTAAGAGTATGGTTTCTCGCAAGGCTATGTGCTCGATGAAATGTTTGCAGGATTATCGGGAAAGATCGCAAGTGCAGGGAGTGTCGTATCTTCGCACTTGTTGCATTCAATGCCCTTCGCCTTTATCGTAAAATAGGTATTTTATCTTAGCCGCGACAATATATTTATCGCTACGGTTTTCCATAAACAAACGTTTCTATACGATAGCGATTATTAAAGCAAAGAAATTACGATATATCTGTGGCGGATCAAGCGGCCTCGGTCGCCAAACGGTCGAGGAACGAAACGACGACGGCACGCACAAACCTCCCGCGGCAACGCCAGGCTGGCGATCGCCACCAGAGGGCCAACAGCGATCGGACGATGTTCTCGCTAGTGGTCGAATTGGCTCCGCATTAGAATATATACCGCAATTAGCGAAACGCCTTCTGCGTTTAAGGCAGAGACTACCGGGCATAGCCTTACCAACAAGTCCGCCGGTAGTCCCGGAACGAAACGCGACGAACCTTCTTCTTTAGGAACCATCTACGAGGATCGGCCGACAACAACACAACTGGCGGAAGTGGGATCAACCGATCCCCTTCATATCATAACTATACAAACGATACATCGTGTAACGAACGATCGAGGAACTTTCGAGGAGAAAAGGCTCGTAGGATGAAACGGTGAATAGCATCCGGAGATTCTACCTCCGTCTCCTTTAATATTAATCTTTAATATTAGCTTGAATTAATATAATTACAATAGCTGTTAAAGAACTCTGTTCTTTCTACATTTCCGAAACGATTGAGAATTTTATAAAATAATACGACTACACGTTTCGCCTGACGATATAATTGCGAATGAAATTACAAAAATTCGCCGTCAAACGCGACCAGATTTAAATGGGAGAAACGTGCCTCGTCCGGAATGATGTAATTATATGAAAGCGTCGTAAGGAACGCTAAGATTTAAAGCAGAAGCAGAGAAGGATAGGGCGGACGATAAATCGACTCGAGATCGGCTACTTTGCATTTTTTCCGCCAGTAAGTTAGTCGAAGCGAGGAAGATGGGAACGTACGTAGCTGAGTCATTGGAACTGGCTACGGGACGAAAGAAGGGATCGGTTGGATGAGAAGGGGCAAAGGGTGGAATCATTGTTACGGAAAATGGATGGAGATCCGCGATGAAATCTTTTCTGAAAGGTAAATGGAACGGAGATGGAAGTCGGGGCATAAAAGATGAACGACGCGATTGCGAACCGCGTGTACCTATATGCACCGCTGAATCTCAACCGTGTCGACGTGCGTTCGCTTGAATTACGATTCGTTCAACGTTGATGGAATCTCGCGAAGGCAGCTTGATCGTACGATATCATCGATCCTACTTCGTTTTCCTTCTTACGTCTCGTTTTAATGAAACATAAGTATACTGATTATCACCGTGGTGAAACTGATCGATTACCATTCAAATTCGTCGATTAGGTTGTTCGTCTAATACGGGGCAATTTGTTTCTTTTGTCACCTTCCAAAAATATTTTATCGAGATTAGAACGTTAGATTTGTCGCCCTGAATGGATAGTCCCCTTAAGAGGCAATAGATTAAGCGAATGGAAATATTTTTAGGAAATCTGTTTTATCTATAACTTTCATATTCTTTGTATTCTTTCTGCGTTCCGAGGAACAAGGAGCGAAGGTTACGCTTAACACAGAACAAACTATGGAGGTTTGTGCGTTTTCAAGCTAAATAAAAAATAGTAAATCGTTGGATCGTATACTTTCGATATTACGGGGTGGTGAAGGCAAAGTGAAAGGGAGGGTTCGAAGCTGGGATTCGATCGCAGCGCCATCGTACGAAGCGCGTCAAAGGTCATTAGCCAAGAATCGATAAGGCAGGGAAGGGTGGGTCGATAAGGTCGGCCGAAAGAAAACAACCCCGTTTCATTACCCGTATTGCGACGGCAAAGGGTGAGGTAATATAAATAAAAGGCCTGTTCCACGAAGATGAAAAGTTATTTTCCCGGCGAAGAAAATAGGCGGACGCATAAATGTTCTTTGAGAGAAGCAAATAAACGAGGTTTCTAGAAAAGACAAACAAAAGAGGCGAAGAAGGAAAGAAATAAAATTTTTTTTGTGTGAAACGTTGTAGACAAAAATGCGATCGAACGCACGGTAACGCTTTTTTATATATATTCGTATAACGTTTCTTTTTATTTTTTACGTTAAATTATAATTCGTCAAAGTTAGACTGGTAACTGGATTACGAGATTCGCAACATTAGGAAAGATATTGCTAATTTATACCGTAGCGAAACTGCAGTTATACGCCAGAAAAATCATAGTCAGAGCTGCAAAGTTTGAAACTCGGCGATAAAAGGTTCCCTTAACGCGGTAGGAAAAACAGGTGCAAGAATTCTCAGCGCGATAATTGTCGCTGATAACGCGGTTGGCTCTTTCGAGGAACTGGCATCTGGCTCGGAGTTAATTTCGCGATCAATTACGGTCGAGTACAAGATGCAGCTTCGAGTTAGAAACATCCAGCGCACGACCAGCTGAAACAGTGGTTTTCAAGCCGTTGTGCCAACTTCTGTTCCTCCGAACATCTCGCAGCTATAACCTCCTTGAATTTTGTTTTACAACCCCGTGAGAGATCGGGGATTTCCACGTTGGTCTCCCTCGTCGTTCTCTGCACACTTAAATCGAACGTCAACGTTAATCAAGCTAATGTCAAGCATCTAAAATCCTTACGATCATTAAACGTTAGTATTCCCCCTGCCCCCGTTAATTGACCTCATAACTAACTGTCCAATGCACGACACTCTGGTGTTTTCTCAGTCAGCCGTCAGTAAGCTCTCTGTTTAAATGGAACGCTCCCAAATATTTCTAATCTCCTTCGCAACGTGTCCAGCAATGATAGTAGTATATACGCTGCACTCTGCCTTATACCCTGTCCAGTGTAAATCAACCTTAAGCACGCTGCATGAACGTAAATTCAGTATATTTACAACGTGCACACGGAAAGCTTTCTACTCTTCCCCTCCCCCTGCCCCCGGTTATCTCATTTGTAATTCCAAGCAGATCCTCCGTGATCCTCTCCGATCCACGCATAACCCTATCGTTCTATTGAACGTAGCAATTAAATCGGTCCCTTTGCACGAATTCCTGTTGAGTTTAATTTAATTTATCTTAATCTTAAAGAGTTATATATCTCCGTAACTCGTAAACACGATGACAGCTGATAAGATTTAGATATAAAATTGGAAATGATATTTACAATTACAAGTCAATTAGAGGTACATCGAATTAGTTCCTACAGCTATACGATGGAATACACGAACGAACGATAGGAAATCTGTGAAGTTTATCAGGCAAAGAGATAGTCAGCGTTTTCCTTCGATCGTATCGCGAGGACGAGTCGAGAAGTTGCGCGGATAACGAGCGATTCGCGTAAACTTGTCGTCGCTCGTAAAATTCAACGTTTACAGATCGGCCGGTCGATCCGCCGGTTTTATGCGCGCGCGCGCGCGCGCGTGATCCCAAACATAGGAAGTTGATATAGAAGTCTATTCTCGTTGAGTAAATAATCAGTCGACGCTCGAGAACACACGGCCCCTCGTGGCAGCCGTGCGATTTCCACCAGACCCGAAGCCTCTCCGACGATCTTCGCACCGCCCCCGTTTTTTCCGAACATCCTCCGCCTCATGGAGGATGAACGGAACTATGGATGACTGCCGATGAGTCTGGCTGCAGGAATTTTTATTTCAAGACAATCCGAGCAAGGCGTTGTTTGATATTGAAAAAGAAAAAGAAGAAAAGGAATGCCGTGCGATAATAATTTGTACGTATTAATCCTACGTTCTTCGGACCATCCTCGACTCGATCGCGTTCACTCCGTCAATTTCCTCTTCCTCGCCAATCATTTTAGTTTCAAAGAAATCGGGAGAGGCGAAAGAATCGTTAGCGATAAGCGCAGAAAATATTATTAAAGAAAATTTGAGGAACAGCGTTAAGATATAGGGATTTTTAAAGATTATTGGCTTCATTCCTCTCGCAAGTAGAGCAATTTTTTACTAGATGGGCTAGAATTCATTATTCTGGCAACGAGTTCGTAGAAAAGAACAGGAAGAATTGTCTGGTTTCGCTACGAGTGTCTAAAAGGTGCTGTGGCGAATCAAGCAGCCTCGGTCGCCAAACGGTCGAGGAACGAAACGACGACGGCACGCACAAACCTCCCGCGGCAACACCGGGCTGGCGATCGCCACCAGAGGGCCAACAGCGATTGGACGATTTTCTCGCTGGTGGTCGAATTGGATCCGCATTAGAATATATACCGCAATTAGCGAGACGCCCTCTGCGTCTAGGGCAGAGACTGCCGGGCATAGCCTTACTGACGAGTCCGCCGGTGGTCCCGGGACGAAACGCGACGAATCTTTCTTCTTTAGGAATCATCTACGAGGATCGGCCGACAACAACACGACTGTGGAAGCGGGATCAACCGAACCCCCTTCAGTGCTCTATTTGCGAGGATCTCTCCAAGGACGAAATAGAAAATTTCCACGAAGTACGGTCGTTCTGTGGAAAGAAGCCGGGGGAGAGGGAGGCAGCAGATTGAAATTTACAAGGGTCCGGTTGAAAAAACTACCCTATAGAGTACATCGATATGGGGATAACCTTGACGCTTCGGTCGATCGATTTCCGAAGATCTCTTTCAGACACAAGTTCGAGCGATATTAACGTTGGAACGACGATAAATTACGCGAACGAAAAATTACGAGTATCGAGTATCGAGCTAGGTCGCGGACGAAGGAAGCCGAAGGAGGAAAAATTCGAACGGCTCTGATAAACGAACCGGTGGAACGCGCGAGACGCATAATAAGCATAGCACGGCGGGGAAGGTTGGTCGCGAAGAAAATAAATTCTGCAGCTTATTAGACACGAAACCATGGAAGAAACAAGAGAAACGACATTAAGCAGCGAAGAGGGAGAAGAAAAGGAGAAGAAGGACGAACCAATCGTACCGTGGAAAGCGCAGGAGACCATCTCGTGATAAAGACTCGCTGCGTCGAAGCGGAATACGCGCGCGGTTCGTGTAGAAAATGGAGGACCGAAGGAAGAAGCACGGGGAATTCAAATAAATTCGAGGTCGTTCCGTAAAAACACGGACATGGGATAAACTTTACGACATTATACCCCGTAAGTTATGAATATTGCGGCTCGTACGGTTGATTAAGTGGACGAGCGCGAGCGGGAAGCTCTCGTACTCGGGCTGCTCTCTATCTCCGCCAAATCGCAGCCGCCATTAAGTGGAAGATATCCGACACCTCTGGCGACGCTGTGCTCTAGACGCGTCCAAAGCTCTCTCTCTCTTTCTCACGCCCATGCATCTAGCCGCCATTACATTATCGAGGCTAACGGGAAACCATCTAGCATCCTCTGTATGCAGCACGATTAAACGCGTCTCTCCGTTTATGCTCGTCTCTGAATCTCTATCATCTACCAGCGTTTTCTTGATCGTAAAACAACAGATATTTAGGGATTCGGTAGACGAGGCGGCTTCCACCTATCGACCTATTAACCGGGTTGATCTTATCATTTATTTCGTGTAATTACAGGATCAGAAGTTAAGAGGCTAAACTTCCACATCTTAAAATTCAATCTTGAACTTTGCTCGGAATAACCAAATTTATACGTAGACGAAGCACAGTTTCGATCGGGTCGGCTTTCATTTCTGCTCCTGTAAATTACGACGTGCCTTCTTCGTCTTTGATGGAAACGTAATCTCAAGAAAGGAATTGTTATATCGAGCGGAGAGTTAACGCAGCTCCTTCGTGCTAGCAGCTACATAGTTGACGCTTTCGAACTCCAACGTTTACTTTTGGTAGAGGTTGGATTTTAAAGTCACGATTCGAGGAATTGGAGGAGGACAGAGAGCGGAGAAGCCTGGGAAGGAGATCGGAGGAAAGCGCGATGCAAGCTGGTAGAAAAAGAATGGACGGGAGAAAAGAAAACGGCTCTCCCGCCAAGAAGAGCGCGCAGCAGTCGAGCCCTCGAATATAGCTGCAACATCAAGTATCAACAATATTGCCTCGTGGCCTCGGTCCTTTGACATCTGAAAAATAAGACGAGGACATCGTATCCGCAGGCTCCCTCCCTTTCCGACTCGACCGCTGCAGAAAGCCTGCTGGAATTCAAAATGGCTGGCTCGGGTTGCAGTGTGCGTGGGCAACCCGGTAACACCGTGGTCGTTCTCTCGACTACGCGGCACATGTGTCTCTCCTTTGGCTGAAACGTTTCTATTTCTCCGCGTTGGCATCGCGTTTCACGAACGCCTCCTTCGTATCGATTCTGCTCTCTCGATTCTGATACGACCATTACCACCATTCTATGGAATATAGAATCGTAGATAAGGTGGAAAGCTATGGTCGCAGCGGATACGTGTTCCGACGAACCAGACATCCGAAAACGTAGATGCGTACGCTTGTAAGAATCCGCGTATACGGTGGCTACAGAAACTATCGACACACTGTAACGTTTGCGTACCAATTAATCGAGTCTCGATACGTTAACAAATTTCGTATGATTTAGCGTCTCAGTCGCGTGATCCCGCGTGACCGCAAGACTTTCATACGGCGAAAATAAAAGTATTTTATTATACCGTCGTATTATAGCGTTATTGGGAAATAAGGACGTGTCTCGATACTTTCCACAGCCAGTATGTAAATACTTCGCTTCTTTGACGTATCTGACAAAACGCGCATCTACTGTGATCGTAGCCCGAGTCTCGATCATAGACAAACAACGTTTCGTTTGTTCCAAGGAGGAAGATGTTTGGCGGGTTCCATTGATGCGTTAACTTCGTTACGATTCGTGTAACTTTTATGGAATCCGAGAGAAACGCGTCAGTTTGCCTCGGAAAGCTTAAAAGACACGTAGCTTGGTAAGGGAATTGGCCGAAGAATAAGTTGGACGCGATCCAGCGTTACAGGTACGGCTGTACGAGGCTGTTGATCAGGTTAGGTCGTGCCTGGGCTGGGTTCTGGATTCCCTGGTGCACGCTCGTAGGTTCGCACCAAATCGTGATTCCCCGAAGTGGGGATGTCGAGTGAAAGGAATAGCCGAAGGAGGTAGAACCGAGAGAGGAACGAACGGATCGAAAGCGGGAGAACGCCATAGTCCGACGGCGGCCATGCTTCTCAACGCGCGCCGCAAAATCGTTTCCATCTTTGAACACGTTTCCCATGACCTCCTCGATCGGAGAACCCGTTCGCGATAAAATCGAAACGGTATAGCGCGTACCTTTTTTATCGAACGATATAAAAACGAGAAATCGATAAGTTTTTGCGACGACATACGCACGCACGCGGTTTATCAGATCCGGTATAGATGAAATTCGCGTCGTATTAGTAAAAGGAAAATTAGAAAAGTTTCGAAAGAACGGCGAATTCTCCTTCGATAGTTGAACAGCAGGCGTTATGCGCGATCCATCGAAGCGGTTACGATCGACTCAAAATTTGTAGAAAATTCCAATCTACTTTATTACACGCAAAATAAGCCGGTAAACTAGCACCCGGGTCGATAAAGGCGTTGCTCTATTCAATTAGGCGTCCGTAAAAAATAGAATGAAATCGAACGATATAGAATTTTTGTCGATACGATAGCGGAGGATGTTCGATGAACTTCTCGGACCTCTTCTATCTATCTATACAGCGGATAGAGAGTAAAGCTTGCCATCGGCGAATAATACGAAAAGCTAAGAGAAGAGTCAGCTTGGTCCGAATCGGTGTTTTCATCGCGACAACATAAACCGACGTTGTAAAAACATGTTAGTCGTATATATGGCAACGCTATACACGCGGACATCAGAATATCCATTTTTCTCATACAAACAGAAACACAACGCGCCGTAACCGCCTACCCATTCGACCACCCCTGGAACACTCTCTGTCTCCTTTCCCAACCTTCAACCCCCTACTCCTGCGCCCCTTGGCTATTCCATCCCGTCACGCGTCCCATTTTTATTCAAATTCATCTGAGAGCTCCTCCGAGCGTCGGTCGAGAGAGTGCTGCTGGCCGGTTCGCCAGTTTACAGGCTGGTCCTCTCCCTCCGATTCCATCTCGCTTCTTCGACCTGCAACGTTCACCTTTCTCTTCCCCTCGTTTTCCATAAATTTTGCATTTTATCTAGTCTACCCGGTTGCGACGTCGCTGTTTCGCGTCTTTATTCTCGTACTGGGCACCAGACCAACGGATCGCCACAGTTTTCTGCGAGTTCAAAATTCTGGTTCGTCGATCGAGGTTTCGTCGATCGGCTCCGAAGTCGGTATGCAATTGGCGAAGTAACGATCGAAATTATCGAAAAAGATTTTATCTTGGAAATTATAGACGGTTTAAAATAGATTTATTCGAGTCAGGTTAAGCTTGTGACGCGTCGATATTGTTTGTAATTCGTTAAATTTGATTATTTTGTAAATATATACCTCTGAAGATGGTCTACATGAATCATGGTAAGTGACTCTCCGATAGTATGACTAACGCGTAACCTTTAAGGCGTAATTCTTCGCAATGAATAGACAAGTTTACCATCGGTCATACGGCTCGAACCATGGACTATTATCCATGAACAGGGTTCTTGTACATTTATTCTATAAATTTGAAAAGACAAGAAGAAAAGAAAGAAAGTCGAAACAACGGACGCGAAAGAACATAACTAACTGGCAAACTTTGATTCAGCTTCGACGTAACAACTGATCTATCTATTCTACGGTTGATTCGTGAAGTTTCAGGGGCATGGCCGCGCGTGCACGTGGAACAGGATGGCGTGTGGTGCGCGCGTGAAAAGGAGTAAAATAACGCTGAACATGCGCGCACCATCGGCCGATCGTAAAAGCAGAGGGACCGGAACGAACTGTACGCGTTGATAGTTCCTACACATACGGTTTTCTTTCGGTCGCGTTTAATGAAATTGCCTTTTCGTGGCGGGAATTCCGGGGCCCTAATGAAGATCATACGGCTAACCTCGCTGAAATATAGCCGCTGATAGCCGATGATAAAACAAAGCCCCGCTGGATCGCATTAAATCCATCCTAAGAGAGGGATGGACGAAGAAAAGACGCCACGACATCGACGACGCGGACGTGTCCGACCGTTAATCTTCGGATTACGACGACCGCCTTCTAGAAACGTGACGTGGGATTTCTTCTTCTTAACGCTGCGCTGTCGCGGGAAAAACGAATCGCTCGAAGCTTCCGGATGCGTACTTTGCCCTCCAAGGAAATAAATCTCGCGTTTCGATGGTATTATAACGCTTACAGGGGTTTCGTTTAGATAATCGACAAATTCGACAAAGATTCCAAACTATTTTTCTACGCAACTACGTACGACTCTGCCGTTTTAAAGAAGTTTAATTATTTTCACGACTTTAAGAAGGATAGATGGAATCGGTAATCCTCGGCTCGAGGAGAAAGTAATAGCTCGCATAATTCGAGTCGTGAAACCGTAAAAACGCGTAATACACGCTTTTAAGAATCTCGAGCAACGGAAGAGAAAAGCGTATCGCGTAGATCCCTGTAATTCTCGCGATACCATCGAGAAAAAACAAGGTGAAACGAAATGAGAAATCGACTCACCTTCCGGCTGAAACGACAAGGGCGATGAGATGGTTGCGAAGCGACGACGGTGCAGCGTCGTCGAGCGTCGCGACGGTTGTTGCAGGGCCGAGGGAGGGGATGCCGCTGCCCTTTTCCCTTCCAAGGGTTTCCACGGCCCGAACGGCTAGTCCATGCCGTCTCGTTTTCCAGCTGCTGAAACATCCAATGCACGTTCAAGCGATTCGTAACGTGGCCGCCGGCCAAACACATCGGACAGTGCCGCTCGTTCCTCGGCTTTGCTCGTCCACCAATGCTTCTCTCTCTCTCTCTCTCTCTCTCTCTTTCTCTTTCTCTTTCTCTCTCGTTCGCCGCGCTCCAAAGCAGAAGAACCAGCCTCGAATCGCGTTTCTGTCTCGAATCACGATCCAATCCCGAGAGAAACGCTTCCTTTCATCGTTTCTTCCTCCCCTTCCTACCGATTATACTCGGACACTCGCGTTCAACTTTTTACACGCGATAACCTACGCGGTCGTCGGGCCGGTCGGGCGCTTTCCGCGTTGCACTCACTGTAACGTGATCGCACGGATCGAGGTTCGCGAACCGCGGACCTTGCTGTCGCTGCTCGATCTAAAGATTATATACATATAGATCGTATAGATCGTCTATGCAGACTACTGTATACGCGTGAAACGTGCAACTCGCGAAGCAACGATCCATGTCCTCCGAGAATGATCCTTCGCCGAACCAAGCAGGATACGAAGCACGAAGCGTTTCGTATGCACACGTGGCGTCGATACGCGATAAAAGAAAAGCGAACAAGACGAAGAGCCGCAAGACTGGAAATCGAGGCGAAGAGCGTCGAAAACGCGCGAACCTGACGTTAGCGAATCTGGCGATGCATCGCGTTGGCTGAGTTCCGACTGCGGCTGCCGGCGCGGCGGCGAGTAGCGAAGCGAAGAGACGTTACGGCTCTCTATACACGCATTGGCGAACGTAACGGAACGGAAATACACGCGAGGCGAGCCAGGCGAACGAGTTAGCTCGCTGCCAAAGCTTGGCAGGTCTACACTATGCGTGCAGCTCGGGCCAGATCGCCGGTAGGTACCGCGGCCAACGGGATCTACTACTATGCTCCAACTGTACCGGCCTTTTCTATCTCCCTTTCTCCTCTATTTTCCTCTCGCTTTCTCTCGCGCTGGTCGCCGCGTCTCGCGGCGGACGGATCTCTCGCCAAGCCGACAGAACACAGGCCGAGAGCGGATTTGTTGCGAGCGACACGTAATAACGACCGCCTCTCTTTGCCTCGCACACGCTAGCGTCGCAAAACCGTAGGATGGAACCCGGTCGAAGCAGGCCAATCAGGCAGCCACCGTATCTACCTGCGGACTGCCTTCTGTGTAGCACCTGCGGCCAACGTGGCCAGGCCTTGTAGGTACTTTGTAAAATGCCGGCGACCGTCGATGACAGATCACCTCGGCCTCCCCTAACCCCTAGACCGTCTCTTTACCTTCTGGCAATACTAACCGAGCTCTTCACCTTTCTCCCTCTCTCCCTTTCTCTTTGGCTTTCTCGTATAATCTTACTAAAAGTTTTATATCCTATTTATCAAGGTTTACGTTGTTAATGTTTCTGTTCTCTATGTTAACGTCAAAGATAGAACATCGAACCACGATTAATTGCTGCGATTTTCCATAATCGATCTCAATTTTTATTTCGCTTCATCAGCCAAGCGTTTCTTCGGTAATTAATTTACAATTACGATTAAAATTATTCATCTAATTATCTGCGACGCAAGGTTCTTCGAATCTTCCAAGGATTGACTCTTATCGCAATACCTGCTGAACCTGCGTGACCGAGACGGAGACCGTATTCGTCAGGGTTTCTCGGAAAGCGGGAAACCTCCAATTCACCTCCACGATCGCGAGGACGGAAGATCTCGAGAATCGAACTAATTGCGAAGGGAAACGAGTGGCCAGTGCGCGAGTCGCGGTGTAGTGAACGTCGCTTGATTGAGTCACTAGTCGCTTTTATTTCGTTGCCTATTACCCAGCCTGGAGGCCGCAAATGCGAAACAAAGGCTCTCTCGCCATTGATTGAACTCGCTTGTCTCTCGGAAACGTTTAGCGGTCGAAATTGGCGGTGCTTTGGCGCTTTCTCGCCGCGATGCCGGCTCCCAGAGACCGCTCATTATCTCTATCATCATCGTCATCTTCTTCATCGTCACGGGCATCGTAATCATCATCGGTATCGTGGCGAATCGGACCGCGAACGCGCCACCCGTTCTCCGATGCCTCCGCGTTGCTCGTAAAAATATCCGAGGCCGTTTGCGGAACGCTTCGAACGGGCATAAACGGTCCGCAAAGCACATGGAATGTCAGCGTTTATCCTGGATACGTGTATTCTTCTTATTCCTGGCATAATACACGCGTGCTTTCCTCGGTTACTTAACTCCCACCCCCGAATTCTTCGTTTTCTTATACAGCCTTATAGTGGCGGCGAAAGCTGCCGATACATAGCGATCGGTAAGAAACGAGAGTTCTTCTCTCAAGATAAAAAGATTCGTTCCATCCATTTGACGCTCTAATTAAATAATTTTTGGAGAAGACATTACAATTTTGTAGATCGTCCGACTTTCATTCCCAAATTCATGATAAACAAGAACTTTTGTCGATTATTCGTATTCGCGTTTGATTTTTTGATTTGCATTGAATTCGATCTTTTCCTTTTAGAGTATAAAGTAGAATTTCCCTCGTCGGTCTCGCATTCTCCTCCGATATTTGTAAAAGAAGATAACATTGAATTTCGTAAATCGTTGGAAGAAAGTCGAGGACTTGTTTCTTTCTAACGAAACCGTACAGGAACACTCCTTCTCGTTCGTATCGAGCCTATCGGCCAAACGATAAAAATGTCAAATATATTCGTTGCCCCTCGCAGACCGGCGTACAACGTCGAATACTTTAATTAACACGGTTGAAAAGGGAAACGGGGCTCTCTGTGAGAAGAAATTTCGAAAGAATCACTGGCACGGACCGCGTGCGGATTTTAATGTTAATTCCAGCGATTGGCTCGCCCTGGCTGTGTCGAGATTTCAGGTCCAACCCACGATATCTTAATAGGTTCCCTGCTACTCCAGTCGCATGATGGCCGCTCGTTTATTTTCGATCGCCTGCTTCGCTCTCCGACAAGGCTTCTATTCAACGAAATTATTAACTACGAGGATCTGTTATCTGAAGAAAAGCGAGAACACGATAGGCGATAATGTTTTCATCGAACAACGTCGTTATCGAGAAAATTCATGCTTCAGTCTTTCGAAAACATGAAGCGTGAATACTCCATTCTGCAACAGGAGCGTCGTTATTTTTCAATTCTATGAATTTTCGTGATTCTTCTAGATCGTAGAAAAAAATACCTCCTCCTTACGATATTTAACGAGCGAAACAGATCATTGATCAGGCGTCGTTTCTTCGATCTTGTTAACAAAACGAACAAATTTGCCGAAAGATTGTCAGTCTGTGATAGCGACTATTAAATTTCAATATTCGTCTCGTTTGTGTTTTTCGTATCGATAGTGCAACATCGAGCGATTACAAGAGATTCAATACACGTTGTTTTCTTTCAAGAGATTAAGGTAAACTTCAATCGTTCGCTGTTATAAATAATTCAATACGTTAGGTGCTTGGTACAATTTAAACTGTGTGCTATTTAAAGACTCTCAGGGACTCGATAAAGATACGTATATGCAAATCGAGTAGACAACCTTCTTTTTTGTCAGGTTTAAAAAGAAACAAACGGCAGAGAACGATAAAAAAAAAAATTGACTGCTTAATTGTGCGCGAGAAGTGGCCTACTCGCTTTTACGTCGATCCGCCGCGTGTTTTATGTTTATTATTTTATAGCAGCGTAATCTGTGAACGGTTAGGCTTAAATAGACGGCCACCGCGTTTAAATAACGACGCTCGGCAGGTTTGTAAAGTCACGATTTATCGTTGATCGTCGTTCGTCAAAGCAACCGTTCAAATACAAAGTTCGAGGCTATGGATTTGATAAATTTACAACCTTAGGAAGGAAATCATAAAACCACGGTATACCTGGCGAGAATACCGGGCATGTACCCAAGAAATCCATCGCTGATCTCTTCGTATACCGAAACAGCTATCCTCGTTAAACGTTCCTCGTTATACGTAGATTTCTTGAAAACGCGAAACAGCCAGAAGCATGAAATCAAAATGTAACTAGACCAAATATATCTCAAGGTACATTACTACGTTTCGAAAACATTCTCACCGTTACCGTCGAAATGACAGTGTCTACATGCGCGCAAGACGCTCGAGGCAATTGAAAATGAGCTGGAGATGGACGCTGACGATGCATCAATGGCCATTTAATGGATCAACGGTCAATAGGTGTCAATTCGATGTTACGAGTCACAGAAAAGGTCGACAGGGGTTTGTTCTTAGCGCGTTACAATATTTATGTTTACCGTGGAGGGTATTCGTCGCAATTATCGGCTGTTTAAATCGACGCCGGCTGATTCGTGTTCGGTACACGAGGATACACTAGACGGTGTTCGCGACTCGGTCCACTCCTGGCACGCTGTTGCAGACCAGAGTAGCAGGGAGAACATAAGAGCTCATAAATGTGAATTTAAGAGGCGCAATAAAAACACATTGAAATTGAGAGTGAACGAGCTAGAGCACGTGCTCCCACCGTAAGATTCTCTCGTTTCCTGATATTCGAAATGTTTGGGAAACACATCGTCGTCCCCCTTCTCCGCTCGCTTTATGCTCGCTGTATTCTTTAATCAATCGCATCGTCTTCCATTTGTAAACCTTCGTATCGTTCAAAAGTATCGTATAATCGCTGTTGGCTGCGAAACGCGAGATTCCAACGACGAGCGAAACGAAAGAATCGCTTTACAACCCCCGCTGGAGGATCGTTCGCACCCTAAGCTCGCTCAATGTCGACCGGGATATTTCGGAAAGCCATAATCCGCATATTCTTGCGTTCCGGTCGAAACAGGCCGTTTGAACGAGAACAGGGCCACCTCGATCGCCTCGTAAAAGCCCGACTAATGCGTTTTCGCTTTCGTCGTCTCGAGGTTATGGAAAAAACGTCACAGGGAAAAGCTCAACCCTTACGATTGTTTACCTTTGTCGAAACGATGTTTCGCCTTGGATTTGTCACGATGCGGTTTTTTCTGCGGCCGACCTCGAACCAACGCCACGTCTCGAGACGTGATAAAATCCGTTGCTTATCTAAAATCGACCCTGAACGATCGCTATTGTAGCAGTGTCACGAATGATTTATACGGCGCTCTAATTCTCTACTATCTGGCAATTTTGGAGCTAACGTTAACGAGATATCAACGTTTTCCAATACGGATTTTTAGATTTGGATTAGATATTATGAGATACATCTTGGTGTTTGGTCCAACGTATTTTTCATACAGTTCGCGGATGGATAGACGCGGCGAGTAACGTAGCCTGGTAAGAAAGTGCAAATTCCAGGCAAGCCAGTTGGCAACACTGCTTTCCTCGCAGAGACGCAGTATCGACCGCGGCCCCCAAAGGCTAAAGCATCTCAACCTCCGAGTTTCTCCTTCCTTCTGCTGTCTGAGCAACCTCCAGGATCCTCGACCCCTTCACCCTTTTACGGCCTCGACGGCAAACAAGACGACTGAATTCCATCGAATAATTAAAGCGAATTAAACGCTTATCCTTCTTGCATTTGCAACATTTTTCCCACAGACTGCTTCATTTGTTTATTTATCACGAATTTTGCCATCAATTGTAACGGAAATTCCTCTAATAGGTACGCTTCGGTAAATACAATAAAGATATTCCCTTGCTTTCTTATCGTACGCTTACGGCCAACGATTTTTAAATTCCTTATCGCGTATTCTAAAAGAATCCACATTTTCTAACGCTTTCATCGCCGTTTCTCAGAGTTTCAACGTAGCGTTTAATTGTGTCGAGACAACGAACGGCACGTCGCATCCTAAATTACGCGTTATTCGCAGGGAAAGCGTTAAACACCTTCACGACGATGTAATCCGTGACAACTTGTAAAGTAGATAAGACGCGTGCACAGGTGTTCACGAATATTCGACATGCACGGATACACCCGTGCACGAAACCGCTGTACGAACGACGCTCGTGCACACGTACGTAAGTACGCAACGAGAAGACTCTACGACCAGTTTATGGTCTCTCAACGTTATATCGTCTGTGTATATCTCTGACAATTCGTCGCTAATGCTTTCGCCATTAGTTCCGATTGCATGGCGCGCCTGCCGTGCCGCGGACACGCTTAACCGCCAGAAATTATGCGGACGATTCACCGGGTCGGATCAGTTGCTTGTTAACAACCACAGAACTTTCGTTCGATGCTTCGTCCGACAACGAAGTCACGAACCGAAGAGGCTCGATCGATGAAAGTCATTCGATCAGACGGGTCGATGATCTTCAAATTCAACGTTCAATTTTACTCAGAATAATCAAGTTCGTTACTTATTGCGAGACGCCGTTAATCTTTAACGCAATAAAGAGCGAATAAGACAATATCTAATACTTCGAAGAAAGAAAAGTATCAAAAATAAGAAAATAATTCGAACAACCTTAGTGAAAAAAACTTGATAAAATAAACAATATACCTTCCTGAAATAAATTAATGTTCGAATCATGATGATCGTTACAACGCCTCGTGCTCTATCCTTGCGATAATATGACGCCTTTGTTCGCGTCAAGAGAATGTTTGACGTTAGACGGAAAGACACGTAAAAGAAAAATACGTTCAGATCACGTAAGAAAGTGTTACGTTCAACAACTCTGAGCGTCTGGACTTTAATCGCCCATATTTCATATCCTAACAATACATGACAAATTCTTACGGCGGACAAACATCGTATTACAACTTGCGAATTTTTTCTCACGCGTCTTGAGCGAATCAAGTTAGAATGCCACTCATCTCGAGGAGAACATTGAACACGCGTAGCTGGTACAAAAACCGTACGATCCGAATCCACGAGAGGGTAATTGATTACACGAGTGGAGACAGAGGAGGAGGAAGAAGAAGAAGAAGACAGGCGAAAAAAAGGCGAGGTAGAAAGAAAACGGGAGGCAAGGGCGAGCAGAATGCAGGCGTAGGAACCGAGCTATCTAATGGATGCGAATATATCGCTGTAATAAATTTTGCAAAAACCCGAAAGGGGGAAGAGACGAGCCGGGGTTTGCTCGGTCGGCCAGTTTCGCGGCAGAGCGGCCTAAGGGCATGGTTCTTGCGCGAACAAGGAGGAACGACGAAGAAAAGCCGAAGGAAAGCGGTCAAACGAGAGCGCGGCGAGGCGGTCGCGTTTCCGTTACGTACACCCGACGGCCATGTTTCCCCCATGCTCGGCCAATCGGCTGGCTGCTTTCGTAGAAGGGCTGAAACAACCCTACGGACAGTGGAGCTCCACCCCTCGAGAACGTTCCTCCGACGGATCAATAGAGAGCTGCAACCCCCGCTACACCGTCACCCCCGGAACTCACCGTCGGAGCAACAACGCTCCACAGACTATCCACGTCGTTTCCTAACCGTTTCGAAGGGAAGAAAGCCTGCAAGCTGACTTTAAAACGCGTTTGCTTGGCTGCAGATTGTACCGCTTCGAGGAAACGTTGTTGTTGTTTAAGCACAGCTGCTCGTTTTTTTTTTAGCGCTATTTAACTGCAACTCGCCAAGCCTCCACTCGATAAATGGATACCGCCATCGTCGTCCAAGGGATGACCGTAAAGTCGTAGATAAGACGGCGATAGGAATAGATTGAAAGTGGGTTGAAGGGTAACGGTAGAATAACAAATAGCAGAGCAGTGGTTTGTTTAATATTCGTCATACGAGCGAGAATAGAGCGGACAACTTGAGAAATGACTTTTCCTTGAAAGATCTTCGAAACGCGCTCTCCCTACTTTAAAAACGAGAGAGTATTCTTCCACAAATAGTATCTCACGCCTTCGTTCAAGCCTGCATTTCGATGAATGAAAATATTTATTTTGAGTTCAGACGACTGGTGTCGGCCGTTCGCAGCTAGAAATTCTCCCCTTAATAAGATCGTATCTATCCAGAGGCGGTTTGTATCTGATGGGAAACGAAGTGGGCGACGTTCGCTTGAAAAATGCATGGCCGTCGTGGCGGGGTGCTGGCGTGTATGTAGCAACGACACCCCGTGGTATTTCACGGAGTACACGGCATACGGAATACCAACAACGCCGGTCGCACGTTCCCCCGCGTGGGACCTTTTTGCTTTGAAATGGAATTCCGTCAGCATCCACCCACCCTACCATCGCGCGACCTCGCGCGGGAACATGGCGACCGCTTCCACGAACGCCGCCGCAGAAGCATCAACCGACGACCACGTTGCCTTGCGAGACGTGCTACGTGAAAACGAAGGGGTGGAGGGATGGTTAACAGGGCGAAAGGTTGCAAACCGTGGGCGGGGTGGAGGGGGGCAGAGGGGAGAACCAAGGTAAGAAACTACGGCGAAACAAGGCAGATCGTCTTAATTCGAAACGGTTCGCGTAATGAAAACTTTCCTCATTAAGGGCCCCCTTAATGTTCGTCCGCCATCTTGCTGCTAAATGCAAGACAAGAGTTTGGGAGTTTCTTGAACGCGCGAGCTTCTACTCGGACTAGAGAATTTAGTTGGCGATTGGATCGCACTGGTGTCAGGTGCGTACCGTGAATATTCAGTCACGTAATTCGAAACCGATAGATTCCGAGCTATATTTGTTTAAAGTTTCATGAACTTTGTACCGATGAAAGAGTCTGAAAATTAGAAATGCCTGACACAATATCTAACTGAGTTCGCTGTTTAAAGTAAGGAAGAATCGATAGATAGGACGAGGAAAGAAGAAAGAAGAAACAAGGACGAAGAAACGAGAAGATGCCTCTAACAACGAGCAGCGACCGTGCGTAGGAACCGCTCTTTGATTATCCGCTGCTTGCTATAATAACGAGTTCATAAAGATGTTGAGGCGCATGCGCGTGCAATCGGCCGATCTCTCTTCCTCTCTTTCCCTGGCAGACCGTGCTCTTTCGTGCCTGAACTTGGAGAGCACTCACACGCATCGAAATAATATTTCCCATTTACATACTTATAGGCTCACACAGTCGTGAATCGAAGTAGAACCCTCCTACCGAGAAGCTTACTCCGTCGGTTTACTCTGCTCTTCCATTCCCTCGTCTCTTTTCGTTCTCACCAGCGTGTTCTGCCCCTAGATCTCTCTCTCTCTCTCTTTCTCTCTCTCTCTGTCTGTCTCTCTACCCTGCACCACCATTTTTTCTTCTTTCTCCCTCTCGGAATCCCCTCCAGATTCTACTCTCGAACCGTATTCTCCCTCGCTCGTGGTAAACGAGTCGAACGCCTCGTCCGCCTCTTCCCTCTCGATCCTCTTGATCTTCCATCCTCGCTTCTTTCGGACGAGCAAGCTCTTTTCTCGGTCTTATTTCGTCTTTAATCTCTATCATACGTTTATGAGGCCGTGTAACCACGAATCGAAAAAGAATCCTTTGGACGAGCAAAACCACGGCGATATTCTTCTCCGTTCTTCTTCCTGTTCATTTCCTTCGCCTTCTTTTTCTTCCTGTTTTCAAGTCTTCCCTCGTCCTTGGTGGCTTCAACTGTCTCAATCTCACCGGTGCGTTTATTCCCTCCTCTCCAATCTTTAGCAACGTTTCATTACACTTTGTTAACTCTCGCCTTCCTTCCTCCGACTCGTCTCTCCTCTCGCAACTTCTCATCGTATTCCCCCCCTTTACTTTTGGAAACCATCCTTTCCGCTCGAGCTGCGAGCTACCTCCGTGGCGAATAGACGCCGCACAGGTCGAGACATCTTATTTGAAACAATGTTCCTCACTAGCCCGTAAATCCTCATTTCAAATCCCGAAACTCATATAAAATCTCGCTGCGTCAGGTCCGAACCCTTTCTGTTAGTCCTTCCTCCTCGACCCTCGCCATGACCTTCGTCCGATTCCACGGCTCTCTCCGACCAGCATCGTCCATTTCGCTTCGTTTCTCCTTTGATATATCGTTTTTTTTTTTTTTTTTTTTTTTTTTTTTTTTTTTTTTTTTTTTTTTTTTTTTTTTTTTTTCTTTTGTGAAACGTTGCCACGCTGTACCTACTTCGCTCGCACACGGCTCCTCGGCTCTCTCGAAGAAAACTATGCTCGATATTTTTCTCCGAGCGACGAGCGTGTCGCGAAGAACAAGCAGAAAGATTCGGAACGATGACAGAATGGAAGGAATTGCCGTGATCAATCGAACAAATGCGGCAAGAACAAGTTCAAGAGACGACGGTGGATGAGAAGACTTAATCTCGTTTAATGGCAAGTTCGCTGGTAATAGGTACGATGGAAAAACGTCCGCAAAATGTATCGTAAAACGACGTTATTCATGCAGAGGACGATACGAAGGAAGATCGAATCACGACGAGGGTTGAGATTTATAGAATAAACGACCAGTCAGAGAACCACTTAGGCTAAGTATAATATGGTGGTCTGAATAGAGAACACAGGATGGTGGAATGTGCAGTTAGAAAGACACCATTAATCAACGATAAACGAACCGAAGACTATAAACATTAAGTAAAATAAATCCTTCGATTAAATTCCGCTTATAATGTCAAACCGTTTAATAAAAAGAATCGTTCGAAGCAACAAAACGAAACAAGCCACGGACATAAAGTGTGACGTTATTTGAAAGAAAAAAAAAAAAAGAAGAAATCACATTTAGGCACGCATTGCGAGTTTCCTTGACACGCTGGTCTCCTTGTTTTATTGAGATTCCTTTCCATCCGCGAAGAACGTTTCGCTCCAGGTGAACGTTTTACTCGATTGGAGAGAGCCCGCGCCGTTCCGTTACGTCATGAAATCCTTGCTGCGATAAATCAGCTGGGCCGAAACTCTGCGACACGTGAGTCGTAATATTTAAGTTAATGACTCGGTATAATAAAGTTAATGGCTTTATGATAGCCGTCTCGTGGGACAGCGCGAGACCGTGGCGACGACCGTCGCGGAGACACGCTCGAATACCCGCGATGAATGCGCTGTTAGCGTACGTATCTCGCGAGTACGTATAGCGAGCAAACGGAAGGACTTCCAAAGATGGAACGAAGCTTCGATAAGATTAATTCAATTTGCTTGAATTCAAGCGACTTGAAATCGAACGTCGGACGATTTGACTGAAATTTCGAAGAATATTCCAATCTGTTTCTCAAACGTGTAATAGAACGCAAGAAAATAAAAATTCAATTCTGAAATCAAATAAAAAAAAGACAATTTTGATAGAATTCTTTGATAGTCTTCGTACAACGTGTTCCAAATAATAGCAGAGTAGTTGAAACAAATCTCTGCTTGGATCTCATTTTTCTCAATTATGATCATAAAACTATGAATTCGTATAAACGCATTCGCAGTCTATTAATAAAAAACATTCCACCTTAAGAGCACAACCATCGAGAGCTCGCACGTTCCAGACCACTTCCAACGACGTTATATAGATAGATATATCCTTTTCTCACGCGGCGACAACGCACCTCGAGTTTCGTCTTTATCGCCTTATAAAACGAACGTCTCTCGCACGCGCACGCGACCGTAAATAACGGTTGGCGATTCTTGACGTTCTCTCTTCTTTTCCTTATGCGTGTACGCACGCGAAAACCTGCAAATCCTGTCTGTGCCATGCCACGTAACTCGGCTCTCCTTCCGATTTCTCTGCTCGCAAACCGTGGAAATCTGTGCCGATAACGAGCAAACCTATTTGCTAAGCTCGAGATGGCAGAATGTTACACGAACTGGACGATAAACGACGCTGTTAATTCTTAATTCACGAATAACGCCTGTGAAATTATGAAAATCAAAGAGAAGAATAGAGAATGAGATTAATTAGTAGGTACGTATCTACACATCTTTCGATTCATTATGAATTTAATAAAATGCTTAATACTCGTATTATAAGATATAAAGCGTGGCGAAATTGTAGAGGATTGATAAAACGGTAACGAGAACATGCTCTGGCAACCCGTCAAATATATTTGAAATTAATTAAATAAATTATAAATAAATAAATATAGACAATGTCCAAAGTCTCCCGCACAAACGTAGTCGCAAAGACAGTGTATACAGTGCTCGCGGATAACTCGTATAACTCGTATAATAAACTGCTAATAACTGATTCGCTCGCGATCGCGTCCGTTTATTTATACTGGTCGAGAGAGAGAGAGAGAGAGAGATTGTTGGAAAATTCGAATTCGTCTTTGTTCGACGGTTGCACGTAGCGACAACATTGTTTTTCCCGGAGTTTATTTATTCTTACATTACGTGTATCCTAACAACGATCTTGATGCTCCGAGGCAAAACAACAACATGATTTGAATTATCCTCTGACTCATGTGCCGCTAAATAAGAATAGAGAAGATCTCTGAAATATTTTGCAGCGCTTGTAACAAAGAAGATAACAGGAATGCAAGAATTCTCCGTGTTCCACGTTGAATCTTAATATCGTACAGCTTACGAACGCTGTACAAGCATACGAGCCCAGTTATCTTTCTAACCTTCTATTTAAAAAAAATACTGAAAACTCGGAGCACCAGACAAGAAAGAAGGGTTACGGTAGCAGTTCTCCGAAAGCCAGACAATACACGGTATTCCGTCGGCGAGTCGAAAAAAAAAAAAAAAAAAGAAAATGTAATTTGCAGCGTACGCGAAACCGGGATTTTATACAATCGCGCGCGCGTTAGCTCGTAAATATCGCAAGGCAGCGGCCAGTGGATTTTTTTCTGCTCGGTTTTACGATGCAACGCATGCAACAAATCAGTAGTTTTGCAATCGCATCGCGATCCATCCAAGTCCACGAACCTGGAACCCAGCTTCGAAATGAACATGCAGATTGCGTGAATCTTTCCTTTTTTTTTTATTATTATTAACTTCGCGTTATCTACTCCATCTCGGACGAGTCTGGATAATTGCACCGTCGACAACGTTGGATAACGATGCATTTATGGGGAAACAATTTCCTTGCGACGCGAGTAACTCGCAGGATTCTTTAAGACGCGCGTGCTTTTGTGACGCGGATAATACGACGATGCGTCATAGCGCCGGAGGGCCTCGGATTAATTTAATGAATCTGGCATCAAGGGAAGAAGATACGACTGGCTATAAATAAACCACGTCAGCTTATCACGACACTTTCCAACTACCACGATGATATTACCGCGTGCACGCAGGTTGCGATGATTTAAGGATAAACAAATGTTTATCCATAGTATCGACGTTCTTTTTCATGTTCTCTAATTCGTACAGTGACCTCGAGCGAGTTTGAGAAAATAGATCAACGGTGGTCGCAGAAAGTGTTTGCACGTACCTTCGTTTTTTTCATTTTTGATCATTTTCGTGGTATCAAATCCTGATAGTAAAAATATGTACATGATACTGAACAATAATAGAATCTAACACGGCTAGCTGTGATCAATCAGGGCGTAAATACTATAGCGAATGCAGTGAAGTGAAAATACTTTTTGTAGCTAGTGTATGTATCCTAGTTTGCGAAATGTTTCACAAAATATAGTTTCAACTCTTAAGTTTGTTCGTTTCCTGTTTCGATGTGGACGATCGTCGATAAAAAATGATACGCGTGGAACAGTTTTCCAAGAATTGTCCCTCGTATAAATTTCATTCAAGTTGGCGTGTGCAACTTGGAATTATTAGACTTTGCTCGATGTATAATTTACTTTACTTAAACGCAACTTTACGATCGAGATTTCCACGATAAGAAGTCGAATAACAAATGGGATGAAAGTCGTAAAAAGACTTTAGCCGTACGAGGTCAAGATCGCCGTTACCGATTTTTGTTGATCAACGATAATACATAACGTTCTTTTTACCTTAGCGGTCACGTTCTTCATTGTTGGACATCGTTAGCTCGCTCGTTGTATCTTCGAGTCAAGATTCGAGTACGATTTGAGATTGTCACAGGAGTTTGTTTGATCGCATTGTCACGGATAGAAATGCAAATCCTCGAGTACGAGCACGACGCACACGTAGAAGTCCCGAAATCCCGGCACGCGTGACACAACCTGACGCCGGCGGAGAATATAACGCACTGACTAATACCATATTCCAGCAGCCCTTATTCGAAGCCCTAAACCCTTGAAGGTGTGTCCCTGCAAATTTACGGGTAGGCACATGTGTTCAATTTCGCGGACCTGTTTGTTCCACTCCTTCGTCCACGGAGGGGAAGAGTCTTCCTTCGAATCTGTATAAATGCTTAAAAACGAACCGCCTGTACGACTTTCCCCCTTTTTTTTATATTCATAAAACACGATCCATTTCTTGTGAGCCAACGATCGGCCAACACTTTTAAGTAACTTCGACTTCAAATTAAATCGTACTTGTGAATATTCATCGGAGATTCGAAATTATCCGACGCGAACGCGCGACGAAATTTGAAGATTACTTCGCGACGCCGAGAACGTAAACTTGAAACCTTCTTGAAAGATAAAAGAACGAAACGAAGAAAGTGAGAGAAGACTGTGCGTGTATTAGACGAGTTAACAGTTAGAAGCGGAGGCCGCGTAAATGTCATCGAAAGAGCCACGTGTGAAAATTCCGTTAATATCTGTCGTTAGTTACGGCTAGTAAAATGCAACTTTAATAAACGCGAACCGCTGAGAAACAATAACAGAAACGCGGAGACGGTTTACCGAAACCATGAATATCGTGGGTCGTCGATTACGTTTAAGATAGATTCACGAGAGACGCCATCAGTTTTAGTTACCAGCTAATAACAGATTTGGTTTCCTATTAATTAAAAACGATTTTTCTTTATTATAAGAACACACTCGTATACTACGAAAAACAGAAAGAGTTCCTACGTTTTCTTGGTGCAAAATCAAGGAGAATATTTAAAAATGACACGTTAGTAAAGTGGCGTCTTCTCCGCGTCTTGTAGAAGAGACGCCATCAT